>JAGSMU010000007.1:11080000-11590000 GCA_029286865.1 Teinopalpus imperialis
CATACGAAATATATTGGAGTGTAATGTGCAGTAAACATCTACAACACCAGACGGACTCAAGTTATCTGCAGTTTTCGTCAGAATGTTTACATTCTCCCATTACTTATGAATTGCTGGACATGGGTTGCTCCCAATTTCCAGTTTGGGAAAAGCCTATGTCCAGCAGTTTATGGTATATGGATTGTGACAATGATAAGATTTTGACAAAACCTAATGACTGTCCTAGATCAGCGCCTTCATTTTTATAAATGTCTATTTTCTACAGGTGTAATAGTTATACTGTAATATGTCAATAAAGTATAAATAATGTCAAATATGGAGCAATAATTTTACTTCATTAACAATTTTTGAATAAAGAGTATCTACAGTTGCATTCTTGTTTTTAATTATACAAGCCTCAAATCATTTATGGTTAAATAATCACCTATAACATACAGAAAATATAATGAACATTAACTATGCTGTAATTTGAAGAAATTACTTAAATTTTTAAAAGTTTATTCATTAAGTTTAGATAAATTCAAAATGAAGTCTGTAAACAATATTTTGCTGCATAAACCCTGCCGGCCAAAAGTTTAAGACCGCACATAAACAACATAATTATCCATCAATTGTAATAAAATCCCATAGGATAAATAAAAGAAATGCACCTCGGCATATTCTATTGTTAGTATTGAATATTTAAAGAAGTCATTCTTTTGTTTACTTTCAAGTTTTTGGACAATAAACATCTATTGTTTTCAAACACCGACACACGCTGCGCTAGAGCCAGGTGGTGGAGTTGTTATAATATTTTTATAATGTCCTCATTACTAATTACTTAGCATAATAATTAGGAATACAATAATGTGTTCTTGACTTATTATTATCCGAGTTCACTTGGGTTTGTTCACAAACAATCTCAATTAGTCTAAACTTGTGGTTTCTACAGTGAAAACGACATAAAATGGGAAAAACTTAAGCTATTAGCAGTGAAGTGCGTTCTGCCATCGTTGTTTTACATAATGAAGGCAAAGCCGAACGTGAGATTGCTTCACAACTGAAGTTATCGAAGATTTGTGTTCATGGCACAATAACTCGATACAGGGAAACAGGCAGTTTTCAAGATCGTCCACGCTCGGCATGGACGAGAGCTACCACGTCTAGTGAAGATAATTTCATTTTTATTACGAGCAAGCGAAATAGATGCTTAATAGCACCAGAAATCCGCCTTGAAGTAAACAAAATCCGAGTAAAATCTTTATCATTGACTATATTAAAACGGATACTGAGAGATGCGAAGTTGTATGGTCGCGTTGCCGTTCGAAAACCTCTGCTAAGGCCTCAAAACAAGAAAATACGGATGCAGTGGGCTCTTGCCTATCGAGATTAGACTGAAGAAGATTTTAAAAAAGTGCTTTGGACCGATGAATCCAAGTTTGAACTATTCGGTTCAAAACGTAGAATTTACGTTCGACGCAGTGCCCAAGAATAGAAGATGTCAGATTGTGTAGTCCCAACAATCAAGCATGGTGGTGGCTCAATTATGGTCTGGGGTCACTTCTCTAGGCAAGGCGATTTGATTAAATTTAAGGAATTTTGAAAAAGGAACAATACAAAAACATTTTAAAACAAAATGCCGTTTCTTCTGGGTTGCGATTAATTGGAGATGGATTCATTTTCCAACAAGATAATGACGAAAAGCATAGCTCTAAATGATGTAGAGGATATTTAGAAGAGAAAGAGGCACAAAGGGTGTTAAAAAACTTGGTTTGGCCTCCTCATAGCCGGATCTCAATCCTATTGAACTTTTGTGGGAAGAGAAGAAACTGGAAGTTGTATATAAATTTTGGTTTTATGAATCTTTATTTCTTTTCTTTAAGGAGACCGAGGCACGCCTCCAACGACGCGACCACCAGGGCCCAAGTCCTTTATAAAATACTACACGGCGGCGAGTGCGTCGCAAACAAGGTTATTCGCGATACCGCCATAGCTCAGGCCGGTTCTCTCCAGTCAATACAGAAAGAAGCGTCGCTGGTGTTTCTTGCACCACTTCTTTTCCAGCGCCCGCGCATTCCGAAGTGGTGGTACAGATAGCCAATAATAATAATAGAGATATTAATCTAGAAAAGTCTAAGTCAGAAGCAACTGACTGAGCCGTGGTTCGGCCCTCTCGGCCACCCATCGAATCAGACGCTCTCGCGGAACAGGGTTACAGTCCAAGCCGAGGCTCCCTCTTGGGATCCCTTGTGCTGGACACCCACTAATAGAGGTCCTGACTGAGCGCCATAAACGCTCGGTCACCTCTCAACCCGGCGAAACTGTAAAGGCCCTCGGGCAAACAGTGGCATCAGCCCAAAAAAAAACTTTACGTAATCTCCATACTGTTGCTGCCAATAGTGTATACAAAATGTATGTCAACAAGATCAATTGTAAAAAATTATTTTTCTCAGCGGCTAGTTCTCGACATACGTTTATCTTCTGCTTTGTTATTATATATATAATCATCAGTTATAAATACTGAGACAGTGTTAGGTAAAATATAAAATAGTTTTGTCATTTTTTTATACTTTGTAACTGATTAGCACATTTCTGTTCTTCAGGCTGGGATTCATATATTTATTTCAATATAGTCTGACAAGTGACCTGTTACATATTTTCCTTTAACTCGGCAGTGAAAGCAAATAAATCAAACTTTATGAAGCAATCAAATGAAAATGTAAAACTTAAGTTTTGGCTGTATGGCTTAGTTCCATTGCCTTTCTCTTCGAGAAAATTTCTACTACTACTGAAGCAATCAATATTGATGCCAGACAATGAGCAATCACAGTTGGTACAATATGGTTTATTTTTATGACTTATAATGTTTCTTTGAAATTATGTACAGTTAAATTCATGTTTTGGTATTTGTACTATAGTTGATTGTCATGTTTGAAATAATTTTTCAGTTACCTAAGTGTAGCAAGTGAAGGCGATAATGTAGTAGTAGAAGCCATCACTAAGAAGGAAGGCAAGTAAATAGCTTTTTTTGAGGTTGAAGTTCGAAATAAGGATAGCCAACAGGTCTTGGCTACAGGTAGGCACACGAAATATGTTCGAGTGTAATATGCAGTGTGTTATAGTTATAATAGATCAATTTTGTTATTTATGAAGCTGTGTAATTTTAATGTTTTTTTGTAAATTGTTTTGTGTTGGCCTGCATTCACATTTGTTTTCTGTTTTTTGTGTAGATAATAATTAAAATGAAACACCATTTACATTTTTCATTTATTTTTGTTTACTCATACAACATTGATAATTGGAAAATATTATACAACATCAATAACTATAAAATATTTGATAAAATGATGAACCAATCCAGGACAAAGAACAAGAAAGAGGATAAATTTAAAAACTGTGAGGTAATTTATTGTAATAAATATATATGTTGTATATTTTTAGAAATATAGTAAGACATTGAAAACTATATGCATATACATGATGGAGTATCAAGCAGACATCTACAACGCCAGACGGACTCAAGTTATCTGCAGTTTTCGTCAGAATGTTTACATTCTCCCATTACTTATGAATTGCTGGACATAAGTCTTTCACAATTTCCAGTTTGGGAAAAGCCTATGTCCAGCAGTCTATGGTATATGGATTGTGACGATAATAAGATTTTGACAAAACCATATGACTGTCCTGGATCAGCACCTTCATTTTTATAAATGTATACTTTCTACAGGTGTAATAGTTTTATATTGTAACATGTCAAATATGTAGCTTTAATTGTACTGCATTAACAATTTTTGAATAAACAGTATCTACAGTTGCATTCTTGTTTTCAATTATACAAGCCTCAAAAAATTTATGTTTAAATCACCTATAACATACAGAAAATATAATGAACATTAGGTATGCTGTAATTTGAAGAAGTGACTTAAATTTTTAAAAGTTTATTAATTTTAGATAAATTCAAAATAAAGTCTGCAAATAATATTTTGCTGCATATAGATAAGTATTCAATATTTTTAATGATGTCCCTAGAATATTCAACTGATGATATTAATTGCAATTAGGAAAATAATATGTTAGACTTCTCCTAGCATTATTCCACAATTATTTATCTTATCATTAACATAACTGTACGAGCATTTTAAGTATTTTTTCAGTTGCCTAACCAATGTGTTCCAGTTATATATAAATATTGGTTTTATGAATCTCTATTTCACAAAATTACATGTTGTTAATGAAATTAATATATAAATAATAAAATAAAGAAATTAATAATTATTTACAAAGACAAAAAAGATTATGGTTATCTTGCATCTTTTTGCCTACAACGTTTTAGCACTGACCAACTATGACTTTAATTATAAATTGAACATCAATATTGAATAAACTTCTATAACACCAATTATGAGAAGTACATACTTGAATAAATAGGGCATGCATGTAATTTCTATTGCATAATTTATTTAATCACTATCTTTATTAAACTAAACAATTTAGGCTTGAATGAATTAAAATTATACATTGCACAATGATAATTAACACATATTTATGACATTTATAAACATATGTAACTTTACACTTCTTTATTTTATCAACTGAATTTAGCTATAATTAAAATTTATTACATATTACATATAAGCATAAATAAAAATCCTGCCCCTGTGAATATTCTTTCAATTGAATAAATTATATGATGAACTTCTTAATTGCATCGAACATTTTAAGCCTCTATGAACTAAACATCCACTGAAGATTAATAATGTTACATATTGACGACATCGATTATCTGTACTATTAAATATTAATAAACAAAGCCTTCGCAGGTTAAACTTATTATATATTCCATTATTCATTTGAAAATAGAATGAATTTGAATTACATATACAATGCTCGTTAATGCATATATAATCACGATATCAATAGACTTTATCCATATAGATAATTATCTGCATGAATAAAAAGAGCCTACTTCAGTGAACATTCTCTCGACTGCGGAATTCGTGTGTTGTTGGCTTTGTTTTAAGAATCTACCAAGCTTAACACTAAACATCAATAATGAATACATACGACATCGATTATTTGGAACTATTTAAAACTGGACTTTTGTTAGCAAATATTGCATCTATCAATTTAAGCTTTAATGAACTTTAATTATATACAGAATTAATAAAAATTCACGACATCAATACATTTTTAAGAACATCAATAAACAAAACCCGCCTGTTATATATGAATATACTTTCTACTACGTAATCCCACAAAATTTAAACTTGCACGAATTGAATTACAAATTGAATACATATCTACGACATCCATTATATGTACTACTCTACTAAACAAAGCCTTCTTCCATGAAAATGCCTTCAATTAAGTAATATTATTCTTGCTGTATAATTTGTTACTGTGATAATTGTGTCAATATGCTAATGATGAGAAAAGATTCATGACGTCTATTATCTATAACTGTTGGAATAAAAAGAACCTTCGTCAATGAATATTCTTCGAAATACGTAAGCGTTGCACTTTTATTGCATCTACCCAATTAAATCTAAACAAAGAGCAACTACTATTAATCCATAAATGAATATCTATTATAGAAACTAAAAGTTAATATTTCAGTAAGCATCATCATTTCCGTGAACAATATTTTAGCCGTTTTTCGTCGATTTTCATTATAGCGCCCTTCCTGGAAGTACACATCCATGATATCAATAAATAGTGTTTACCTTAGTAAATACTTTAATAAACAGTCCCTTCATCTTATTACCAAATTATAAAGGTACTGTTGCTCTCATTGCCGGTAAATTTTAAATCATCGTCATTTTTACATCGGTCTCAATGGTGATTTGGTATATCAACAAGGTCAATTGTCAATAAATAATTTGACTCCGACTGCTTCGGTTAGTTCTTGATATATGTTTATCTTCTGCTTTGTTACTGTTTGCAATCAAGCGATCGTCAGTTTCATAACGATTATTATATATGTGTATATAAATACACATATATAATAAACGTATATATATATATATATATATATTTATATATATATTTATCCTGCATCCGTGAATATTCTGAGTTACTTAATCCAGTTAATTACTTAGTTATATATAGTATTATTGGGTATCTACATACTACAGTATTCATAACTAACCATATCTAGCAGAATGTTTGCTATTCCTTTTGCCTCAAGCCTAAACTACTTTTTTTGTGTTTTTTTTATGCTTTTCATTTATATTAATCTTATAATGGTAATTAATATTACTGCATTAACATTTACACCTACGTATAACAGCGCAGTTACAGTGCGTCCGCGCATTTAATATATTGCAGATACTACTTACAAAATAAATTATGTAGCTAAAGAGCCCTCCAAGGCCTTTTTCCTAATTTTTAACGCTACGGACGGAACCTGATTCAGTTTTTCACCAATAATGTTTGAAAAAAAAATTTTACCTAAATCAAACGCTACGTAATTCAAAATAAATCGCAAAATAAATTTTAATACTGCGGTTAGCAGTCAACACCAGCATCAGATATATAGTAGCTACAATGGCACAAATTATACAACGTAAAATATACAACTACTACAACAGTCATTGGGATAAATATGGTGAGATTCTAGTGAAAATACGCGATAGTTTTATATGTAAGCACAGATTTTCGAAATTTACTTTGAATTTCTATAAATTCACTAAGAGTGCTAAGACTAGAAATATTTGTTGTGCTGATTTATATTATATTATTTATGTTATTATATGTAATAATGTTATGACTACATTAATTTTATACGTACGAAGGGTGAAAAGACCATGAAATGAGCAGTCCGGAAGAAAAGTCCAAAATTATAATGAAGACGAGGCAACAGGTGTATAAATAAATTCTTAGATAGTTGGACCACATAGGAAATAACTTATTTACTACGTTAAAGATTATAAGTGGTTATACTCTAATTTTACATTTCACTATTTATCTAATTACTATTAATATTTAAACATAGTCATTATAAATGTTCCGTTACTGTGATCTAAATCTAAGTACTGTTTAGTCAGTGCTGCAAGTATCTTCCAGGTATTTAATACGCTTATTCAACATGCTTATAACTTTTATCATTTCATCATGGGAGCTCTCAACGTGATTCATACGATCCTCGTATTCAACGAAGTGGTTGTAAATGTCATCTGCTGGTACATTTCTGCGGGATCGACGTTTTTCGTCATCATCATCTTCCCCACAACTATCGCAATCTGCCCAATAACGTAGATCCATTGATGGCAAATCCTCGCAAGAAATAAGTCCATCCTGAATTTCCGGTAATAAGAAAACATTTTCACCAATAGTATCAATGTTATCGCCATTATCACAAAGAATGCGAGCCAGACTAGTTTCCTTTATTTGTTCTAATTGCTCATTCTTAAACATTGTAGGGTTTTCGTACCAAAAGCGATCTCCGTCTCTTAAACGTTTGAACTGTTCTACTAAAATGCATCTGAATAAAGGTCCAATTTTTCCTCCTTCTACTTGATCTTCCAGTATTCCACCTACCCATACGTCAATGTTATTTACAGAGCCATAAAGTTTTTGTAGTTTATCTCTGATGTTCTTATCCGATATTTCATTTGCCAATTCGTCAAAAGTGTCAACTTCAGTCATATTGCAGAAGTCTCGCCATTTAGTGTACGGTGGTAAAGCATGATCGCGTCCTCTTTGAATATTAATAGCAGCTAAATCTAAAGCTACAGCGTGAGCCGTATGAAACAGCTGCTCGGTCAGTTCCGAATTTAGATTTTGCGTAGGTGTCTTTAATTTGGCAGGTGTCATAAACATACCTCTCATTAGTGGGTCAACTCCTCCTTCATCAACAAGCCTCCAGGGTGAGAAAAAGGCGTTACGTAGTAGTAAGTGACCTTGAGGTATCGGTTCAAAGTTTTCATCGTAGCGATGAAGAATAGGGTTAATCAAGGAATGACCGAATCTTAGAGCTGCGGTGGCAAAGACATTAGAAATGGATGGATTGACTTTAGAGTTATATCCTTTGTACTCACCGACTTGTTCATAACCTTCAGTGCCAAGAATCAACGGCAACCAGTGTTCATAAGTAATGAACTGTATTTCAGCACCTACAATTTTACGCGCCTCTTGGTAAACTTTATCTCCATTCCAGAAGGGGTTTATAGTTTTTAAATGAGTAGCAATCCGATTGTGTTCTCGCATCCAAATAGTATGCATTGCTGCCAAACCAATTTGTTCATTAGCTCTGATGTCACCTGCTACAAAGCAATTACGATTACTTTCTTCAAGGTTACGTTTGCAATCCATGCTGTTTAACCCAATTGTAGGTAGTAATGGTTTCTTTCCAGGGAAAGTAGCCCCTACACGCAACAAGCCACTATCATTAGTAAGGTCCCGTAAATCTTCGGCTACAGCTGTTTCAAAGCCATATACTTGGGAAGCATCGATAAAGGAAGTAAGTTGATTAATTTGTTCCCTTGGTTGCAATTTACCGAAAAGCACGGAAGTCATGCCGGAACCACAAACCGAGCTTGTCCTTATGAAATCGATGCAGCGACGGTTATTAATACGTGGATCACCTTGCGGTACATCAATGGGAAAGCATGGTGCAGCATAATCACAAGTCTTTTTGCAATCCACACCATCCCAAGTTTGCGAGCTCACGGAAGGAAGTGAGTGGTCTAAGTCATGATCCAACCATTGACCCCACTGCATAACCATATGGGTAATCTCGATATCCTCGGATATTTCTTTCGTACTGATGATAGCGGTAGACACGAGTCGGGCACTTGGCAATTTGTACCCGTTATATATAACGTTTTTGTTCCAACCCACTGGTTGACTGAAACCATTTTCGTAAATAGGAAAAAGAATTCTCCGAAATGCGGTAAGCGAGGAACCCCAAGTGGGATGGGCCAAGTTGTTGCAACTGCCGTCTATACTTCTATATTTAACATGATAACACATATCCGAACATTTATTTTCTTCTCTATGTGCAACACAACCAGAAATTCTAGCTATTATCTCCAAATGTTGTCCAGAAAGCACTTGTTCATAGTTAAACGGCTCAGAGGCAGTAACCTTTAATCCTGATTGGATGAATCCCTTAACTTTTTCTAACGCTCGTTCATATATTTCAGCAGCGCGTGCAGCTTCTCTTGCCGGAGCGTTCGGGAAGCGAGTCATTCTGTATAGATCATTAATGTTAGCTTTGGTGTTATTTTTATTGAATAATTGTTCCATTGTGTTGGATATAGCTTGATCAATATCGCGAGTAGCTTCTGTCAATGCTATATTTACATATTCATCACCGGGCAAAATATGATCCTTAACTGTCATAAATACTGAGACAGTGTCTCGACCATACTCGTTAAAAGCCGAGCATTCGTAACGGCCGCTGTCACTAATTGTTATGTTATTAATTATTAAGCTTCCAATTATAGAAATTGAAATCCGTTCATTTGGTTCTATATGCGCTCCGTCCTTGCGCCATTCAATTAATGCAGGTGGGTAACTCTCCACTTCGCATGGCATTTGAACGGATGTTTCTTTAAAGGCATCTGTATCTTCTGGCTTCAATACAATTTTTGGTGGTATAATCTGCGCTTCTTCAACTTTAAGAATGACAGATATTTCAGTAAGTCCTTCAGAGTTTTCAGCCCTACAATGGTATAAGCCATCATCTTCGGTCGTAACTTGAACAATAGTCAAATTTTGATTGTCATCAGAGTAAATAATGTTATCATTTGGGGGCAACGTCATTGTGTTTCTATACCAAGTTATTACCGGCTTTGGTACTCCTCGAGCCGTACATCTAAATTCTGCAGTTTCCCCAATAGTAACTTCCTCATCTTTTGGTACGACAATAAAAGCAGGCGCGACTGTAATAAATATATCTATCTGTAAATATCTATTAAGAAATTCATAATAAAAAGTTTAGACTAAAAAAAGGTTGTAAAAATTACCCATGACTTCAAGAGTAGCGTCCGCTGTAATTTGTTTTTTCAAATTTTCCGCTTGGCACGTGTATTGACCTGCATCGGTATTTTGTATTTTTTCGATGACAATGGAACCGTTATATCGCATTGTTATACGATCTGTCAATAAGATTCTTTTGTTGTTGAAGTACCATATTACATGAGGCGTAGGATTTCCAGTAGCCACGCAATCAAATCTTACATTTTCATCAAGCCTAGCAATTTTGTCGCGAGGTAGTATAGTAAAAACTGGGAAACCTGTAAAGATAAATAACTTAAAGGCCACATCCCGTGCTTATAAAAGTTAATGTCAGTCACTTACCACTTTTGTCCGGTTTGCTGTGTACAATCATTTTAGCTGGTTTTGATTTTACTTCGCCTGCAGGATTTATAGCTGTGCATTCAAATATTCCTACGTCATTTTCATCTGCAGAATGCACTATGAGTGTACCATTGTCCATTACTTGATAACGATGGGTATCTAAAGGTACTGTGGCTGAATCACGTAACCATATAATTTCAGGTTTAGGCTCTCCCGAAACGACACAATTGAACGATGCGTCATCACCAAAGTTGACAATTGCGTCTTGGGGATCCTTCATGATTTCTGGGCGTTCTGAAATTCAGTAACAACGTTTGAATGGATTTCTTGAATTTATGGTAAACTATATAATATAGAAAAAGATAAATCTTGACTTATAAATTCTAACGAGATGTGAAATCTGCTTTTTACTTACGGCAATGAAAGTCGTGTTCCTTCATAGTAGATAATGATGTGCCTGTGGCGCTTGCTGGTTCATAGCATGTAGCCGCGATGTCCATGTCGCTGTGTTCCGAGAGCATACGGACAAACCAAAGCATAGAACAGTCGCAAATTAAGGCATTGCTGTCCAAGCGTAGCTTGCGCAGGCTAGACAAGCCGCGGAACGAGCCCGGCGGAATTCTCTTTAAGTGATTATTATGTAAATACCTAAAACGAATATTCAAAATATATACACCAAATTCTTACTTTGTATTATTTATTTATTTATTAAGGGCAACTTACAGTCTTTCAAGACGCGGCAGATGAGAGAATGTTTCGGGTTCGATTAGATGTATTTCATTAACGTGTAGATACCTGTAAATCAAATTTAGGTTAGTATTGGAAGCACTCTAAAACGATATTGTTTTCTTTAAAACGTGACACGAGATAGAACATCAGTTCAGAGGATTAAGGAACACTTAACGGAAACCTATGTCACCCCGAAAAGTATTATAAGCTTGATCACACCAAGCGGCAGGAGTCAGGAATCTGAAGTCTTCTCTGGTATTACTGACATAACCATCGTCATCTGGCTCTGTACACTTCTGTCAGAACACCTCACCATTTTTAGCCTTACCCGCCCATACACCTTAACCTTGTGAGTTTTTCCTCTTTACAAAAATGCTATAATAAGCAAAGGAAAAGTGGTTTGAGAGCAAATAAGATGGCTACGTATAAATTCCGAGATTTTTGAGGTTTAATTTGGCATTTTATCGGTTTAGACGAATGTAAAAGTGTATACGTATCTAATACTTTGAAAAGATCGATACCTGTAATAAATACTAAATTTTATAACTCTTGAGTAACTAATTCGTTTTGGTATGGCCCACCTATAAACAAAAGAGCAGTGTTTTATGACTAGTTGAACCGTATCGGAATGAACGAGAGACAGGTTGTATATAACATAACTAACTGAACGTAACTTTATATGCCCTGTATCGCGAAATTTTTTGTTTTATAAGAGAGGAGTTGGCAGTTATGTTAACTCTCAGAGCGCGCACGAAACTGAAATGAATCAAATATTTTGGTTCTACCCATTGAGTTGGAATAGTCAACTTATGATCATTTCATGTTCTATAATCTAGTTTGGGTTACCAAAATACACCTTCCTATGTGATTCCTGAGGCTTCCACCCCAAACAAGAAATCAAGACGGTGATGTGTTTTTTTCCCCGTATACTAAAATGGTATGACAGAGGTCATCGGATTCTTTCATAATAATATCTTAACTTCCAAACTTGAAATAATCCCTACGGTGACTGTTTTTCGACATATTTTAAATTAGTCTTTGATTATTATATTGATAATTATTAATATTGGTTACAAATGGTTATAAGTTTAATTGTAATAAATCAGTGCACAAAATGGATCGAACTCAGTCCTGTACTATGGAGTAATGCTCTAGGCTACTAAATTAACTCGTTATCATATCAATCATTATCGTCACCCAACCTTATTATTAGTTCGTAGTCCATTGATTGTTAGGTGGCAAGAACCTGACACATCTGCTATTGTAAGGCGATTAATCGATATCGAAATTATATAATTAAATTACTTTCGAAATTCATGCCTACTGACTATTTTGTTATTTGTGTTTGCAACGAAGTAAACTATAATTCTATGAGTTAATAAAATGTCTATTGCGTTGCTTTTTTTTGCGTCGTCCCCTTCTTAATTCTGATGTAATGCATATGCAATAAGTTTGGAGGAAGGTTCAGATGCAATGTCAAGGACGTGGGACATACATACATCAGTGCCGAAAACCAACAATTTGTGATACTCAAATATTGTACCTCGACTAGGAATAGAAGCCAGGATCTGTGACGCATCTCAAATCACAACAATTATTTATTTCTTGATACTGTCACAAAGTTGTGCTACAGATTCTATTATAATTACATACTTGTTTTAGAATTAATATTCGTGTCGAAAAAACTTGAATTATTTTCTTAATCATTTTAACGCATGTTCTAAATTGTAAGATAATAAAACGGTCATGTTTTATAGTCGTTATACGTCCGTTTTAATGCTTCATTGTCTTCACGATGCGTATTGTTCGCCGAATTTCCTAGCCTAATTTCGACATCACGGTGTAAGCAAACTGCGTTAAGAGGTCATCGCTATTACATACAAGCACGCAAATTAGTTATCTCTATATTTATCTTGCTGCCGTGTTCGACTTAGTCTAAATAAGATAATACTGATACGTCAAATATAAAATTTGTACTTATCATATTGTGTGAAGTAGCTGAAGCAAACAATACAACAGATTCTTCAGCTAGAAACTAACTGCAACGTAGCTACGTTGCAGTTAGTTTCTAGCTGAAGAATGAATGGGTCATTTCGAGCGGTTTAGAACCATGCCCTCACAGAACAACAGCGTAAAATAGCAGCTTAACGCTGCTGTATTTTGTCTGGTGAGTGAAGGGATCCGGAGACCTTTAAATACTGGCATCAAGGCCATATCAGTCCTCAAGGGTGACAAAGCATCTGTATTATGTTTCCTCGTTTTGGTTGAATGTAGATGTCGTGGGCCGCAGGAATCACTTACCATTACCCGGTGAACTTACCAGGTGAACTGTGTGCTCGTTTGTTACTCTCAATGTAATAAAAAAAAGGTCAAGTATGGTAACATAAAACAATAAGTTATTAATTCATCTTTTTATTATAAATATGGTTATTAAGTTTATAAAAAAATATATTTAATATCTTGTATTACACATCGAAGAACTTTTTCAATTCTCGGCGTACCTACTCTTATATGTCAGAGGAGTTTTAGACAAAATTGGCTAAATCTTGAAACAGTTCTGTAAGAACGTTACAAGCCAATAAATAGTAATTAGTTTCCACGATCTTAATTGCAGGAATTGCAATATCCCTCTTTAAAAGGCAGGAGTGTACAAGAGTGATTGTGAATTTACTCCTATTACATAGGGCGAACAAAATGATCAATTACAATCCGCGGAATTGATCATATAGCTGACCCCAATACATCGTCGTTCTAAGAAATGTACAGTGATACCTCGCAAAGGAACAACGATTCCTACCAAGGAGAATTTGCGAGGTTGTTAAAATAAGAAAACATCCTAACATCAATAGAAAAGATGGCGGTATGATCGGTTGTGAGACTTCAAGATACTGTAAGACCTAATAGATCGAGCACAAAAGCATAAAGCACTTAAAACGTCGGGAATTAAAAAAAAAACACATCTCATCTGAACAAAATGTCTTGACATACACTAACCATACTATCAATTTAGCCTTTTTTAGCCTAAATTGCAACGTTGTTTATGTTAAACAAAAGTTTCAATATGTTAAAATTACTTGTAATACATAAAACAAAATTTAATTGTAAAAAATAACTTTAAATAATTTCCGTATCCAATTAACACGAGCGCGTGCCTACAGTTTGAAAATTTACAGGAACTAACACAACTTTGATAGCGAGTTGTACGAGCTAATTCACTTGTATATTAGTTTGACACGTTTAAAATAAAGTTCAAGTTTTGTAACCCAAATCAGTTTCTCGTTCTACGATAAATTGAAGAAATAAGTAAACATATGTGATCTCACATTTGTTCTCACCTTAAATCTTACATTTCAACTTGGAGTTTGTTAAATTCCAAGCGAGTCATGGGTGCGCCTATACCGGGGGCAAATGTAAAATAAATTACATAATTTTATTAACAATTTTAGGAAGAACGGTGATCGTTTGTCAATATAGGACTCCTCTTAGAAAATCATGCTTGATCACAAGCATGTTTTTCTAAGAGGAGTTATTTTCATCCTATAAACATTATCGTGTAAGTTTGTGTAATTTGTTTAAGTTTGTTGTTGTGGTAGTAATCTAAAAAATAATTATTACGAAAGACAGGCTCGTCTAGTAATGCTATTAAAATGTTAAATTGGCCTGATATTTAACCTTTAGGTATCTTTAAAATAGCTAAGTAGAACTATCAATATAACATTCTGAAATAGATCATAAAAACTTGACATTCGTACTTAAATAATTATTCCAAACAGAAGAAGAATTAATAACGTGAATAAATCATAGTTATTTTTAGATGAGAAGCACAGACATCTGAAATACAGCATTTTATTTGAATATCTGTAAGTATACAAAGTAGGTATCTGACATTTATTTGACGTTAACTTCAACTTATCTATCTGAAATATGCGAAATTAATTTCAAGTTAACTGTAACTTATCCATCTGAAATATGTTGCTTAAAATATATTGCTATTTGATTTTGCTATTTATATTTACTTTGAAGGACGATAGCTGCAAGAATCTTGTCGTTCCCCTGCAAACATTCTTATATCGCATTGTTCATAACCCATAACGCTTTGTCTGACGAGATTGCAACAATCTAATATTGCCTTTGTATATATTGTTTAACGTTAATGTTAAGAAATCCCTAAAAACAGGAGGAAAAGAAAATTAATGTTACTAACTGATATAACTACTATTATTGCATATCAATAGATATTGAAAGCAGAGAGTTCATATTTTGAAGTAAGAAATGGGCGATCGTTATGTTACATTCATGCTAATTAATTATCATCATTTCATTCTACTGAACATACATGTCATATATGAGTGCGTATAAGGTTCTGATCAATTGGAATGGTAGCACCATTGACAACCCACAACTTGCCAAGTTTGCCCGACACAAGCTAAATGTAGCTAGCTAAAGATCCAACGCATAGAAGATCAAAAATTAAATGGTATAATCAGAATACTCACAGTTGTTCCAGGTGTATCATGCCCTGGAAAACGTCCGAGTCGATATGATTGATGCGGTTACGGTATAGGTAGAGGTATTTAAGGCGCCGCAGGCCGTGGAAGGATCCTGAACGCAGCTCTCTCAACTGGTTGTCATTCAGTAGGAGGGTTCGCAGGCGGTGCAGGTGGCTGAACACCCCTGGAGCGATGTCGAAAATCTTGTTGAAACGCACGTCCCTGTAAATGAAAAATTTGATTAATATCGTTGAACTTCGGCTTTGAATAATTAAGGTTCGGTTCGAACATTGATTGCGTCGGTCCATGGCACATACATTCTCCATAAGAAATTATAATGATTTGCGTTGTCACCCCTGAGGACTAAGATAGAATGCCTCGTCACCAGTAACAAAGGTCAGGTTTCTTCCAAAATTTACCCCGACTGAAAAACGAAGGAATCAGTTTCTCAGGTCCAGTTTTGTGACGCAGCCGAAGAACAAATTATATGCATCACAAACTGGTGGTTTTGTTTCTGGATATGTGTGTTTTGACACGCATACATTAGACTAAGGAATGGCAGGACTAATGAGTTCCTCATCATTTACGTAACGCTCACTGCACTATAATATATTATATATATAATATTCTGCGTATTTAATATAACCTGGTAATAGCCAAAAAGATATCGCCGTGGTTATAATTCCCCGGGAATAAAAGTTAATACTAAAATTTCTGAATATGAAAGCCGATTATTTTTCTAAAAATATATTGATTATCCATTATTAATTAACAAGGATATCAATTTTAACTTTTAACACTAATTAGGTTTTGGATTGATATATTTGTTTAAACATTCACAAGCTGACCACTTCCGTGTCGTTTTATAGCGATTATTGGAGACAGGTAACGTCACACACATACCATCTGTCTTCATTGATGATAATGCTTATGCAGCTTGAAGCTTTGTTCAGGATATGATGTAGATCTATCTAGTATCTAGTAGATCTATCTATTGTCAGTATAGTAGTCAGTCGTCATCACTTAGTCCTATCATATATATCAATATATTTTTCTTAGAATAAGGGGCAAACGATCTTGTGGTTCACCTGATCGGGCTGCGGTACACTTATATTCATTATATAAGGGGTAACAAGTACGCACATACAGCGTGTACAAGTGATAATAACTGAACGTATTTTTTTAATAAGAAAATCCATCTTCATTTACGGTTAGTCAGAAAAAGTGCTTTATTCAATTCCTAAAAGCAGTCGTTTTATTATTATTATAATATCTTGTTTCAACGTGAACAGAATTAAGTATAAAAGCACCCTCCTACAAGCTTCGCTATTTCAGGAATCACGTCACTACTGTCTCAGCTCGTTTGTTATCTCAGGGTTATGTCATACCGTATAAATTTTATTAAATATTTGAAGCTGAATTATTTACGGCAATCAACACAACGCTTATCAATGTTGAGACGGAATAATTGGATGTATCTTATGTTCAATGATCAGGAACATTCGTCTAATGTAATGTGGGCTGACAATTTCATGGCCTAGTTGTGGTAGATAACTGGACGCTTAACTTACTTGTGGGTTCTTTGTGACGGGCTATGACGATTCCTTTCATTCCTCCATACCAACTGATAACAATGGAACAGAAGATGTCGCTGTTATTGCAGAAGCATGTCAAATAACATATTACAAAAGGCCGTATTTCCTTCAACGGTTTCTGCAAAAACAGCTTGTATCTTCGCGCAGATATATTTGTTTGTGATATTAATTGAGACGAGTTACCAAGCAGTTTAGCTAGGACGTGTATTTAAATATGCTTGATCCGTCTTCTGTATATTATAATAAAAAAAACACTTTTCAAAATTATTTATGCAAACTATTGAAAAATTTTTTTTTATTAGTTGAGAGTAACTAACGAGCACACAGTTCACCTGATGGATGGTAAGTGATTCCTGCGGCCCATGACATCTACATTCATCCTTGAAAAGGAATCATAATGCAGATGCATTGTCACCCTTGAGCACTGAGATCTAATGCCTCGTCACCAGTAATAAAGGTCTCCGGATCCCTGCACTCGACAGATGAAACGCAGCAACATTATGCTGGTATTTCACGCTCGTATTCTGTGATGGTTGGTCCCACCCCGGTCGAGTGTAACTCTACCACTGTCAAAGTTGAGTAGTGTTCGTATATTTCCGCTTTTTCAAGTTTTCTTAAATAATTATAGAACTTTTTTAATTTGTATGTAATTTGTAAAGCAGCTTCTTTCTTTGATTTCTTATTTTTTCTTACGTATACAATATTTTTTTTCTACATGTGCGTTGCAATAAGTAGATGCGGCCATTTCCGTTAACTAAACCACTGAGACTAGATTCTATCATCTAATACAAATCAAGCAAATGATAGATGAATGATGTGTTATAATAAAATTATCTACTTTACGGAACAACTAAATGAGCAAAAACAACAATGATGTTATAAATAAAAACGCCTTTCTTGTACGTTATTAATTAGTTACTTTAGAGTGAGAGGGGACATTAGTATAAAGCCACCCTCGTCTATGCAGCAATTGCAGCTGAATTTATTAACGAGCTCAATGGTGAGATGTCAAAGTCGACATACGCTCCGCTAATCACGGGTCCAATTAAAGCCGGTCGGTCGACATGGAAGAAAAACAACGACTCGTCACTGCATCCATGGGTTAGTCAAAAGCCGATTGCCTTTTGACAATCATTGGACACTTAAAACAAATTTCCACGATTGGTTTGACAATGAGCGTAATATTTTATTAATGCTACACAACTTTGCATGTTTTTGTTGTTAATTTGACTTTGTTTTATTGCATTGAGGTTGCAAATCGATCACAAAGTTCACATGATGGTAAGTGATTCCCATTTCCCCAAGGCCATTATTGATATTAGAATCTTATTTAATATCTAAATGTATATATTGGCACAATTTTTTTTTCTTTAAAATTGTGCCAATTAGCAATGCTATTAACATTATGTCATTTCGGCTAACCACACCAACTAAGCTGAAAATTCTTATGCTAGGAGATGGTCCTCGATGGTAGTCAAATTTTGAATTCGAACCTACCCCCTTAAGTTTAACAGACTGTACCTTAAACCATTTGCCTATTTACGCTTCGCTTCATACTTTAAATCGTAAATTTGTATAGAAATGTTGCCGATCTTTTTAGATTTTGATAAGGTATAATCTTCGTCGCTGATGCCTCAACTTTATAATGAAATTTTCAACATGGCTTTATACGGTTTCTGTTGTAGCTAGGACTGAAGGAGCTCTTTGTCAAGGAGATATTAAAATTGTTAGATGTATATTTTGTGATCTTTTACTGCCGCTGACAAGAGTATTATGACAGAAAGCAGCCTTTCAAATGACATATTCTTTATGATTTTCCTATTTTGTTAAAGAATGGGGGATTATTAATATATTTTATAGGAGATGCCGTTATTCTGTCTATAAAGAAGGAACATTTTCCAGTTTGAACGTCTCATTATTACATTATTTACTAATTACTAAGCTCCAACTGTATTGAAATACTAAATACAAAGATGGCGACCGCATCCCTAGGATCTCTTTATTTTCGACAAGAATATAACAATTTTGTTCAATGTAGATTATTTTTAGCGGTTGAGATAACTTTATGTTACTTAGGGTGAAAATGCATGTGCATCTTGAATCTTTGCCACCCTTGGTTTCATAGAGCAACAGCATAATATAGACTAAGAGGTCCATTTATTTATAATTATTAGTAACATTGAAAACTATCTTAGTACTTAGGAGATCCAAGGAGTCTACATATCAGATGATGGTTATTCATAAGGATATATAGTTTCCTTTCAAAAGGCCTTTATCATCATTAAAGTACTGATCGGAATAAACATGGAGATATATCGGTATGACAACCGATTTTTAAATTAGATCTATCACGATTCTTAATTAGAATAATTATTTAACATTCAACTGTTATTTAACTCACTGTAATTTTTTTTCATTACGATATTAAGTTGGATGTATATATAATAACCCTGCATATTTGGTTAAAATGGTTATTCCTATATCTGTATAAGCCCATGAGATTAAGCCATTTCATTTCTCAGTACTCTCTTATTAAAAAGTCTGAAGCTGAGTTAGAAAGTTGTAAGTAAAGGAGCTTGTATGGAAATGTAACATAATATTTGCAATAATTTGACTATCCCCCACAGCAATAACTAGAAAATAATTATTTGTCTGAAAGTAGAATTCTCAGGTGAGATTGTGAAGAGGAGTTCTAATATTAAAGACCCGATAGGCTATACGAATACCTCTTTAACCTACACTACACTTTATTCATAATAGGTTTTAAAATAAACTAGCTATAGCAAGTTGTAATATGATATCTATATCTAATATCTATATTTATATAATTACATGATGTTAAGGTGACGGACCACTAGGTCCGATTTTGGTTTTCGTGAAAAGAAAAATTGGAAAAGTTGCCCGAAAATTGATAAATTCGAGAAAAAATACTTCCTTGTTTTGGTGTTTGAATGAACTCACGATTCGAACGATGTATATTTTTCACAAATCAACAAAACGATCACAAACAAATTTATTTAAATTTGGACAGGACGTCTGCCGGGTCAGTGAGTTGTTGATAAAAATGCCACATGTATCTGTCTACAGTCGCATCTCGTAAATGTATTAAATAAAAGTTGTGGTACTAAGTGATATTATAACGTATTACTAAAATATCTCCGAAGATAGTATTTATTTCGTAAAACTTTAATCTTTCCCTTAAACTTTCGAGTTTCAATTCAATACGTGTTGTATTGTGTTCAACTAAAACTCGGAAGTTAAAATTTTTCATTTTAATTCATATACAAAAAAGACATACACGTCCTATTTTCTTATAAGTAGCTTTTATTTATTATTTTATTAACATTTTTGTACGCTTTTTTAGTAGATGGAGCAGCAAGTATAAAAGATATATGTTTATACAATCCAAAGAAAAGATAAATTTTCTATCTCTTAATACCTAAGTAAAATTAGGTTAACGCATCTATTATATATTTTGTCACGTGAAAGAAAGTAACTGGAGACCTTTATTATAAAATGAGGCATTATGATTCTGTTTCTTTATGATGGATGAATGTGAATGACATATCATCACTATCAGGTAAACTGTGTGCTTGTTTGTAACATCTAATATTATATAGAAAAATAAAGATTACTGCAGGACTCATTACCCTTATTATGTAAGGAGGGGAAGATATCAAAACCGACCCTAATCAGGCTTTCACAGCTTCCAAAATAGATATTTATAAACGAAATACAGAGAATAACACCTTTGTGGAATGCATCGTTATCTCACGATAATGCACGTCGCACCAATGTCCTTGATCTGAGCTTTAACGTTATTTACAAGATCGTCTGATGTTTAAGCTCGTTATACCATATTATCGTCTTGTTATTTTTAAAATAGGAATTATACAAACAGAGATTAAACTAGCTGCGTCGTGAATAGTGATTTTATTAGAACTTGGAATATCGATGTTAATTTGCTGTAAGAGCCATGGTAGCCCTAGTGTCTAAGCCCATGCTTTTGATTTACGATACTTGGTATAACCGACTTCGATCACCGGTGCCAATGAAATTGTTAGTTGCAAAATTTTAAATGCCGGTTTAAAACGTGCTCGGCGATGTGAGAAAAATATCATGAAAAAACTGCACTTGTAAGATTATTAAAAAAAAAATCCAAACCTATTTGAAGTCCGCTAAGCCACATGATGGACTTTGCTCGAACACCAAGAATGTACATAGGTCCGTATTACTTTTTATGTAGTTTTTTTTTATATATTTTTTTGTATTTTTTTTTGTACTTAGTATTCATTTAATTTGAAATATACTTATCCAGCTTCATTTTATTACATATGACTATTGTCGTTTTCCATTATAATTATTATTAATTATATCAAATTGTTTGCTTATTTTTAATTAAGAAAGCATAAAGGAAAACAATTTGAGACTATACCGTATCTTCCACATTGGAGTACCATACAAATGAGTATGTCTGTTCGGATCGCTTACAATAAGATGAACCGAGTGCTTGTCAAACTTAGTTTCTTGTTTTCCTGCTTTTTCAACTAGTGAAGGTAGACAGGCAACATTGAATTTATTTTCCTGTCTACTAATTGGCTTTTAAAAAAAAAATTGTTATTCACCCATAGTCGCGTGGTGTATCACTAAAAAGTAATACTACTGGCTTAACGATTATTAGCATTAACTTCTATTCTAAATAATTTAAAGGTAATGCATATATTGAACCAGCACATAGAACTCTTGCTTTTGCCCATCCGCAATCTCATTATGATAATGTATCGTTTTTAAACGGGGTAAGTAAACTTGCGCGGGATTTTCAGTCTTACACAGTTCAAGCTGACTTTACCCTATTTAAAATTGCTTTGAGGCGGAGTGTTAAAGAGCGTTTATTTATGAGCGCCAGAACTGATCGGTCGCAGTGCAAGCGGGTAACAGGTGCATTATATTTATTATATTATAATGGCGGTATTATTTGATATTTGCTCATAACTACTAAGTTATCAATGAATGTTACCTTTTTTTAATTTGGAGGTTGACTAACGAGCGCAGTTCACCTGATCATAAGTGATTAACCACGAGAACAATATTTATCATTAAGGAATCAATGCACAGGCGTTATCCCTGGAGCTTAAGATGGACTGACAGTTAATAAGATCGACGGTTTCTTTCACAGACTATATAGAAAAATAAAGATTACTGCAGGACTCATTACCCTTATTATGTAAGGAGGGGAAGATATCAAAACCGACCCTAATCAGGCTTTCACAGCTTCCAAAATAGATATTTATAAACGAAATACAGAGAATAACACCTTTGTGGAATGCATCGTTATCTCACGATAATGCACGTCGCACCAATGTCCTTGATCTGAGCTTTAACGTTATTTACAAGATCGTCTGATGTTTAAGCTCGTTATACCATATTATCGTCTTGTTATTTTTAAAATAGGAATTATACAAACAGAGATTAAACTAGCTGCGTCGTGAATAGTGATTTTATTAGAACTTGGAATATCGATGTTAATTTGCTGTAAGAGCCATGGTAGCCCTAGTGTCTAAGCCCATGCTTTTGATTTACGATACTTGGTATAACCGACTTCGATCACCGGTGCCAATGAAATTGTTAGTTGCAAAATTTTAAATGCCGGTTTAAAACGTGCTCGGCGATGTGAGAAAAATATCATGAAAAAACTGCACTTGTAAAATTATTAAAAAAAAAATCCAAACCTATTTGAAGTCCGCTAAGCCACATGATGGACTTTGCTCGAACACCAAGAATGTACATAGGTCCGTATTACTTTTTATGTAGTTTTTTTTTATATATTTTTTTGTATTTTTTTTTGTACTTAGTATTCATTTAATTTGAAATATACTTATCCAGCTTCATTTTATTACATATAACTATTGTCGGTTTCCATTATAATTATTATTAATTATATCAAATTGTTTGCTTATTTTTAATTAAGAAAGCATAAAGGAAAACAATTTGAGACTATACCGTATCTTCCACATTGGAGTACCATACAAATGAGTATGTCTGTTCGGATCGCTTACAATAAGATGAACCGAGTGTTTGTCAAACTTAGTTTCTTGTTTTCCTGCTTTTTCAACTAGTGAAGGTAGACAGGCAACATTGAATTTATTTTCCTGTCTACTAATTGGCTTTTAAAAAAAAAATTGTTATTCACCTATAGTCGCGTGGTGTATCACTAAAAAGTAATACTACTGGCTTAACGATTGTTAGCATTAACTTCTATTCTAAATAATTTAAAGGTAATGCATATATTGAACCAGCACATAGAACTCTTGCTTTTGCTCATCCGCAATCTCATTATGATAATGTATCGTTTTTAAACGGGGTAAGTAAACTTGCGCGGGATTTTCAGTCTTACACAGTTCAAGCTGACTTTACCCTATTTAAAATTGCTTTGAGGCGGAGTGTTAAAGAGCGTTTATTTATGAGCGCCAGAACTGATCGGTCGCAGTGCAAGCGGGTAACGGGTGCATTATATTTATTATATTATAATGGCGGTATTATTTGATATTTGCTCATAACTACTAAGTTATCAATGAATGTTACCTTTTTTTTTTAATTTGGAGGTTGACTAACGAGCACGCAGTTCACCTGATCATAAGTGATTAACCACGAGAACAATATTTATCATTAAGGAATCAATGCACAGGCGTTATCCCTGGAGCTTAAGATGGACTGACAGTTAATAAGATCGACGGTTTCTTTCACAGACTATATACAAAAATAAAGCAGATCAAAGTTATATTCTTTGAAAGTGTGCTTCTTCTCCAGTCGAGCCGCACCATGAACCATATTATTCGTAGTACATATCGAACAACATAGTTTGAATCACTAGACGGTGCTTCGTGATACTACTGATACCAGCATCTTAGGTACATTTCGGGGTCTACGCTAATATTTGTGGAACACACACAAGTCGTATCGGTTTGAAAATATCACTGGCGACAGCTGATACCACAGAGTAACTACCCTGTGTGTACACACATCTGTGCGTGGCAGAAAATTTCACTTAAAACGCCACCATCGAGTTGATCAGTATGAAATTTTTGATTCTGTCGTGATGTGCGATGCTAAAACTCAGCGGCTTTTATTATATAGGCGTGTCCATTACACAAGTAACTTCGGGACGCCTGGTTCAAACAAAAATTATTAGGTTAGTAACTCATCTTATTTTTGTCGGGGTTTCTTTTTACTATCTTGTCTTCTTTTGCTTGATAATATGAAACTGAATAAAACTAATTTAAAGTATTTAATCGCGTTTATTTTCACTCTTCTAATTTCCAATATTTTTAAATGATTTCGATTCAAAAATACTCGGGTAAATAGAAGCCGCTAACAGTGGCAGTACACCGTTAAATAGGTCAGAGCTTTGCATGGCTTCTATAAAACAGATCTGTAGGGACTGCATAGAGGTCCCTTTTGTCAATGTGATATAAAATTGTTTAGACGTTCATTCATTGTCTTTTCGTTAGATTATTAAAAAAAAATCATTATTAAACTTTATAAATAAAAATACGAAACATTGGATTTTAATTTAAATTAAAAAAATGTTTTTCAATTACATTCAAAATAAATATAGATACTTTAAAAAAAATATCCTTGAAAATAACATAATATTCTTGTTTTTTTGCTCCCTTGTTTTCGAATTACGTAATAAGATAAACTAACACTAACAGAATATCTGTTTACCGCATTTAGGTTTCCGATTTCTTTTGCTCGTCCCACGAAACGACGACGATTACTAGTGATATTTGTACGATCTACCACGTCGGTGTAAAATGTGATCCTCCCTACGTCTTTATTGGTATAAACTGTTACGTATGGAAGTATGGTATGCAATGCGAATTCTAATAAGACCGAGCATTATGTTTCAAATTCGTCGTAATATAATCATAGGTGACAGTTACTGTTTAGTATACTGTGTTGTTTATTGAAATATGCGTGGATGCGACTACCCCATTACGAACAATTTATAATATGACGCAGCAATTGGCCCAAATCAAAGCCGTGTTAAATCGAAACGCCGGCCGATTGATATTTAGGATGCGAGTATCGTGTAATGACCTCAGTTGCAACCAGTCTGTTTTAATAATTATCTGTTATTGAAATAAATTAGCCTCAATTTGTAAAGCAAAATGCTTCACATTTAAATTATTTAACTTATGTATGAAGTTTAGGATAAGATCTGATGTTAAGGATAGGACTTCTTGGACAGCGTTATGTTATACATGTTATGTATTATATGCATATATTATATTAAATAAGACAAGCTCCTAATTTTGGTATTACGTACAGAGAAAATTTAACATTGTAGTTTCGTATCCACCATTCGATTGTTGTCATGATTCCCCTAGGACAAGTTAGTTTTAAATATAAGTATAAGTCAGTTATATCGTTGCTAACACTCTTAAAAAATATATTATAATCGTATGAGGATAAAATCTTAATTTTACAATAGTCATTAATTATATAACTATAGTTACTACGCCGTATCGAGAGTGATGGTTGCCTATAAAAATCATGATGCTTATCTAATACTGTATTTATATGTACAGTGAATACATTCAAAATGTTTTTGTAGAGACTACTTATTTATAAGAGGATTGCACACACAACGTACCCAGATAGGCCTTTGTACCCAATTACACCCTATTACAAATTTACCCCATTACACTTAGAGTACTATATCACCTTTATATATCCTATCTATAAATAGCCCACTGGTGAACACAGGCCTTCCTCATAGAATAAGCATGAAACTGACCCACTGCATCCTGATCCAACAAACTTGCATGATGATGGTTTAAGTATTGTTTGTATCATCAATACTATATGGGTACGTATCTATTAGTATATGCATTGATTTCTTCTACGGCATATTGCATGTATTTCTGATTTGATTTCTTAATTAATTGAGTTTGATTAATTTTGCATCTCACAATAATTTCGGGTTGACTGGAATCACATTTAGTCCGCCTATCCTTTTTAGTTTAATACGATAAAGTTTAAATGTATATTTATAATCCATATTGTACCCCATTATCACTATAAGAATGTATTTAGAAAGCCTTAAAGAATCTAGATGATTGGAAAACTTTCTTGAAAGTTGGAAATGGAAGAACACTGAACCATGGAATTGAAATGTCACATTGAACATTTGCGGTAACTATCTGTAAAGTATACCAAGGACTAAAACAAAGCCTGCGTTATACGATCTAGGTATTTGACCAAGGATAAATATCATCGACGGGACATTTGTTCTGACAGAACGGCATACTTTCTCCAGAGCAAATGGATTACTAACCTTGTTTCAGTCAAATTACCTCTATTTCATCTGATCATGTCAGGGGTCGTGTTCCCAAATCGAATCTAGATACGAATAAACAAACCACAGAACAATATAGTAAAATATTGCACATGGCAGAATATTATAGTTTCTGCCGAGTCCGAATAGCATTATTTGTGCGTCGCTAATTTAAAACTTTCTCCGACCTAATACATTACAAAAATAAAATGAAAATAACAAAAATTTCGATCAGGGTGTGCTGCCGTGTTTGCGCGAATATTTTACTGTGGTAGTAGCCACAACACATTACCGAGATCCAAATCGAACGGACGAATGTCATCACCAGTAGCTTCTAGATAATCCCTAAATCAGCATATCAAAGTATATTATATAATTTAGATTCCTTTACCGTTACCGTTCTCAACATTTGCAAACACTATCGCAGTTTAAGATGGCGGTTGTGTCGCATATTAAGCGGGATTGTCACTCGATTATACAGCTCATAGAATTATGTATGACATATCGACGGTATGAGTGACTACCGATGTTCAGGTCGTACAGCCTTGATGGTATTATACACGTGGTATCAGACACGCACAGATTACAAATTGGGCATTTTGCGTGTCTGGTTATCAACGGAGCTATTTATACTCTCCCGCTTAATTTGACTGTACAAATAGGCATTAGTCGTACACAACAATGAAATCATAAAAGCAAACGTTTCGTTTATATGGCGACGTGCCTTGAATTCATGGTTAGCGAGAATCGGTCGGGTGCGTCCAAATAAGACTTGAGGAACGGAAATGAGGCGTGCTAACAAATGAATTTGCTATCGTCAAAGGTAAACAATAAATATATGTTAGCTTCGAGTGTATTTACATCTCTATTTCTATTCATGGTTTTATGGTCTTCAAATTAAATTTTTATATTTGAATGCTTGGTGAGATAAAAAAAATTTCATCGCAGTCTTTCTCAAATATCCACTTTTCGTCACTGGTCCAATTTTTTTATGGAAGTAAATGTGAAAAACTATCACCTCATTGGAATAATAAATATATATAAATATATATATATGTATATATGTATATATACGTATTTATCTATTATATATTATTATATTATATAGTATTACGTTAAAGTCCTCGCTCCGCTACTTAAAAAAGTTGAAATATCCTAAGAACTATATCTTGTATTAGTTAATATGTAACAACAAAATAACGATAATAAATTTAGTTCTTAGTGAAATTTTAGATATTCCTGGAGTTGAGGGAGGACGGATACGTGATTTCATGTAATGACACTGTTAAGAAATTAGAAACATGTTTGTTAATTTATTTTAGTAAATGTTCTTCACAACCTGAGACTACAAATTTATTGAGCCGAGTAGTTTTTATATAACGCTCCAAAAATTTAGATAGTTTCGCGCTAAATCAACAAGGAATGCATAAAAGTTCGCCTAGAGGAAATCGCATTAAGCATCCCGAATAAACGACGAAGTTGCTCCTCAAAGTTTTTCTTTATTCTTTACTCAATATGGTGCCTCTTCTTCGTACCATATGTAGAAGAAGTAAAATTCCATCTACCAGCAAAGTAGTAAGTAATTTTAGAGCCTTAATAGATTATTTAAACTTAATTTGATTACTGTCCTTGAACTTCGTTTAGTGGGGCGTGCAATGTATGGAGAGTGGCCCATGTCCTTTGAATCCGCTATTCAACTATTGTCGTGAACCAATTGCTTGCATTTTAGTTTAGCTGTAGTAGTTAACCGAAATTTTAGTAATGCTAATAACACTGCAAGCATTATTTTGAAAAATAAGAGAAATTAACTTATAAATCTGCGGTTATTGCAATAGGTCACTTAGAAAATTAATATGGTCGTGCTCGGTTTCGGCCGTAGCAATACGGTTTGTTACTAGGATGACAAGTGTGTTTGTTACTAGACGAATTCGACTGCGCGGTATACATGTGTCATTGCGCAGTACGTAAACACACAGGCACTCAAATGCAATAAGTTCGGAGGATATCTCGGATGCAGTGTGAGACACGGGAAACCTAAGATTCGAAAAAAATATAAATTGTTTTGTACATATATCGTTTCACGTCTGGGAATCGAACCCCAGCCCCGTAACTCTGGTGGTAGATACTCTGACCACAACGCCACACGTTTAATGAATACTTTTTTGTGATTTGGACCACGTTGATATCTTCGGGTTATTGTCAGATGAAATCAACTGGGCAGAATTTTTTTAGTGCCGTAAGCGCTAACGCCAACACAAAGGACTCACCTCGTCGTCCTCTACCATAATTTAATGCTTGTAGAATACACAGGCAAAGATAATATACACACAGTGCACCCGGATCTGAAAATCAATAATTTGTTCCACTTTTCCATTCTCCTATATTATGCTTATGGGACAAGATTAGAATAGGACGCATCGAGGTGCGACAACCAACAAATATAGTGTTTACGTTTAGGTCAAATTTGTGGTCGGTATACATGTGTAAATTGAATTCACATATGATTCAGAAAAGGCGGGAATCAGAAATCGTAGGTCCTTGATATTGGGCGTTGTAATTATTTTATAAATATCATTCTGACAATTTGTTTTCATTTAACTTGGTTCTTATTCTTGTATGTAAATAGAAAAATTAATACTATATCAAAAACGTTTGTTTTTGATACAATATTAATTTTTCTAAGGGCTTAAGGGATGCTATAAAGGGGGGCGAAACCTACCCTCCGAATGACTTTATACACGCATGAGCTCCATATCCATCTCCTACTTTCTAGAAGTCGGTTAAGTTTGATCCATATTCACGTATACCCTTCTACACGTTGTAAAGGGGGAGATGTATTCGAGATCGCATTCCCAAAGGGAAAAAAGGTGTAGTCAGTTCAATAAATCCTGTTACTTCTTCATGGATTCACTTGCACATGTACTTCAACTTCTTGTAAAATTAAACTATATTTATGAAGGAAACTATAATCTAGTTAATGTAGAAGTCGCAATTAAATTTGCTTGACTAAGCAACTAAGCAAATTGAAAATTAACTTGAGCTAAGTTAGCAATTATTATTCGACAGCAGCATAAATATCATAAAATTTTTAAGTACTTGTCTGTTATTCAACTTTTTCATTAGTGTGTAAAACTGTGCTAGAGCTACACTGCAGTTTGTGTCTACCTACAGAATGAATGGGTCAGCTCGACCGGAGCGTGACCTCAATCTCACAGAATACCAGTATAAAATACCTACATAATGCTCAAAAACGTTGTTTTTAATGGACGAATAATTTTTTTTTTCCTTTACGTATAAATTTTCCTTTATTGGATATATCTATCAGGTAGGGTTAGCAAAAATAGCATAAGTCACCAAAAGCAAAAAATATATGCTTACTCTCAGTATTATTATTATCTTATTAATTAGGTCTTCACTTAATTGGGCACTTTTTGTCATAATAAAACACGAATAAAGTTCATAAACTATTTGGGAATAATTAAACAATATACTTTCCAAATAACTTTGTACCAACTTTGCTTTAATAATGTTGGCGTAATTGTCTTAACATTATTATAACACAAAAAATCTACGCCAATTTCCCAAAATTATTTTCAACATTGTAAAAGGTTTCGCTCACTCAGTGGCTTTAGTCCTTATTATTTCTGTGAAATGTTCAATAACCAAGCAATTCTTTATCACATCAACAACAGTAAAATAATAGATAACTTATAATTAACTTAGAATGAGGAGCTAAACAAAAAAAATCATTAACATTGTAAAATATTCGGTATAAAAGCCATTTCTCCACTAGCCGAACGAAATTGAAACACTAAACATCGGCTTCATAATATATACATAATGACATACCCACACAAATCACGTAAACAAGTACTGAGTTCAGCCTAAACGCAACGTTATCAATATGCATTTAAGTTTTTATTATTTTTGACAAATTTTCTTTTTTTTTCGGGCTGATGGCCGCTGTTAGCCCGAGGGCTTTTACAGTTTCGCCGGGTTGAGAGGTGACCGAGTGGTTATGGCGCTCAGTCGTAACCTCTATTAGTGGTTAAACAGCACAAGGGCTCCCAAGAGGGTGCCTCGGCTTGCACCGTTGCCCTGTTCCGCGAGAGCGTCTGACTCGAGGGTGCCCGAGAGGGCCGAACCTCGGCTCGGTCAGTTGCTTCGGACTAAGAATTATCTCCAGATTCTGTTGATGTTGATGCTGTTAGCCTATGCGGCTCTTACAGCTTTATCGGACACACGGCTCACGGAACTGAGGGGTCCGTGAGTTGGTTACTAGTGTTCCCTATATTTGTGGTTCTCTTACTTACACAAAGCGCTCATAAACTGAGCGTGTCGGTCTGCTCTGAACAAAGAACTAAGAATTATCTACATCATTATTATTGGCTATCTGTATTACTTCGGAATGCGTAGGCGCTGGAGAAGAAGTGGCGCAAGAAACTCCAGCGACGCTTCTATCTGTATTGACTGGAGAGAACCGGGCCGTGTCATGGCAGTATCGCGAATAACCTTGTTTGCGACGCTCTCGCCGATTTTTATTTATATATATATATATATATATATATGCATATATGTATATATGCATATATGTATACAAAGATTTGTATGCAATTGCTGTTAATATCTTATAACTTAACATTAATTTAGTAATATTAGGCATTTATAGAGAGGTGTATTTCCTTCCTTTTACATTGGATTTAAAGTTTCGTCATTCTTATTTATCCTAATGTGACATATCGTTTTATAAAAATACGTACGACCTCGTCGGTTCAAGCAAAATTTGGCACAAGCGTGGGACGTTAAATATATCGCAACAAGTAACACAATATATCATTTGCGTATGTTATTTTATTTTTAGGGTCCAAATAGATAAAATTATTATTTATCTAATTGTATTAAGATAAGATATTAAAAAATCAGAAGTTCTGTCTTCTAGCATTTATACTATTTAAATCAATATTAAACTTCTACCTTTTTAATCCGAGTGAGATAAGTTAATTTATATGATGTAAGAAATTTACCGACTTAAATATGAATACTCAATTAGATAGATTGTTAATAATGTCAATGTTGTAAAATAGCAAGTTGTTGTCAAGTAGGACATCTGAATCTCCTGCTTCAATATTCTGTGACGACACGATCCAAAATACCCACATTGAATCATGTAAAAACAGTGTGCGGGGTCGTTTCACCCTTTAAAATCTATAAAAGGGAGCGTAATTTTTCAACGATGTTACATGAGTATATGGCACTTGCCTAAAATGCACTTTTAATTAGACTTCAATTAACTTTGAGTGGTTTCAGCCATCGATGATTATATTTAAGTGCAAAATGCCGCAGTTTACAAGGACATTTTTGATGGGAAATTAAGTAATTTATTTTCACATCACAATTTTAATAGAATACTTTGGATTAACAAGAGGTGCTAGAAAGCTATGTGAACTCCAGACTTAGTAGATTGCAGTCAATAACAATGAACAATGAATTAAATAAAGCCATTGCGATAAATATAATCCGCCATTAGTCTCATCTTTAGCAGGAATGTTCATTTCTTAATATTTTAAAGTGCCGTCTTGTGTTTGGCGATGTTTTAAGTGCGGGTACACTTTAAAATCTTTGGAAACAATGTTTCCACTTGATATTCTGGTACAAATGGAAAGCTAAGCAAATACAATATTGCACAATGACTTTCTGTTCACACCTACTGCCCTAGCGTGTTTCATCATAACCCTAGGAAACAAATGAGGAACCAACTGAAAATGCTATATTATTCACGTTAAAATATTTATTTATTAATCAGGCTGGTGGACAATTGTTGCAAGATACAATTGCAATTTGTTGTGAAATTTGTATAAAATTAGATTTGGAATAGAAATTTTGATCGAAGCGCAAATTTTGGTGAATTTGTAAGATTTTGTTTTGCTATTACCTACCTACCATATACAGGATATGTCCACAGAAAGATATAGAAAACCAAACCGTCCAAGACATCGCTGGAGTAAATCCTCAAGAACATAGTCTCAGACACATATGACCTATGGTAATGAGTTTGTGTTTAAGGTATATGTACTTGTTTGTGTTTCGTATGGATTCACGTGATTGTCTTTGATGTTTCCCGAAATGTTTTAATGTTAGCCGAATTATGACGAGCGGCTGAGTCATATCTAGAGCATTTCAAAAAGATTGATCACGGACTTGATACTCGTATGAAAAGGGCAATCACAAGTGACAAGCTATTAATTAATATTATTTATTAAGCTTCGTATACTCCCTTTGTTATGAAAAGGAGTGTCCAATAATCGAATGGTGGATTCGAACTAACGACGTCATGTACTAAAACAATATCGTAAATATAAAGCATTTATCTGTTGCCTATCCAGCCATTCCTAAAGGATCAAGGATGAGTTTGTTGCACTGTCACGATTACAGTTAATCATCATGATCATTTTTATTTATTTTAATTACACAAGATGTAATCGTAATTTATGTACATGTTATGTTTTAAAACCTTCAGCACTAGTATATTATATAAGCTCTCAAAGTTTCAACTGATACTGAGATGAAGCGAAAAAGAGTACCGAAGTTCTTATGCACCGAATGAATGATGGCGGAAACTTTGCATCATTTCTCCAACGTCCAATGTTTCAGAGGGAGGTTTATATAAATAGAATGCATCAATGACTTTGTTCACCCATTTTTCAAACTTAACTTAAGCTCCGCGTGGATTGGTGCTAAAATGGACAATATCACAGTAAATCGTGACTCGGCGAATTATTCCTGTAAAACTAGCTTGTCATGTCGCATTGAATAATATCTTGAGACCATTGTATCAACTGTAAAATTGAAAATTTAATTTATTAAATATTTTAATATTAAATCAAAATCGTGACATATCATAAAACCGCAAGCTTGTAGATTAAAAGCTTGTTGTAACTTTTATTTAATCTTATCCTATCGCAATTGCTAAAATATACTATCTGAAGTGGAGCTTCTACATGTGTTTTGAGTGCTGTGAATGTAAAATTTCTTATATTATATATGTCTTTTCTCTCTCTTTATGTCGTTCTATCCCCATTTCTTTGTTTTTATTTAGTATGTACTTACAAATGAAGTTGTAATTCGCCAAAGAAGTTTCACTTCTGTAGGTTATTCGTATCTCTTTAAATGCTATTAGGATACCTTTTCCTGGCCTAAAGGACTGTATTTATCTTTTAGTGGAATGAGTATTTCGTTATATTACTTTTCATATTACGAAATTTTATACGTGATATATAACAAAATATCCTTTTTTGATCCTTTTAATACCTTTAGGGTAAGAAAGTTTACCAACGTTCGTCCAATACATTGGCATCCTACCGCGTCGAAGAAGGTGTATTGTCATCCCTAAGAATTCATATGGAAGGCCTCATTAACAGTCTTAAGATTTTCAACTTCGCTCACTCACATTGCAAAGAACGTCTGCTATAACCTACCAAAGTATATCAACAAGTATGTTTAAACTTGGGAAAAAAGCGCTGGCCAAGAGTTAAGCACTAGTGCGGTAACAGAAAAGCGGTAGTGATGCCAACCAAAAACCTCATCACTTGATGAATTATTCATAATTCAAAGTGACATTTTGTGATTTGAATGATTGTTTTGTTATAATTGCATAATATAAGTTTCTAAATTCTAATAAAAATTAACATTTACAAAAATAAATATAATACATGTAACACGGCACTTCATAAATTAAAAATAAAATAGAATTTTAAGTAGCAAATACGTGAAAGATAACCTTAATGTGCCGAAAAAGTAAAATAATGAAATCCATTGGTAAAAGAAAGTCAAGTACAGGCCAGTCACTATTTCATCAGCTAATTTGAAAGTAGTTCTCCAAAAATCAGAAAAGTTTCACATATTGTGAATTTAATTTTTAACTTTTATTATCGTTTCACATATTGGTGTTCTCTATTACTGGTTAAGGTACTACCGAACCCACGTGGTAAGTGATTACTGGTGCCCATAAACACCTGCACTCATCATAAGAAAGATTCAAGATGCACAGAGTTACCCTTCTGAGGACTGTGATGGAATGCCTCGTTACCAGCAATAGGCTCTCCGATTACCAACACTCAGCGCGACGAAACAGCAGTGCAGTATATCAGGAAAAAATAGACTCATGTAGCATGAATGGATGGCCTTGACAAAGGAAGTTTCATACTTCAACATAAAAGCATGAAATAGCATCGCTACGTTTCTGTATTTCATGGTCGATCAACAACAGGACCAAATAATCACAAGAAAGCTGATTCTTTAGCGAGGTTAGATAACGGTCATGGCCCGCATCATTTGTACTTGTTTGTACCGTGGTATCAGAAGAAATGCCCAGATTAAGTTTTGCTCCAACTAAGAAATATCGTTTCAATACTTAACAAATGCAAATAAATGTAAAAGAAATATTTTATTGTGGACATTAGCACTAAATTTATTTGTGGTGAAACAGAATTTTAATAGATTGCTTTTCAATGAAGTAAGGTAAAAATACAGATTAAATAAATGAATATTAAATGAAAATCCAAACGGCTGCGTCTCCGCAAAGTTGACTTTAAAATGTAATCGAACATACAGACCGACTAATGCACTTTTAAAAGGAAAGTAAATTTTCTGCAGATATCGTCTGTAAATAGTTAATTCAAACAAAGAAATCGAACAAAATGAAAGGAACGACTAGATAATCAGATTCATTTGGCTTGAAGGACGACCTAAACTTTTTAAACTCATTAACTTTTCTTTTTATATTTATTTTTATAATAAATATAAAAAGAAAATATATATTTTTATTCTTTGTTAGGTTTCGAAACTGAGATACGGTATGTTTTTTTTTTATAAAGAAAGCTAAGAATTTTGCCCACATTTTACCCACATTCATTATCACTAGAATACTTGTAGTCCAGCGGTGTTCCCAAACTTATTACGTCTCGCGAACCAAAGAAATAGGCACACGAGAAATATGACGATCATTCACATACCTAAGACAAAAACGAACATGCATGCATTGACCGCATTTCTACATAGATGTTCTTCTAGTTCTACTTCGAATTATCTTGATGGTGATATATTTCACCTATATTTATCAAGTATTTAAATTTTAGACAATAATTAGCACAAAAAAAAAAGTAATTCACAGCCTACCAATTGGCTACTACAGAACATATGCCTCCCCATAGATACATAAATACTTCTTATTCATTTTTATAGTCGATTAATTTATTTATTTATTTACTCTCTATTGCATTAACCTTAACAAAGTTCAAAGTTCACAAAGGGCGGACTTAATGCCAAAGGCATTCTCTACCAGTCAACCCAAGGTGTGCAGAGATATGTGTATGATAGGTGTAGCAATAAACTAATTAATAAAAGGGGAAAAAAAAACTAAAAATTGCTAATACAAGCAAATAATAATACATACAGATATTAAATACATAATACATGCATAAATACATATACATATATAAATTATACATATATGTATATATATATATACATACACAATAGTATACAATACAATATACGATTAAGGGAAATAGAATATTTTTATTTATTTATAATTGTTATTATAATATAAAAATAAGCATATGTTCGTTAAACATATATGAATTACGTCACTAAACGTTCGCATGGATTCGTTCGTTCCAAGCTTGCGGCTTTTTAATTGTTTAATGTTTAGTCACACCACCAACGCAGGAAACAAAGTTTAAAAACACTAAGTAATTATATTTATGTTAAATTGTACACCAGACAGTTCTTAATTCCGTCTCTTTGAATCCAGTGTGCCATTCAAGAGTTTGCAACGTTTTCAAATGAAATGTAATACCCCTTCGTTTTTTATTTCAAAACAAAACAAACGTGGGAGGAAAGTAAGAGACTTTCCTCCGACGGTTGGCTGCGTGGAATAAAGCCGAAACTTTCCACTATATCATTAAGACGTAAAAACTTGCTGATATAAATATTTTTCGATGAGAATTTTACGTGCACGGGTAAATAAAACTGAAATTTATAATATTACGGTTAAACAAATGGCCGTGATGGAATAAGTTTTTATGGTCATTATTTATTGGTTAATATTTTCAGGGTTGTCACACATCTATGGAGAATACCATCACGCGTCATCAGCCTTACCAGGTCAGTCGGGGTCGCACCTCATTTCCGTCCATTCATCAATTTTATCCGTTAATTGCACATCTACTATTTTCATATAATTTTTCAACACGTCTTCCAACAACCTTGGCCTTCCACTCCCATTGCACCCCTCCAAATTCATATTTATACCCCCTAGGAATATTACTTTCATTAATTAATGTATCCGTCACAGGTTAAGTTTTCATCTTGTGTATTCTAATAACTCAATCGTGATATTCTCATTTCAACAGAGTGATGGTACATTTCATCCGACTTTCCGAATAACCGACCACAAGGTTCCCAGTTGTTGCCAGTGACCTGCGTCAAATCTAGATGTATATATATGTATATATATATATATAAAATACATATATATACATACATACATATATATATATATACATATTATATAAGTTTTTTACCTCGCACTGGTTTAGAAGTGAAATAAATCATAAAACGTTCCAGTATCTCGCTTCCACAGCGATAGGCTGACAGAAATAGTCGTTCATGGCTAGAAGAGTCGGTGAAATGAAATGAACACGGAAAGTTTCAAAACAAGATACAAAACATTATTGCTGAAGCGGCAACTTGATACAGAAAATGTGGTACATGCCTATTGGAAATGTATGAATTTAAAATAATTTTTGTACATCTACAAATGTAATATCAAATTAAAAAAAATCACATTGAAATACGAACATAATTAGTTGCGCACGCACGAGCACATGCAAACACGGCTGTTACATAATTATATTAATTCTTAGCCCTTTCGCAATTGCTTATTATAATTTTTTTCTATGATTTCCAAAATTGATTGGGGTGGCCTAAACTAATAATATTGGCATAATATCTTAAGGATACGAGATTGAGAGAGAGAGAGAGAAAGTTCAAATTACTAAAAAAAAGAGGAGGACTACGCCCAGTACAATTTATATATGTATGGATAAAGACTGTGACTTTTACCTAAGGACATAAGGGGAACAAAAGAGGACACTTTTCACCTGATGGTGATGACCTCCTGGACCATGAACACTAATACTAATACCTGGCTGTAACTTTCTTTTTTCTATGGAAAAGGTAGAAAGAAACGCAATAATAATTTTTGAGGAACTCGCGCATTGAATCGGGAGGAGGAAAGTGGTCACTCTGCCTTTCGGGAAAGGAGGTTGATTCCGGCCACAAACTGCAGCCGAATACGAACATTATCTGATACTTGTATAAACCCAGGTTAGTAACTGCCAACTAAGGTGCGTCGCAGGGGCTTGCAAGCGGATATATGTGTAATAGAGGAATATACCAGATGTCCGAATCCCGCGGCGTTTAATTACTACGGGAGTGTCAAGCATGGCTGATAGTCTCGTAGTAATAATACTTGGACCGGGGGAAATTTTACCCCTTTGAGATTCGTTCAGAGGGGTAAAATCTCCCCCGGTAGTGGCTCGGTATAGTCTCAAGGCCAGTTACCCTAAGGCTATGCTCCCGTAAATCCCGGAAATAATTATTGTAATTACCCATTATAGAAGTTATATTAAACAAGTATACCATAGTAACAAGTAAGCCATAGCGTTGAAACTTTAAAGCGAATAGTTTTTGTAGTATTTGAGATAAAGGCTAATAAACTATTTGCAATAAATTTTGAAATCTGACGACATTTAACGTTTTCCATTTGCGTTTGTCTGACAAACTCGAAACTACCTTGTGCATTTACACGTGCTCGCAAACATTGCGTTAATGAAAATACTTCGTATAATATTCGCCCCTACTTCCACCTACTTCTACCACAAGGGTAGAGAAAATGTGTGTAATAAAAGTTTTACAGACTGGATTGCGCTCTGTAGTCCAGATACAAAGGAGATCACTACAGTGAGTACGGCAATGTATGAGTTAATTCAAATATTCTTGGAATATATTTTACGTATATTATTTTAATTATACCTATTTCGTTTTTGTATCTGTTCGTTTGTGACTTTATGAATTCATGTTGTAAAGGGAAAAGATAGATCACTATTTAATGAATGAGTTAATTAAATAATAGATAAAAGCCAAAAAATATATAAGAACCCATGCCTCTTTCAGGTGATTTTTATATTGAAGACTTGCCCCCTTCCAATGTAATATATACATATGCAATAAGATAGGTTAACGTTTAAGATATAGTGTCATGAGCAAGGAACATAAACACTAGATATGACCCAAAAACTGATAATCTGTGAAGCACAAATATTGTTATTCGGTCGGGAATCGAACCTAGGACTCGCTACTCAACTGCAAGGTGCTCTGATCTCTACGACCCGCGGATGCCTATCGGCTGATAGGTAGAATCAATCAACAAATTTTGATAGCCGTAGAGCTACACTGCAGTTTGGTTTTATGATGTCTCAACTTACTTAAAAATATAGTTCAATTATTTTCACATAAGGATTGTTTATCTAAATGGTTTGAAATATATCATTATTATTATTATTATTATTAAATCCATTCTCAACACAGATTTAAGACGCACGTGCCAACCCAGTTGCATGCTGCATATAGAAACTAGTTTCAGGGGAACTATAACACGTAAAAATGATAAAGTAACGACAAGTATTAGCATGTGGTGACACAAAGAGCGAACTAAATATCTTTGTAGTCGAGTTTATAATGGCAAGTGTCGACTTTAATTTACCGTCAACGTCTTATCATGCCGCCTACACTTTTCGAATACTCTTAGAAGTCACAGCTTTTCACAGAATCTAAGCACCTATCATGTCTCGATACTGTGATAAAAAGAGAATTCCTTTTTACTTAGCAATAAAATTCCTGTGCTAAGGAATTTTTTGAGCTTTACGAGATTAAAAGCGCACGTGTGTTTAGTTCTGGCAGTCTTCAACGTTCAGGCAGTTTATAACTTTATTGCAAAAACTATTAGTGTGACTCCACACTAACAGTGCTCGGTTTTATACAAAGGCTTGCCATAGACAAACTTATTGAACAAAGTTGCTTAAAACATTTTTTTTACATAGATAGAAATTTAGTAAAAACTACCAAGTTGCTTTAGGGCGGATATTTGAATATAAAACATATTTTGTAAGGCTTAAGAATAAATAAATGGTCTAAGTGGTTTTCAAATTCGTATTAACTGCTTTTGGTAAGGTTGGTGTGTAGCTATGTGCTGTTGTAGCTAGCCTTTAGAATAGTCTACTAAATTTCTTAGCAACTGAGTTGCGGAACGCAGGAGATTAAATATCTCCTGCGTTCCAACTTCTTGATTTTGACAATTTTCATTTCGCATTGGCCGCAATAATCTATATACATTTTTTTTGTGTAGGCGACAAACGACCCTGCAACCAACTTGATGGTAAGTTGTCTCATTAAAATACAAATACAATCCCATATTTGTTTGTTAAAGATGTATTCAATGTAAATTTTGAAATGGTAAAATAATATAACCCAACAAAAAAGCTTTGTCATAATACAATTCGTGTGCGTAATCAACTTGACAAACGAAATGAAAATAAAACATATATTTACCGAGTACAGAAATAATTTTTTTAGTTCTTGTAATTCTGACAAAATTAACAAACATAACATTCATATAGTTTTAATATTTTTACTATTTTCAGCCTCTAAATATAAAACGAAATATCAAGTTAACGGAGTCTCACAACCACCAATTAATACGGCTATGGAAATGCAGAATTTCAATCTCAAAAATATGATGCGTGTATTTTGGTTACACGTTACATATGACTTTGAAATGTGCCTTATTATACATAATATAAAATTTAATATAAAAACATAATATAAATATTAGAACTAGGACATTTGAATTTATAAATTTGCTGATACTAGATCTAAATCTCATCTCCATATTCTTTTTAATTATTATTATTACATTGAGAGTAACAAACGGCTGAGATGTAACGCCTCGTCACCAGTAATAAATTGCTCTCTTACGCTGGTATTCTATGAGGGCGTGGTCTTTCCTTTCTGTTCGAGCTGACCCATTCTTACGCTAGGAGAATTCACAATTATGAAAAAAATCTAATACAAAGTAACAGCCTATATATATATATATATATATATATATATATATATATATATATATATATATATATATATATAGATATTTATATATATATATGTATATTTAAATCCCACTGCTGGATATACCCACAAGGAGGATTTTAATCCTCCTTCACCCTACAGACAGTGTTAGAGCAATGTACGTCCCGTGATTCCACTACGGATTAGTGGATGTCATATGTCTCTGAAATACTTTCAATGGTGCCGACACCGGCACCTACGATCCAACGCAGTTTGCTCGCGTACTAAATTAAAAAGGGTGCTTAGAGACATTACACTATATAACCACCAGAATACAAAAACATTTGAGTGTATTTTATTCAAATGTTCTGAGAATGCCATCATAGATTTGCAACTTTCGGAAAACAAGAGAAAGTATAAAAAATGGGTTGATTAATCAATTGTAGTGACGTTAGTCACACGAAAGCTTGAACGGGCGAAGAGGACGGCAACGGGCATCCTTTATTTTAAAATAGTGACGTCATAATTATAAATGAATTTCTTATGTGCCTCAATGTTGTCATGCCGCGAACTTTACGTTCACTCTTGCAATCCGTTTTGGTGTAAATCTCTTTGTCTATAATGCACTACACTAAACTTGCTAATGTATCTCAATGTAGATTTGCACATTTTTGTTAATTTTTTTATATCTGATAATGGCTCCACAAGTAGTGAACCCTATCTTCAGCAGAGAAAATAAATCTTTTTCGAAACTATAACATGCTATTGATTTGTGTCTACTATTATATATATATTATATATTATACTTCGCACTATCTCGAACGTAGCTCTAGCCACTATCTTTATATACAGCATTGACCGACGTCCAACTGAATGGAGTCCGCTCTAAATTTCCGGGAAGTCGATGCTTCGTGGCATCAGTGGGCTTTGTTAAGTTGAGGACCTACTATGGACTGACTTGATGATCAAAAAGATATAATGAATATGGTAATAATGAATATGGATGCTATAGTAACAGAGGTGAAGTGCCGATCAATGCATGTCTTTGAAGAGTCTGCTTCACCGGATTGAAAGACCGAGGACTTAAGGCACTCAGCTGAGACTTTTATTAATGGGTAACCAGCACAAGGGTACCCGAGAGGGAGCCTCAGCTTGGACCGTTACCCTGTGCATGAAAGCGACTGACTCGCAGGTGCCTGAGAGGGCCGAACCGGCTCGTTCAGTTGCTCCTTACGGATCTAACTGAAGTATAGTCTTTACACAGCTTGGGCTATTCACGTTATATTGTGACCGAAAAGACGCCAACACTATATGTTATAATTCTTAAACATATGTATAATATTTAAATGAATAATTTCAAATATTTATAATTTTTCACTTCCATATAATCACAAATCTTGATTGATTGAAATTATCACCAACTTAGTCTACTAGTATCTTATTTTAATTGGAGAGTAGTAAGCCGTAATTTCTATACTGGGCAGATAACCAAAGTAGCAAAAGCTGAATACTCTGGATAACTCTAACATTATTACACGAAATATTTTTTACACAAAATTGTATTTACCCAAGTTTAACATTTATTATTTCGAATGCTTTTAATTTGTATCAATTGTTTTATCTACTAAAGAGAGGGAGCGTAGATATTTCTGCTGTATCATGACAGCAATAAGCTAACTCTACACTACAGAATATACGTTCGGAAATAAGAGAGGTAGTAATAAAAATAAAATAATGATGACCATTTCCTATAACTATTCCCTCTAATTTATTCTTACTTCACATTACTTTTATCTTATTTACAATGAATAGTTAAAATATCTCTGTTTGTAGCGGCTGATGGAATTGGTAGTATCATAAATTGAAGTGGCTGGCATTCGGGATTCTGCACGGTCTCCCGCGTCGCATTTTATTTTTACATATGCCTATTCACATCCAATAAACATTTCCAGGAGCAGGGAAACAATGAAGTTTTTGTTTTTTGTTTGTCGGATTCCAATTTTTTGATTAAGTTACAACCGGAAGCAGAACTTGGAGTACGAAAAACCCGTATAATAATATATTTGTTTCTTTCTCGTTAGTACTAATTCAAATATTTTACTTGCTTTTGTCTTACGAGCTCTCGAGACATTATTGTATTTCGATGGAGCTAAAAATACTTTTAGTACCGGTTAGCTATTTAAAGATTTACTTCGTGCTCGCAGATGATGTGATGAAGGTAGTTTCAGATCAATTTTCACATTGTAGGATTAAAACTATAATTTTTTTAAATTTCGTATTAACGTCCGTTCCTCACGAATTATTTACAGTACTGGCAACAGTCAACAGGTACTAAATAAGTAGTTGTAACAACTACTTATTTAGTACCTGTTGATTAGTTAGGATATTCGGTTCGAATTCCATCCAAGGTCAATATTTGTGCAATAGAATTTGTTGGCTCGAAACTAGTCGTTCCGCTACGACGATGGATTAAGGAAGGTAATAATTCTGTTTAATGATCATAAACACCTGCATCTAATCGTCATACACAATAGCTGTCACCCCTGAGGACCTAGATGCAATACTTGGTAAGTAGTAATTGGGTTTTAGGATCTCTACATTTATCTCTTAGCATTAATCACATGTGCATAATTCACATTTATGTCTTTCTCGTGTTCTTTAAAATTAACCTTGCAAAACGAATTAAAATATTTACCTGCTAAAATAAGGCCCGAGAATGCTAAAATAAGGCCCGAGTCAAACGTAATAATACTGTTGTAACCAAATTGAAAGTGATTTAAAACGGGACAGTGTTTGTTACTGTAACTACTATTGATAAGTTTGACACTCGTTGACACTTCAAACGTTTATAATTCAATTCATTATACGTCTGTGCGAATATAGTAGTAATTAAATGATGTACGCTTCACACTCAACTTTCGCACCTTTCAAATTGCGTCATGTATATCGGATCCATTAAAATTACCTCTATCACTGGGTTTATCGGTGTTACCGGTCTTTCATTAAGTTTATGGAAAAGTTGGCTTATGACGTTTTTATTTCGAAAATAAAATTTTTGCTATATAAACAGATGCTGCTTTTTTAAACATTTTTAGCTTGGAAGTAGGTTTCAATTATTTGTGCCTATATAAATTCGTGAATTTCGATAGAACAAGTCAAAATTAAAACTTTTCCTATAGTACCTTATTCTTATGTGTACTATTTCTTTTTTAGGAAGTTGAAATAGCATTACATTTACCACAACTCAAAGAATCTATCATTGTTGAGAATAGAATATTATGGAAAATGAAAAAGGAATGGAAGAACTCGTTTTGGAAGACGCACTTTATGATGATGCAGGAAATTGCCAGATGCACTAAGGATTTCCAAGTCCTACTATGTTCAGCAGTGTATTTTAGGTAATTCATTCACCAGTAGCAACTACACTGCACCATACTACAATTACTTCCCGGATACAACATGAATGGATCGGCTCGACTGGCACGGCCTTTCCCCGGTGTGAGCCGTAGATACTGAAACTTTGGTAAATAAGACCAGATATTATGATTTATGTTTTTCTATATGCCCTCACTAATAGTTCCACATTTAAGGTCTTAAATATGCATTCGTTATCTTAGCGGAATGTGCGGATGCGTTTTCGTGGTAACAGATGACCTTGCTGCGAAGACGTTAATCGCGAACTTGAGCCAAGCAATTGCTTAGCAAATTGTTTACGTTTATATAGGTACACATAAATAAAATCGGGCACACAATTCACGTGAATTTCGATGATGCCTCCTTACCTGTAATTGAGTCGACTGCTAGTTGGGGGAGGGAGGACAACACGCCTTGGGTAACGTCACCACCGTAATGTAATTCAAGCAATCATTTTGCAAGGGTTCACGGACCGTACTTGCGTGTATTGTTAACTATATGAAGAATGTACGATACATTATGAAAATGTATTCTACTACACTTTGATTAAGGTCAATAATCGCTTAAGCTCTTTAAAATATTTTGAAGCAACTATGTCTGATTCAAATACCAGGAGTGCTTAGTAACAGAGCGTGCATAAAAATAAGTCACGAAATCCAAACACGCTCTGTGGCCGGCCTCGTGTTGTTATAAGAATATTACTCTATAACTTGGAAGTGTGCCATAGTACAAAATTTATGAATGCTTTTCATCCCGTCTATACTAAGAGAGTTCCTGCCCAAACAATAAAGCCGAAACTTTTTGTCAAAACTAATACGAGTTTTGTATCTTATCTTGAATCACTCTATTGTCACTTTAAAAATGGAAAAAAAATAGAGCACAGTTATACCTTAAACGTTAAACCTAGATAGATTCGAATTAAGGAAGAGAAGTCTTGTATAAATTATTATCATATGCTGTAATAATTGACGCACAATACTAAACTTGTATAGATTGACGCTAAATCTAATAGGTACTTCTACAAAGTACTTCCCATATATTGAACGATCTGAAGCTATAGTTGAAGCTGAAATGAGTCTCATAACCGTCATAGGCATTGCTCACTTAACCGATAACGGATAGTAAAAGAAAGTACGCGAGTATGGCAATAAGTTATTAAGCTATATCTTTTGAGGACCCTCATTAAGATAGAATGGGAAAAACAGAGGCAGATTAGAAATACGAGTACTTAGTATAAAAAAGATATTTGCAATTTTCAAACTTTCATAAATTCTTTATCGTGTCTTAAATTTATCCACATCATAAAATCAATTTACCTCTTTGTGCTCATTTGTCACAAACAGTTTTATAAAAGAACCTTTTATATCATTTTTTATTATTACTCGACACTGATTTTAAAACAAAGTGAAATGTCAAGAAAGAACACGTTACATGTGGAATGAACCTACAGTAAGTACAAGATGTTCCTCCCGTAAATCGGTTCGTATAACATGACCTTAAAGTCCCATAGGAGATTGTTGGTAGGATCTTAATCCCGTAAGTGAAATTCTGATAAAAGATAGTGCTAAAATTTCCCTGAAGGATAATAGAAATACGCTGCGTAAAAATAAATTATATTTCAGTTTCATTCTATTTTGTACAAGCTCATTGTTGTTAAGTCATTTTGATCCAGTCCATCCCGTTCACACGTCAAACAATCCCGATAGAATTTCCAATTTTAGCGAGGTGTGAAAAAAGAAAGTGGAACACGGCGGACAAGCCTCGGTTCGGAGCCGGCCTGAAATTGACGATTCGTTGCAAGCCCTTGTGTTGACAGTTAATTTTTTTTTTTTGAGTTTAGAAAAGTAAAATCGTATCGTTTTTTACCTTTAATTATTACGATATATTTTGTTGCAGTGTTAAGTAGAAGCAGAATCTTAGATTCAAATTCTTTAAAGTTCAAAATTATAAAAGTGTAGCGGAAATATCTTATAATTTAATGTTTTCTTAAACAATACTATTAGCATTTCTGTCAACTACTCTTTAGTTTGATGCTTAAATGCTTATGCATCTACTGTTATACCCCTAAACATAAGGGAGTAATAAGGGAGTAGTGGTGACACAAGGGAACAATTTAGCTATCAAGCATTCTATATTGTTTTGTTCGAGAATTCCAAGTAAGAAGTATTATCTTCCGCTCATATATCTAATTCCCTCGAACCCTCATACGTCGCGTTACTAATTTGGGACACGTGTCAACTGTAACTTCAGTGATTGAAAAACTATAATAATATTATAACAAACTGTTATTCATTTCAGCGAATAAAAAACCTTTTTTTTTAAAAGAAGTTTTTCAATCACTATAACAGTACGTTTACGGCAATGGTCGAATAGTGGGTTCAGACGTACCCAGAACATTAAGCTACTAATTAACATTTCAATCAATACGTGGGATATCGATAAAAGAATGACAAACGAATTTTATTCTAGTATACTCCGTATTGCGGAACATTCACGATATGGACAGATGAGAAGTGCAATTGTGGGAAATTGGTGGCTGCAGGTTATTTATGGGATAAGGGTGAACTGAAGCGATGATGGCTTCAATGACGTGCCGCGAATTTTTGTACTTACTCCAACTAGGTCGAAGCGTAAGTAACGCATTTAAAACTCTTACGTTGTATTTTTTGATTTGGTACCAGGTAATGGAAACTGGTGACAGCTTTAGACCTGACATGGAATTAAAAACTGCTGAATATAATCTAAAATTTTTCGTCTGTTAGTTAGCTGGAGTTGATTTGAAGCTGAATTTCGAATTGTCAACGTACAACTGCATTTTTGTTTGCGACATGTACGCCAAAGTTCAGTTTATCCAACCTATGGTATATTTTGAATTCTATGCGAACGTTAAAACTTTGAATGTAATCAAATTTGCCCTGGCAGATTTCACATACATTCAATAATATTATAGTTTTAAAACGTGAAAATTTCAAATGGTGAGTGGCAATCGCTTGCCCTTATTTTTTTTATTGTATTGAGGACGACCAACCAGCCCACAGTGAGCAATGACTGCAGCCCATAACACCTGCGTTTGTCCTCGATAAGGAATCGTAATATAGATACGTCGTCACCCCTGAGGACAAAGACGTAACTCCTCGTCACCAGTAACAAGGGTCTCAGGATACCTACACTCGCGATACAAAACACAACACCGTTATGTCGCAATTTTTTTTGAATATTCTTCGAGGCCGTACACCTTATCCGCTCTCGAAAAACATGCTCATTAGCCAATGAAATCGTGGAAGATCTCGCCAGGCGCATAAATGATATTTATTCGACATATTTTTATTCCTTGAGTTAACAGCAGTCACATATCGGACGGGAAGCATTACTGCATCTATTTATTGTTGCCAGGAAACTAATTAAGGTATTCATTGTATTCTAATAATTATATTCGTGGGAGATTAAACGATCGCTTGTTATAAATTTGAAAGCATACAGACGAAGGGGCCGCGTAGCGACTAATTCAGTAACAATTGAAATACAACATTTGTGCATGTTTTTTTTAATTATTATTATTACTGTAAAAAACGAGCGCACAGTTTACGTGACGGTAAGTGATCCCTACGGCCCATAACATCTACATTAATTCTTGACAAGGAATCATAGTGCAGATGCATTGTCACCCTTGAGGACTGAGATGGAATGTCTCGTCACCAGTAATAAAGGCCTCCGGATCCCTTCACTCACCAGACGAAAGCAGCAGCATTATGCTGCTATTTTACGTGGTATTCTTTGAGGGTGTGGTCCTAATCCGGTCGAGCTGATCCATTAATTCTGCAGCTAGAAACGAACTGCAGTGCAGCTCTACCACTGTAAATGGTCTAATGAATACCAGACTGTTTCACTGACTGTATGCAGCAATTACCTACGCAAGTTAGTGAGAAGTCGATGGAAGGTGACTCACAATCGTGCTTATAAGAAAACTATGGGGGAGACCTGTGTTTGCTGGACTATTGTTAGACTCTGATGATGGGATAGGGCAGATCCTCAATGGTCAGATACATTACATTTTACTGTATTTTATTAGAGTCAGCATTGGGATCTGGTGGCCCCGCGGTGTAGTGGTTACGGTACCCCGCTGCTACGCAATCAACCTTGGCTTCGTTTTCGAAATATTTGTGTCTCTATTTCTATGTGTTTGTTCTGGATGTCTTGTTCGTATGTTCCGTATAGATCTGAACCTTTTTCCGAGCTTATTGCACATGAATTACATCGGACTAGTGAAAGGCGACGTGACAAGCAAACACTTATGACACTATCATATGACCTGCGCAGAGGGGGTTATAGCTGGAGGATATAACCGTGATCGAGCATATGACCGCCGAGGTGCAGATATCTCGTGCATCCTCGAGTGAGTTGCTTTCGCGCGCGGGTTAACGGTCAAAGCCGAGGCTCCCCCCACTCAGGAACCCATGTGCTGGTTACTTATTAATAAAGGTCTAGGCTTAGTGCCCTAAGCTCTCGTCCACCTTTAAACCGGGTAAATCTTTAAAAGCCCTCGGCTTTCACAGATTTTCGGTTAAAGCCCATATCATTAAGATAAAGTCATAAAACAGTTCGACTGGAGTGTGAAGTGGTCAGGATGACACAATAACTGACACGAACCAATTTAGATTTTCCATACAACTAACGAAGTCATAACAAACAGACGAGCAAATATCTTTATATGCACACTTTTAAACATTAGCAAGGACATTAACATTGCTAATATTCCAGTTAACTAGGCCAACTAAGCTGAAACTTATCGTGTTAGTAGATGGTTCACGACAATAGCAGAATGGAGGTTTCGAACCTAACTACCTTAAGTTTCGCAGACCTTACCCTAAATAAACTAATAAAGTATTTGACACATTCCCCTAAGATCAAAATCCAAGACATCGATGTACACGCTAACCATGAGAGATATTTTCTGATTAATAGAAGTTCAGAAAAGTCATTTTAATTTGGATAGATAATTATCTGCATAGATAATTAAAACTATCGTCAAAGAAAAGTTATATTCTACGAAGTTGAAACGAGCTATATAATTAAAAAAATGCATCAACCTTTATTTACATAAAATGTCCTCTCTTAGTTTCACTTAATAACTTTTATTACAATCCACTACTCCATTATGAATTTTTAGTTCGATTTTTTGTCACAAGATTGCGTAAGAAAATAAATTATAAAGTAAATTGCCCACTTTTCAAAGCTTTGATGTTTGCACTGATGTTTTCTGCCCTGAAAATTAAAAGCATCGGAAACTTTTCTATTCTTTTAGTAAAGATAATAAAGGACGTTCTTCTTTCATTATAATAAATGAGGGAAGCAATGAGTGTCTCTGTGTGTGCGCAAATAAGTAAGGCACTGTAACATTTTTGCATTTGATAGCAACCAAACAACAAGAAACAAACGACTAGAGCAATAATCGTAAACATCAATCATTTGGCGAGCTGTGGTCAATTACGCGATACGAGTTGTATTGTCCAAATTTAGCTTACGGTAAAACGGAGAGACAGATTGTTTGAACCAAATTATTATTAGCCACAAATTGAACTGGTTCTCGTTTTAACTATTCTTTAAAATAGATAAAAAAATACAGAACAATTCGCATTGTTTTTCTTTATATCTATAGGGTATAAAGTTAAATAATAAAGCTAAGTTTCAATTAAATATCGAAAACTACTCCACAAAAAAAATATATTAAAAAATGATCGTTATCATTAATTTAAAAAAAAACGTTAGTAGTGAATTCTTAGTTCGGCTTGTGAGAAGAACGTAACAGCTTCTGTTTGAATCTGTACAAAACAAGTCATTAGTTAAATGCATTTATGATACTACTTTTACCATAACTCTGTTTTAATTTTGTTATTTAAAATATAATCTACAAAGTTCATAATATAAGCACGTCATGTTAATTTTCTGTATATAATAAACAGATTGACATCAAAACACAATGTTACAGGAGAACGTATTTGGATCGCAAGTAACAATGTACTGAGTTTGATTGGCTTTGATGTTCGATCCTCTATACAAAATGAACGAATCTAGTTAGTGTCCAAAAGCATTGTGTTGTATGTGTCAAACTGTGGTCAGATACCCAATTGTACATCGTATAGGCAATGCTGCTTTGTGTTAAATAAATATTTGTTTTTACTTTCTAGTAACAGAAGTCTAGCTTGTTCATTCTCTTATCCTCTCTTATAATTTTTGATGCAGATGCTATCTTTATATAATTATTGTATAAAAGTCATTTTCAGCGTTAAATTTTTTAATACAGTCACGATTAACATTCTGAGCTTCCACGACAGATTTAGCTCTAGAATCTCTAGTTCTAGAGGTCTCTATGCGAAATATTCTTCTTATTTTAAGAATGAAACTTCAATATCTGTATTCATGACATGATACCACTAATAACATTTCTTCGTGTATGCATCATGTCATTAGGCATAGTGCTAAGTTCTCTAGGCGATTTTTTTATGACGACTATATATATATATATATATATATATATATATATATATATATATATATATAGATTTATAGGGCGAGAGAATAAAAATGGTAAACATTATTACGCATTAAACTCCTCGTCCTACAATAAGGTCGACTTTTTTAAGAACGCATTAAGAATAATTCACAAAAACAATAATGTCTAATAGAAGGGACAAAATTGTAGTGCGAATAAATATCGATTTTCGAGCACTTTTATTTCAAGAGTCGAAGTCTCGGAGCAGGCCACTTGTCTTTAACTTGTGCTGCGATCTTTTAGTTAATAAGTTTCAATTTGTATTCTCTTTCATTATATAACATTATAACAATACCTATGATTTATACTTCATGATATTATATCTTCGTATTAGGTTTATAACTAGTCTGGCCATAAATACTGTTACATAAAAACTTTTCTTTTTTTCAACTTTTTAATTATTTTGAATTTGGAACACGTTATATTATTTTAAAAACCTTTTTTCGATTTTGCACCATTTCACATATTTTTTCGTGTTCTTTACCAAATTACTATATGGAATGGGGTGTTAAAGAAAATAGGATTGCAGTGATCGCCTTACACAAAGTGGGTATGGAGTCGTCGCTCATATTCCAGACACTTCAAAAGCTTGGTATCAGCCGTATGTTCGTATATCGAACTATCAACAGATATAACAACCCTTCCTCTGTCGAAGACCAGAAAAGATCGAGGCGGTTGCGTGCTGTTAGATCTACAAAGGCTGTTAAAGCCGATACACAGGACATGCCCTAAATCAATCTTTACAATTGAAGAGAGTGGATCGATCAAAACGTCTTCTGTCGCGATGCTCAAGTGAAAGGCACAGGAACATCCTCTTTATCGATGAAAAAAATTTCACGATTGAAGAACACTATAATAAGCAAACTGATAAAGTGCTCATGTGGTCGGAAAGGTACAACGTGGTCATCATCCTGCATCAATGATGGTTTGGTGGGGCGTGTCTTATCAAGGAGTCACAAAACTACATTTTTGTGAAAAAGGAGTGTAAACTTCAGCCAAAGTGTATCAAGATACAGTCTTGGATCATGTTGTGAAACCTCTCAGCAATACACTTTTTAAAAATATACCGTGGGCTTTCCAGCAGGACTCTGCACCTGGTCACAAGGCACGAAGTACCCAAGCCTTGTTTGAAACTACGTTCCGGACTTTATAAGGGCTGAAGAGTGGCCCTCATCTAGCCTAGACCTCAACCCTTTAGACTTCAAATTATGGTCAGTTTTAGAGGACATTGTCTGCTCTAAACGACACGGCGACATTGAGTCTCTTAAAAAATCTTTGGAGCAAGCAGTGGCGAAATTTCCCTTAGAAACAGTGCGTAAATCCATAGATTCGTGGCCAAACAGATTAAAGGCCTATATAAAAGCTAAAGCTGGCCATTTCGAATAGAATATTTTTTTATTTTTTGCTGACTGACTAATAAAAATGTAGGTATAAATTTTATTAATATTACATTTTTTCATTAAAAAAAATGCATTTTCATTTCTATTTAATAATCGTATAGAGTGACGACGTAGCTATAATCTGGCCAGTTCAAAAAGGCTCGTTTAGTTCTTCAATATCATCATCGTATTCGCCCATCATTACTCAAAGCATGAACCTGAGCGTCTTTGATGTCGTCCCCTTACTTAAGCAAACAACGCTTCAGAACAATTTACCAACTACAATAATATTACGTAATATCTTTTAAATACCATTTCCTTTTACAGTTAAAAACTCGACCTGAAGAGACACTACAAGATTCATTACAATATAGTATACAAATACATACGAGTTTAAATCTAATTTAAACTCGTATGCATTCGACCGTTCATAAATTTCAACGTAGTCCTTTAAGTACATTCACCCGCGCAATCTAAGAGATAATTCGTTCATCCGAGACATGGTGTTTATATCATCTCGATTGTTCAACAAAAAGCACTGTTTGAAGACTATACCTATAGGGCTTAGACGCAGAAATGCACGATATTTATTTCAGATTCGAAAGATCAAAGATCCGGATGTTTTCTCTCGAACGACAATTGGAATGGATTGCCGCGACTAGTATGTTGTTAATTCACACTTGGTATTCTGTAAACTGGTGTTTCTTTCTAGCACACCCAATTCATGATGTAGCTAGGGCCAAACTGGAGTGTGTGTGGCTTTACGACTGTCAAGTTTACAAAATTAACAAAGTTGTTCCCTAACTTAATTTATTTCAGATTTCATATCTTCTCAATATTTAACAGATAATGTTCATGGGCGGCGGTAATCACTTACCATCAGATTAGCTGCTGCTTGTTCATTTGCCACATATTCTAAAAAAAAAAGCAACACGTGACACTCCCAGATCCGAAAGCCAATATATGTTTATAGTCCTTAGGGGTGACAACGCATCCGAATAATAACTCCTTATCGAGGATGAATGCTCGATGATTTCATTGGCCTTAGGAATTACTTACAATAAAGTGAAATCGTTTGTCACCCACAATACATTAAAGGCAATCCAGAAGCAGCTACAATCTATATCTATTAGGGAAGATTTCGTAAAGATTTCTTAGGGCCTTTATTTTAACATAAATAGCGCCATGGTATGTACTTAATGTACAAATTTAAAAGCACCTTTAGATTATTTTCAAGTCTGTACAGTTGCCAAGAACGAGTTATTAACACTTTTATTGACCACGTGTTCACCAGTGGATTGTAATAAACTGTTAAATCACGAGACAATACCAACTGTATACGATTTTTTTTATATTAAAAAAATATTCGTTTCGGCTTCCGATTTGTTATTTAGTAATTAAATTAGGCCCATATTCATCTATGATAAGGAATCATAAAACGTCGGTCGTCATTAATGAAACGATGCATTAGCCTTGGACGATGTTCCGGTTGTATTCGTTAATCCCAACTAACGAACATTTGAACTAAGAAGTAAATAGCAGATATCTTGCTTTGTGGTATTAGATGTTTACTGTATAATCTGTTCGATGATTCTCAGTCGGACGTAACCTTTGTTTATTCCACAAATAACCCGCTTTCAGTTATGAATATATAGTTACTGTCCCGTAGCTTATATTGCATCGTGTTCCATTAATGGAAGCTGACAATTGAGTGAATATCTATACGCAATATGCCCTATGTTCTAATGTATATTAAAGTTTTATTGAAAAATTACTAGATGATAAATGAGCATACACATTATGGTGAGTGATACCTGCGGACAATTACATCCATTTTTATCCTCGAAAACTAATCATAACCAATTGTCATCCCTGAGCACGAGAACGTAATGCAACATCACCAGTAATAATCTCTCCGCTTTCTTTCTATTATCAGGCGAAAAGCTAAAATAAGCTTTGAAAAGTTCCGTTCATGACTATTTACTCAAGACAGAAAGCTGCAGTCTGATAAGTTCACCCCCTGTGGAATTAATTTGTAGCTACCGTAATTACACCTGTATACGAATGTATCGTATATTTGTGTAATTAGTTTAGTAGAGCTACACTGCAGCTTGTTTCTAACTGCAGAATGAATGGGTAAGTTCGACCGGGGTAGGACCACGCCCTCACAGAATACCGGCGTGAAATAGCAGCATAACGCTGCTGTGTTTTGTCTGGTGAGTGAAGGGATCCGGTGACCTTTATTACTGGTGACCAGGCATTCCATCTCTGTCCTCAAGGGTGACAACGCATCTGCAATATGATTTCTTGTCAAGGATGAATTTAGCTGTCATGGGCCGCAGGAATCACTTAACATCAGATGAAGTGCTCGTTTGTGTAATGTAATGTAATAAAAAATAAAATAAAAAAAGACCCTTATTGCTGGTGACGAGGCGTTCCATTGTGATTCGTTGTCGTGGAAGAATAAGGGTGTTAAGCACCACAAGAATCACCATCAGTTTAACTGAGTGATGACCTTCAATGTTGTAAAAAAAAATATCTTAACGCACCTTGGGTTGACTGGGAATGCCTTTGGTAAGTACAGTGCCTTAAGCATTTGCACAAACCCAGACTCTCCTACTCCGATGTAATGCATGTGCAATGAGATCGAAAAAGTTCAGATGCAGTGTAAAAGAAACGGAAAATACACACAACCCGTCCAAGATCTAAGAACCAATGTTTAATCTTAAATATCTTCTGGCAGTTGAACACATTTTCTAAACCACTAAACTATGAAGCTGTCAACTACTACTATACTTTCAGTATATTGAATTATTTATATCAATTGCTTATCACGAACATATGAATCGGTAGTGTGAGTAAGCTGTAGCCAGTTTCTAGGTGAAAGGTGTGTATGGGTTCGATGAGAACAAAACCACGCGCTCATAGGACACCTTCGTGATATAGCAACGCTGATGTTATTTGCTCGTGCTGACCCAGTTACGTAGAAAGTAATAGCATAGCCCTGCCACTGTTATTTAAATTGCAATCAAGTGCAGAGGACGATGTCGAACGACAGTCCTGCAATGGAATATACACCAATAACCGCACTAGACAGGAGACTAATGCAGCGTCGGAAAGACGGTTTTGTTTGTATAACGGACCTAGTCCGGAGGACCAACAATTAGTGTTGCTCAAAACTTTATCCATGGAATCCCGTACCCACGAGTCAACTTTACCACTTAACCATGCTGAAATCAATTCTAAACTCGTATATAATAATTAAAAACTCGTGCACAAAATTATGAACGGACTATATTTAAATTTCTTGTTATATGTTTATTATAGCAGAACGAATACCTTAAACATTATTTGCACGAGACAATAAACCGCTGGATGTTGGTTTCATCGTCCCACGGTGACTTCACCACCGGACTTGCCCTCCACCCCCCCCCCTTCCCCTTGAAATCTCTTTATCGTTTTATTTTGATGAACCTTGAAACTCGACCACATACCAACGTGCCATCGGACGGTATCGCCTTAAATTCTATTGCACAGGTATTATTTCCTATTTATATATATTATACTGAGACGGCCGCGTGGCATTGTGGTTACAGTACCTAAATGCTCTCTCGCGAGTACTGGAGTCGATTCCACTTCGAGCAACATTTATACATCGCTAATTAATAGTTTTCGGTTGAGTGTGATGTTATTATGTCCTTTGTCTTTGAGACTCCAAAGTTCACGTCAAAGTTCAAGACGTCAAAGTTCCTTCGATCTTATTGCGCACACACTATACATTACATCGGATTAGGGAAGGTGTTGACAAGCGAGTGCTTCTGTTAAATTTCTTCATTTGGAATGCTTTCGGTACTATATTATCTCTATATCCCGCTCAGTCGATGTCACTTGGTAACAACTTTTTGCAGGCGGCAGATATTACCGTTGGTCGTAATCAAACACCAAATTGATCATTACGGGTCCTGGGCTCTTTTACCAGCCTAGGACCCATGTTTATGCGTCAAAAATGTTTGTAAATGTTTTAAAGTGTCACCGGGTTGAAAAGTGACCGAGCGCTTATGGTGCTTAGCCAGGCCAAGGGATCCCGAGTGAGAGCCTCGGTCTGGACCGTTACCCTGATTACGTTATCGGGATTCTTAAGTCCCTGACACTGAATTTATTAATATTTATTTGCAGAAGGAAAACAAACATCGTACAAAATGCCAAAAGGACCCTACTAGCCTACCTTTGGGTTGAGTTGAGAATATACTGTGCGTGCAAGAAAAAAACTGTATCTGCAACTTCCTTCGATCTTATTGCAGGGGCGTTAAGCGAGTGCCTTCGTGTTTGCGTGATATCCTAAAGCGTCATAATATATCCCGCAGGTAATAATAATGTTTTAACAATGAGAACATATCTACGTGCGAATTCAAAAAGAACAGACATCATTATAAATTCAAAAATTTAAAAGCTTTTATTTGAATTTATAATTTTTTTAAAGATATTTTTAGAAATAGAATTTCCATCAAGATATTTTTATACTCTTTTATGTTTTGTCCGGAAATGTATGAAACATTTTGAAGGCATAATGACCCTTCTCCTTCCCTGGGTTTTCGCATTGTCAGAGCTTTACAGCCGCTGGTTGGTCACCAACAGTGAAGCGATAAAGAACCCACATAGATGTTGGCTGTCTCAAGGTAGCCATGTAGCCTCGCTGAATGAACCACAGCCGTGTCTACTGGAATGCTGAGACAGGTATCAGTGTGCGAAGCGCCTACCCCGGCCTTAGCCTGGCCTCCGAGGTGGAGTCATTGGGGAGAGGATATTGTGTTGTTCCAATCTCCGTGCCCCCCACGACTCAAGCGAGGTGAGCGGGGAGTGACTAGGAGAGGGGAGTGTCGGCATTGTGATACGCTGCTGACTCTATATTCCGTGCTGCCGTAGCAAAAGATCTGCTCCATCGTAGGGAGAAGGGACGACTTGTGGTTCCAAGTGCCCGCGTTCCTGGTTCTGCTGGCAGACTTGTTAGTAATGATTTCATATTATAAAACATTTTTTCTGGACTAAATATCAAGAAATTAATCAAAAAAATTATTAATTTTATTTATTATAAAAATGATATATTTGTGCAACGTTATTATCATCGATAATAACGGTAATAATATTTAATAGTTTAGCTTTACAAGGTAAATTTGTAAAGCAATAAAGATTTTAAATTTTTCAATTTTCTAAATAAATGTCCTTTCAAAGGCGAAGTAACTTTAGAAATAACGTTACCATGTTTGTTAGAAATGTAGGACAACGGATTAATTCCGTCGGCTTGATGTTTAATGTTTTAACGCTGCATGTCTGACGTCAGTAATTTTACTAGAATATATTTAATGCTAACCAAATTTTCCGTCGTATTAAGCTTAACCATCATAGGATTTTTTACAGTTCGTTCGGAACGTTATACAATACCATAATAAAGTGATGATGCGTTACACAATGAATGTTTTTTCTGCTATGTTTTTTTCGATTTTATAAGTTTTGAACACTAACTGAAAACCTTGGGAATTAATAACGGTCCTAAGGACTCACTGCAGCCGAATTACATCATTGAGAGTTGATTTGAGCGTCCACGCAACATAATTTTTCTTTTTATTACATTGAGAATAACAAACGAGCACACAGTTCACCTGGTGGTAAATTATTCTTGCCACCCATGCCACTACCATGACATTCATCCTTAACAAGGAGTCATAATACAGATACGTTGTCACCCTTGAGGACTGACATGGAATGCCTCCGCACAAAGGTCTCCGGATCCCTACACTCACCGGACGATACACAGCAGCTTAATGCTGCTATTTTACGCTGGTATTCTGTGAGGGCGTGGTCCTACCCCAATCAACCTGACCCACTCATTCTGCAGCTTGAAGCAAACTGCAGTGTATATATAAGTGTGTGATCTGTACCACTGTTATGTTACGTACCATGTGTTATAATATACACCTAAAGTTATTATATTTCAAATATAGTTACGTAATTCCCGGATATGCAGATTTCCTTGATGTGTTTTATATCGTCGCCGATCAGACTTTATTACATATGTCTTATTTCGCTGTAGTGAGTCCTGTGCAGTTGCCATTGTCTGTTGACAATTAAAAGACCAGGAAGACATCATCATCTTCCACGTCTTAATTTTGTAATAGACAATTTTATTGGCATTAAATATCTTACTTCGGCTACTCGAATAAAACGACATTTAAGGCACTGGTCGTGTACTATACTTACACATTCCTCTGAATAATACTATGAAATATCCTGTACAATACATCACATGGTCACCCTAGCAACGGGTCTTATATCTTACGGTTGTTAAGTAATTTCAGGGTCGAGTTCCATTACAATCTCTATTAACTTGAGTCTAGCAATGTTTCAGTTATTTATAGGTTCTCTTTGCAATGCTACGGTCCGTCATATACTTACAATTAGAACATTGTTTTTTGTAAGCTGTAAGCTAACAAGCTAAGTAAACGAAGTTAGTTATTTTATTGACGTTAGAGAGTTAACAACACAACCTACTCGATAATAGATGATCACACGGTCCCGATGTCACATACATACATCCTCGGTATTGATACGGGGCATATATGTCAATCTATCCTATATGTAAAACGACTGGAAGAGAATGTCTTTGAACTAGAAATTAATGAACCAATTAGTGAAATCTAGCATCATAAAGTGAAAAACATTAAAAAGTTAACCGTAGCTAACACAACGAGAACAAAACTTTCAAATTATAAAAAAAAAACATTTGTACAATATCGCTTAATACGGATTAATGAATGTAAATTAAAAATGGCGCTGGAACTGTATCGTGAATGAGTTACCAGCGACAAGTAAAACGCTTCAACACCGCACCCCGTGATCAAGATAGACAGGCAATCCAATCTAATTAATTTAAAAACTATTCACGCTGTTAAGTTTGGTACTAAAGTTGAATGCTTGTAATTGATTTGTAAGAATTTTAACTAAAGAAAATGCCGTTAAGGTGATTATGCTATGAAACACAGCAGACTGCTACTACTGCTGTTTAGTACATACAGAGAAGTAATACAGACATAAAGACATAAAGACATATACACAAACACACCCATACACGCACACACGCAAGCGCGTTCACAAACCCACGTAAACATAAAACTACCAAACATGCTAGTTAAATAAAATACTGTTAAATTAATAAAAATAGCTTCTATCTAATTTTGTATTGAATTTAACCTTATTTAATGTGTTGTATAATAATATGTTTTATAAGTCGGCTATTGGACTACCTATTAAATAAATAAATAAGTAAACAGAAATGAAATTCAAAAATTTCAGCAGTGGTAGAGAAACACTGAAGCTAGTTTGTATCTGTAACATGAGTAAGTCGGCTGGACCGGGCGTTGATCACGCTCTCATATAATACCCATATCAGCATTACGTATGGTGAGTCTACGTATCCGGCAGTCTGATAACATGTAACAAGCTATTCCATAACGGTATTAAGGGGTAGCTCATGAGCTTCTTGAAAGTTTATGGCAGTGGATGAGCTGCTATCACCACTTACCAACAGGTGAACTGAATGCCGGATACTACCCCTAATGTAACAACCAATAAAACTGCCCCGAAACAATTAACATCAACTTATCGTTTCACATCAATCCTTTAATATGATAAAAAACAAATCACAGTTGTAATCATTTTGTCAGTGAAATTAGTCATGAGATTGATTTCACTTCATAAACAAAATATCTTACTTAAATAAAATTATTAAGCGCATTATTATATTCTTGCCGTTAATCGACCTAGTACTTTATTCTCTCTATATAACTCTAGGAGTCTAATTATTACGCTCACTATTTATTACACCCCCTCAGTACTTTTCTGAATGTATTGTGGTTGGCTATTTAACTTAACTATTCCCAGGCTTCAGATTTTCAAAAGAATATTCATCGCTTGTTTTGTGACATTATTTTGTTCATGCTGTTTTTAAAACTCACATATTCAAACAACACACACATACACCCGTTTTATAATTTATATTGCAATATTAGGAATGTGAATTTTGGTGTTTAATTCCTTCTCAGATAATAAGACGAATAGACGCTTAAACGGCTCAAACAAATAGGACGGGACGAAAAATGTATAGTAATGGATCCAAAGTATACGACATACCATACATACATGGAGGTGGAAATATCAAAGCTTGGATATGTATTACCGGACATAGGCTAGGACCTGATAAATATTGTATGTATGCAGGCATGTTGAATAAACACCAGTACAAGAATGTTTTAGAGTCTATATATACTATATAGTTTGCCGGTAATTTGTACTTTCCAACAAGATAATGTTCCAAATACTTTTTAAAAGTTTTTGTTGAAGACTTTCTACTGAGCCAGTAATGGTCTTAGAATGGCTCTGTACAGTCCAGACATCAAGAAACATGGGAGCAAATCCCAATATGAACTTGCACCAAATTAATCTGTACAGAGCTAAAGTGCTATTATTGCTGCTAAAAGACATGCGACAAAATATTGATAACTTTATATAATCCCTTTAAAAATGTATATATATATATATATATACATATATATATACATATATATATATATATACGTATATATATACATATATATATATATATATACATATATATATATATATACATATATAAATATGAAAAAAAAACACAAAGCTAGCCAAGTGTGCTCCAATAATGTCACAGTTATACTTAATAAACTAAATCGTTGTCAATACCTTCCCCTCCATATTTTCGTACACGTTTCTCGCAAAGTCCATAAATTTTAGTTCGCATTCGTACCACGGTTCGTTGGCATTTGAAATGCACTCAAATTAGAATATACTGCTTTTAGTGCGTGCTCCGCTCCACTTTAAACCCAAACACGAGATAATGACGTGGTTACTTTAAGAGTTACATATGTATCCAATGAACCTATATGGACGTACATACGTGTCACGAATGGCCATGTATGTAAGACTGTCGAATTGATTTAAAAAAGTTCATAAAATAATTATGCATATCTTATGCTACATACTTCGTAACGATTACTTCGCCGCCTAAACAAAAATCTCAAAGCATTTAGCTAAACTGTTAGCTTGACAAACTTATTCGTACATGCATGCTATTTCGGAATGTTCACGAGGGATTCTTAGCTTAAGCTAGAGGCTTGTAAATTTTACAATTTCTCTCCCAAACTATCTCAACAGTTTTTGAAGCGTACTATGCGCCAAGCATTTAAACCAACTTCTTTGGCAAGTCCTTTATTGCCTTAGATGTATTTGGTCATTCTCATCAATAAATAAAAATGAGACCCTTGTATTTATTTCAATATGAATAAGTAAATCCTCTTTTTATGACTCATTCATTTACGCAAGGTACATACTTAATATATTTTAACAGTGGTAAAGCTGCACTGCACTTTGTTTCTAGCTACAGAATGAATGGTTCAGCTCGACCGGGTTCACAGAAAACTTGACTCCTAGCTATTGAATAAATCCCTGGTTGAAAACACTGGGACCGATTTCTGCAAGTTGACAACAGTGACCATGAACGCAATAACTTCGCCCTATTATTTATTGATTACTACTCGTAATCGTAAACTATCTGCTAACTCAGTTGAAAATCGTTGTGCAAGTCATTATTTATTCTGCTTTGAACAAGATGAGTAAGCGTTGAATGGGACATAGTGTGTATTACATTTCCAGCGTTATTCGAGCTTTTGAATTGATTTAGTATTTATATATTACAATGGGAGAAGCGAATTGACTTAGGAGTTAGCAATTAATTCTATTCCAATGGTTTAAAAAGTAGACTGGACATTCTAGGTATTTCTAATTAATATTCCGTATTTATCGATCTAAGTCCTCAGGTAAATTCAATATGCAGTGCACCTTGAATCTAATTTCAGGATGGATGTTGATGTTGTTGGCTGCAGTCATCTCTTGCCATGAGTTGATCTTCGTGCTTTTGTCACCCTTGATATTATAAAAAAAATGCGATTCCATTCTTATTTAACATTAATGCTACTGCTGTTAAATAACTATTAAATATCATTACCATAATAAATTGATATAAATATTTTTTTGATTTACTCAGCATTTAGATATTAATTATATTTTCTTTGTATTTGATATAATGTTTATCTATATCAAGAGATTATTTCGGAGTGAGATTGTTATGATTTTTTTGAAAATTATAACAACCGTGCATAATTTCGTACTGAATTTTTTTTTATGGCTGATGGCCACTGTTAACTTGATGGCTTTTACAGCCTCATCTGGTTAAAAGATGGCCGAGCGCTTAGGGCCCTCAGTCGAGACCTTTAGTAATGGGTAACCAGCACAAGGGTTACCGAGAGGGAGCCTCAGCTTAAATAGTTACCCTGGATGCAAAAGCGGGTGTACGTAACGTACGTAAGTACGTAAGTAACACGTACTCACACTATTTTTGAATTATAGGGCGGATCTTCGCGATTAAAGTCATTAATTTCTTACTCTCTCCTCTTCTGAGCATGGCTCGCCAATACGAACATGTTGATATTCCGTAGTGTGACCGTGGCAAACATTCGGTTTTAATTAAAAACGAACGTTTGAAAACAATGTGTGTATTTAATTTATTATTAATTAATATAAAGTTTTATTAATAATGTATTTATGTGGAATGAATAGAATCACTAGCCGAACGAGACGTCCCTATATGATATTTTTTGCTCGAAATTATTTATATATAGAAACAACTAACAGAACCATAGCTCAGCTCTCACGGGCGTCATCAGCTTTCTAGAAAGCTGGAAATAACGTAGAAATAATCACGTAACATAACACCGCCACAATGCTGTCATGTTTGCGTTAACGTGTCCATTTATAAAAATAAACTAAATATTGCAAAAACTACAATATATTATTTTAAATTTCTCAATATGAACGTCAAATTAATTGATATAATATTTAATATTTTTTAACAGTCCAGAATTTTAGATAATATATTAGAATTGATTAAATTAAAAAGTAATGCATTTAAAAAACGTCTGGTAACAGTTATATAAGTGTATTTATTGTAGATAAACTATATCATAAAACATAATTTTTAAAATTCGTTCAGCCTCGTTAGTATTCAATTAAGGCGATTCCTACATGTCTTTTTGAATACGAAAATCTATGACAGAAATGGAGAAAGATTTTATTTTAAACTAAAAGGTATTGAATACAAAAATAACTCCTCAATAATCAGACATCGCCTCTATCTATTACAATCTATATAAAGGCAATAATTTCTGACTTTAATATTTATAGAAACCGAGTTCAATAAAGTCGTAGTATTGAGACTGTCGCATAACAAGTTCCAGGAAAACCAACAAACTCATTGATGAAAAACACTCTAACGAGACGTAATCGGGTCTCATCTTTCCAAGAAACTATAGTAATGCAAGAAAATATAAATATGATAAAGACCTATCATTATATTATATTTGTAAGTTATTTTATCATATTCATTCAAATTATTAACCTATTTTCTTTGTTATGTGCAAGTCGCCAGTGAGAAAAGGTTTGTGTACAAATCGCGTTAATTGTTCACGACTTACTTCTTCGACTCCAATCACGATATCTTCTAGTACATCATCAATTGCGAGGATATGTTTATTATAAACACTTACAAACACAAAGGTCAATCGTCACCGTTTCTAGTCTAAAATGTGTAAGATCAAAGATATGGTTCAGGACGACTGGGTTCGGGAGCAGGACAACGCCCTCACAGAATACCAATATGATTTTTTTGTCAAGAATGAATGTAAATGTCATGGGCCGCAAGAATCACTTAACATCAGGTGAACTATCTGCTCGTTTATTGAACACAATGTAATATATATATATATATATATATATATATATATATATATATGTATATATATATAATTTCCAGGTCGGATATGTAACCGTCTTCCGTATAAATTCTTACGGCGTCCAACCTATAGATCCATATGTAGATTTTATTTATCTGCATCACGAGCAGTTCTTGTAATAGCTGTTATAGTGTTCTAGTAATTAGAATAAATTTTAACCTCAAATACCTTTAAATATCTTCGTAAGAAGACATGAGTCCATACAGACAGTAAGTAACCTTACGAAATTCATTATTAATAGAATCAATATAATCGAAATATATCATACTCTTTTTTATTCTTTTTTTGTTTAAATATTTTCTTAACTTATTAAAATAATGAAATTCCACCAAAAAAAATATTCACGTCTCCGTACAATCAATCCTCAATTGGCGTTTCCCATATATATATATAATGATGATATTACGCTTCATAAGTCCCAACAAAAACAAACATACGGGCCATTTAAGCAGTACAAGCGTTCGAACCTATGACTGCAACCTCATGCGTTCCACGTTCTAGCCATTAATTGTACCATTCAAATAATTTCAGATAATTAAAATCCGATATAATATAATAATCCTTTTATAAAATGTTGATTTCCAACCGAAACCATGTTTTGTGGGCCATACAGATGATTAGTAAACGAACAATATTTTTTTTCTTCCCGGTTATAATAAATAAATTTATAATATTTAAAGCATACGATAACTTTTCGTTGACCGGAAGTTGTCGCAATGACTAAATTCGGTCAAGGGAACATTGCCGCTATCTGTGCTAGCTGTGCCAGAGATTTCAAACGCGTTAACATGTATAGTCTACGCACTATAAAAGAAAAGGATTGCCGCTAGGTTGTTGCGATTCCGAAACCGTTTACCTTTTTTTTACCTGTTCAAATGATCAATTTATTTGATAATATAAAGGTTTTACTTTATTAAACTTTTTGCCCACTTAATTCATTAATATAATATTTATACAAAATAGAATCAATTTTTTTTTGATCTATTTTTATATTATATGATTTAACCAGCGTTTCACCCACCCGCCTATTAGAAAGAGATGGGGTAACAGATTCTTCTCATTATTGAAATAATAATATTAATAATTTATTTTAATTTATATTTTATTTAATACTTGTAACTTGCGAGGCTGAATTATCGCTGTGTGTAGTATCATTTTTATTTCATATTTTTTATGATTGCCGTGAGCAAACATGTTTAAATTATATAAAGGATGTTGATAAAAAATGTCGGTTATATTTAATACACTTGCGGCTTAGTAACAGCATCCTTATCTCAGGAATGGGAAGTTTGAAGTTCGATTCCATGCCGATGCCAAAATCTGTATCTTATTTTGTTTATTAACGTTTACTTTTTTATTTTTGAATCACATTTTTGTAATTATGATCCATAAAATACGTTACATTGAATTTAATAACGACAAATAAAATTGTAATTATCGTATATTACGAGAAATTTGAAAATTAAAAAAATCAAACTAATATTTTACGTTTTTAGAGATAAAATTATCGTTTTACATAAGCCGTCGTAATCGAATCATCACTATATTGTATATTTAAAACCTTTATTGTCAGTTACTAAGTCGGCGATCATTTTTTAAAGTACTTAAACTATATAAGAGAAAGGCATATTAATGACTATTTAATTATTAGTTTTTTTTTCTATTTTAAGTGCCTTTAATGGTAATTGCGAAGAAATATATTTGTAATGTAGTTTGTTCTGAATCTGAAATAACATAAAATTCAATGTTTTAATTACTAACTTACTTTTTACTTACTTAACCATTAATATCAGAAAACATCATTAGACTGCAGTTCAACACTGAATGCAATATTAAACACTTCGCTTACTGAAAATGTTACTATTTTTTTAATTAAATCTACATTTTAAAATTTGCTATCGCCTTCTTTAAAAAAAATATATGTTCTGCTTAGTAAAAAGTTAACAACAAAACTATTTGAATTAGATATTATGCGTTGTGTATATATTTTAATTGTGTTAAAATGGTATTTTATAAATTTTATAAATAATAAAAAAAGTTATTAAATGAAAACACATTTAAACCGGTTTTGTGATTTTTTTTTCTTTGTACCCGTTCATTGAAACATTAACATCATCAATAAAAATGACGAACGGCGGTTTAACTAAACATATCTCACGAAAGTGGTAACATAAATTATAGAAATAATATTTATTAACTTTTGCAAGCTTTAGCGCACTTTAGTGCAGTCTCTTATAAGATTTTAAAAATATTTTTATTTAGGCACGCAAGCAAAAATTCTACATTATTTTTATTTTTCTATATTATACGCTTAAAACTTCACGTTTCATAAATTTCACTTTTCTTTTAATTTAGAGATTTCTTTCTGAAGTTTTAGTTTATGTGTTTTTTTTAACCCGTCCATAGAAACATTTAAAACAGTTAATAAAAATGAATGGGGCCAAAATTAAACTAAACATAACTCACAAATATGGTAACTAAAGTTAAATTATGAAATTTCTTTAACTTTTGCATGCCTTACCGCACGAAGCGTATTATTTTAGGACGTTCAAAAGTATTTTTATTTACGCACATAAGGTTTTACAAAAATTTTATTTTTCAACATTATGATTTTTTCGTATTATGATTTTCAGAACTAATATTTTATAAACCGTTTTTTTACAATAATACCTTTAATAAAATGAACGGTGCCAAAAGTTAACGTAACTCACGAAAATGTTTGCAAAAATTAAAAAATAATATTACTTCAAGCGAGCTTTAGTGAACGTCGCGAATATTTTTAGATTATTTTAAGACTAAAAGTATTTGTATTTGATCACCTAAGCAAAAGTTCTATAATATTTTTATTTTTCTACATTGTACGCTTTAAAACTTTTATTTCACTTTTTTTTCCATAAAGAGATAAATTTAATTTTAAAGTTTTTTATAAAGTTTAGCTTTATAATTTTCAAAAGTAAAATATTTTTAAGCCTTTAAGTGAATTATTTTTTAATATTTGTCCAGATAAACATTTAACACAGCCTAAAAAATTAACTAAACACAACTCTCGAAAATGGTGTGGCCATTTAATAATTTAGCGATACTTTTCATTTTAAAGTTTTTTTAAAAAGTTTCGCTTTATAGTTTTCAGAAATACAAAATAACTGCACAACGTACAATGTTATATGGCAAAAATTTGTCATATTCTCCTATCACATAGAAAGACGTCCGTGGACCTGATCGCGGTTTTGTTATCAGCCTATTTAAATATATGCAAGTTGCAAGGACCGGTTTTTTCGCATAGCATTTTTAATAACAAGTCTAAAAGACGCGACAGAATCCTTTGCAACTTTCGCCCGCGCCGTAGATCATCTCTGAAAAAAGTTTGGACAAAGTTTTGTTAGCGTACTTACAGCGTATGTGCATCCGTCGGTGTCTTTGGAATGGCCTGCAGGTCTTGATGGAGGCATCGGATCGCGTTCTGGACGCATTGGCATTTAGCAGGGCAGGCTATCTCGCCGAACGCGACGGTCAGTAAGTTGAAAAAAAGGAGAAGTTTCACAGTGGGCCCCATTGTCGGGACTTATGGAACGACTGTTTGCTTATCACCGCGTCGGATGGCGACTAGCGAACGAATGAGCCTGTGTGACTGCGCCAGTTGCGGCGTGTGCGGAGTGCGGGCGGAGAGCGGCACCAAACGGGCGGAGTCCTTAACCGATGGGAGAGGAGTCGTATTGCTATCGCATCCGACACGCACTCTCTCCCGCTGATAATAGCGCTGCAACTGATGAATGGGCGGGATCAAATGCGAGGCTTATAGCTTCACTTCATTAAAAATAAAACCTCAAGTCTTGGTTATCGAAGCTTCTTATAATAAATATGATATTAATTTTTTTTTCTAAATAAGTATATAAGTAATACTAGTTCTAAGTAGGTAGTAATGAATGAGTTTAGTAAGGATTTAATAATGTATGATAGTTTGCGACGGCAGAGTGAGATCGCTGGACATCTTAAATAAAAAAAAGATTGAGTTTGACATGATACTTTTGGAGCCATTCTAACTGATCCAAGACTAAAACATAAATACTTAGCTTACCACAGGAGTACTAAGGTCAACTAATACACCTTTAAAATTGTTGGAATCACTCTTTAACTTTATACTAGTAAAAAGTTATAGATAAAAATGTGTCATTAAATTAAATTTTACCAAAATAGATACAAATAAAATACTCCTTAACTTTTTATTGCAATATGACGTAACTTCCGTCGATCATCTGGGCATCCTTCCGTCGGCTATGGGAAATGTATTTTTCGCAGACTGAAACTTTAATAAACTGAAGACTTTAATTTACAGTATATAATAGAATTATACAAGTATATATAATATATAACTATAGATGACGGTAAATTTAAATAAATGTACAAGTGGAAATAATAATGGAATAAAAAAAAATATAGACTTTATGTTATTAAATGTTATATTAATGTAAGTTATTGTGATTGCTAGTGGAGTTAGTACCTGAAGTTATTATATTATTAATAACCACGTCTGAAACGCAAGCAATTTTTTTTATGATACTAAAGGTGTTTGGTTTTACATAACTCTAGATTATCTTATAATTATTTAACAGATTGTGATCATACGTTATTTTTTTTATGATAATATGAGTTACAAACAAGCACACAGTTCTGTTGATGGTGAGTGAATCCTACGGTCCGTGACATCCATATTAATCTTCGATAAGCAATCATAATGTGGATGCGTTCTCACGTCTGAGGACTAAGACGCCACAAGTAATAAGATTTTGATGATTTGAGATAAATCTTTGTAATACAAAGGTGCTATATCGAATTAAGATTATATTAGTGCGTCGTGATAACAAGAAATGGGTGGGGCATTGTCATAGGCAAAACTAAGGTTTTTTTTGCGAGAGTGTGTCCGCCAGACTCAAAACGGAATGGCAGATTTCACAAAATGCTCAATCACAAATGTTCGTTAATTATTATTATATGTTTATAACGATGTTTTGAATGTTAATTATAAGGTCAATTTAGCGCTTGAAATCGCAATAATGTAAAATTAGTGCGGTGCAGTGGTCAAAGTCAAGATCCACATCTCGAATAGGTCCGATGCGGAGTAGGTACTTTAAAATTAGCCACGTGGGGTAGCAGTTAGAGTTAGCTGCTGCATCCTGGATCTAGGGTATATTCCCAGTTGACACACAATACTTCCAAATCTCAAATTATTGATTTTCCGGTGTTTGCATATCATGCACATCACCTGACACTATTCCTGAACTTTCCTCCTATTTTTATTTCACATGCATTACATCGGAAATTGAAAGATTATGGCGAGGGATCACCTCTGTGTTTGCTTAGAATACATTAATATAGCCAGAGCATGCCCTGATTGTAATCGACCAACGGGATATCACTATAAATATTAATTTTAAATCACGCACCGGAGTACCATCTCCCATCATATTGCTGGCATCACAGCCTCTCATTACTTTAGTCTCTAGTTTAGTAAGTAATTATCATACCTTATACACCTTAAGCGTCAATAGCCTAATAGTTCAAGGCATGGTCTGCGAAACATAAGATCGTAGGTTCGAATCCGCCATTCGACTAATGTCGTGCGCCATCCCCTAGCACGAGCATTTTCCGCTTAATTGGAGTGGATAACCGGCATACTAGTTAATATAGATAAGGTTAGTGCTAGTAGCATATTAATATTCTTGTATTGAATACAAGAATATTATATATATTTACTATTATGAGTTGAAATTTGTTCTAGAGCTATGTATTACTTAGTACAGTTACACCGCAAATATAAACTAGCTTTAACACGAAGGGGTCTGAAGTACGTTTTCACAGAATACATTACAAAAACGTAATAGTTTATGTAGCTTTAGCGCTAGTTTTAGTTTCGTCTGATCTGTGAAAAGAGCGGTAGATAGATATGAATGCTTAAAAATTGCAGATATTACTGAAAACTTTTTATTCTGGTTTTTCGCTTTAAATTAATAAAAAATATTATTAATATAAAAGCGAATAAAGCACAAACAGGTGGCATCCAGATGTGTTTCTAGGGAATGTTAAGGAATAGATGTTTACTGGACAATGCATTCTTTCAGTCCACACTCATATTTTGATACTCGATCAGGTATGAATTTGATGACGCATAGATCTTTCCCTGATTTGATCACGGTGACTTCTTCTGTTTGTTATAAAATTATATGTTAGGATTTAGGCATGGTTCAATAGTGAGTTTCAATTAATTTTCTTAATTATATACATAAAAAAAAATTTTTTTTAGTCAGGATAATGCGACGGATTTGTTGATACAATCAAGTCAATACGAAAATCAATCAAATCAATCAAACTCGGTATGTCGGTCCATTTATCGTGAAATTAAAAACAAGCGTCCAGACACTACCACGGGTCTCGCGTGGTTATTAGCACTCCAATTAACTGTTTCATTAGTACCAGCATGATCCAACGATCCATGAATTCGTTTCGATTTTACGCACTATGAAGCTTTCTATCGAACGCCTGGAAATAATAAACGAACATATTTGTTATATAAAATAGTCAAATAAAAATCTCACAATTAAATAATGTTTCTAGACAGTTTCGTGCACATGTGTTAGGTCACAAGTCTTACGGTGTACCGATGAATAGATATAGGAAAGGGTGCAAGGATTACACAATTTTATTCCTTCATTCTCGTTCTATAATCCGACCACTGGACGTTCGGCGAGACTCAACCTCTTCTTTGTGTACGTTCTAAGCATCGGCACTTAGAGATTAAATAATTTCTCTTACCCTAGAAACATTACACGTATGTTTTCAAAGCAAAACTAAATAAGCTTCTACTAATCTAGCGCTTTTACCATCTATAGATGTCCCTACGTATTATTAGGTGTAATAGTTTTTGATATAGAGAATATGTTTCAGTACGTATGATAATTATAAAATATTGTGTATTATCGCTGTTTTATGTTGCTTATCCGATGTTAAGCATCTTCAGGTCTTTTATTATACACATGGGTGACAAATTAGCACACGGTTCACCTGATGATAATTGATGACAGCGGCCTACGCTATCTACACAAAGCCACAACAAATATTCAAAATGTTCATGTATTGTCACTCCTGAGGACTGCCTCTGATACTCTAAGACCTGAGATGAAATAGTTCTTTACCGGTCTTCGGTCCCCTACACTCAAGATATGAAACGAAGCAACTTTATGCAGTTATTAACATGTTCCTAGGCTGGGGGTACCCACATCTGAATTGCTTCAATTGGCGCATTAGCACAGTCACACGTTTACACATTTATTTATAACAGTACTTATGTTAAGTGACTGATGATAAATTAATTAAATGAGTAGACAATACATGATTATTATTTTTGGTTGTAAACAGAAATGGTGATTATTTTTGGGCTGGTTTTATGTCTGGCTCTTTCTCGATCGTGATGATCAATGAATGCAGTTAGAATCTTTTTACAACGTGCCTCTACTATTGCTGAAAAAACATTCATTTATTTTATTTTATTTTTTATTTTATTACCACAACTGTTGAGCACGAAAATTGATAATTCAATAGTTCACTGATATAATGACTTCCGGTAGATTTGTAATCGTGAAAAACTCAACACACTCTATATAGTCTCTATAGCCACACAGAATTAGGTTAATTTTATTAGAAAAAAACTTCTCTTCTGGCCTTCCACCATAATTTTTTCTTCCCGTTGCTACATACATGTTATTACCTATTTATTATAATAAAATCCTCATCATATCAATAATAAAAAGAGCCGTTATAGCTCAGTCTCTAAGCGTTCGCTTTTAATTCACGGTACAAGCGCAAACCGAGTTCGATCTCCGGTAATGAATATTAATTACTTGTTTAAGTACTTATTAATCATGTGCTTGCCAGTGAAGGAAAGTATGGTAACTTACTTATTTATTAAATATAAGAAACAGACATGTTAAGTCCGCCAATCTGCAGTATAACCCCGTGTCCGACGCTCTCTAGAAATGAGGTCTATGTAGCGGGTAGAGTTTATATATTTAGTTACTTTACTTATATTTACTATCAATGTATTAATTTCTAGTTTTAACTATATCGATATATATCCTTATAGTTATAGATATATATCCTAATAGTTTATAAATATATCCTTCATTCATATCAATCTATCATTAGTCCGCTGTTAGATATAGAAGATAACTATATGGCACGTTCCTGCTAATGCACGCAAATCTAAGCAAATCTGAAGGGGTCGACCAATATTGCGTTTCCTGATACAAAGATGCGACTCTACAACGATGATCAGTTCTAATAACTTCGTAACCGGATTATTGCCACTTCAGTTTGTTATTTCTTTAAACTATGCGAATAAATTCATTCCGGATGATATTACTACGAGAATTATCCATTTTTTTCACCAACCAAGCACAAAACTTTGTCAAGATTCCTCAATAGCATTCTTTACATTTGTTCACATGATTGAACAAGTTGTTATTTTGAATGAAATTTCCGAATGCTCTTCTCAAAATTTTGTTTTCTTTTATATTTTTATGGGTGACAAACTAGCACACAATTCAGCGGTTTATTTAAAAATCTTCTATAAAAATACTCAATTATCTCCACAATATATGTATTTGGCTAGGGTAGGAACCGACACATTAAAAAAACAGAATTCGGCTTATTTTAAGCTCCCGATTTCCTACAAATTACATCTGTCAACCATCATATTTTTATTATTCACCATTGTTTATTTAAATCAATGTTATTTGTGGAGATGGAAATAAAAAAATATTATATTATATATCCACACTTGTTGGCACTCCTGACAAATGAGACAGAATGCATCGTTACCTGTAATAAGACATCATGTGAAAAGCATCGGCATTAAGTACACTGTACCGGCTTTTTGCACGGTCGTTATGGTGGATGTTTTTTTTTTTTTTCGTAAATACTACGACCGTCATATACACAATGATTGGTCAACCCTCAAAGGTGAAAACTATGGTCAGCTTAAATGTTTGTTGATGATTAATGTAAACTATTATAACCCGCAGTCATATCCTCGGTGAATGTGCTCCATGGTGAACTGTGCACTCCTTTGTTACTTTTGCTTTCATAATAAAATTAAAAAACAAAATTACCATAGTCTGTCACCAGGTTTTTTTTTTATTTATATAATAAGTGAACAGGGAAATATTACAAACAAATATCGCCAAATTGTGAAAACAATTTATCGGCGAAACAAACAAAGCACTCTTACACATTAGTAAGTCACTTATAGAACAAAATAACATACATCATAGTACGAGTATATGAATTGAACATAACACAGCAAAGTAACAATAAAAAGAAATAATAAATAAACACAAAAATAAAAAAAAGAATTTAAAATAGCAGTTGGTATATATTGTGCCAAATTTTATTTTTTTATCACATTGAGAGTAACAAACGAGCACACAGTTCCCCCTGACATCTTCATTCATCCTTGACATGGAATCATAACGCATCTGCGTTCCATTCCCCGGTCGAGCTGACCCATTCAAACAGTACTAATAATTCCATTAAAATGGACAAACTGGAATGATTCTATAGCGTTTTTATATGACCAAATCACATCAATGCAAACTTGAACAAAATAAATCCAATCAAGAGAGCAGAGTTCTCTCAGCACGTTTATCATAATAGAACGTGTTTTGAATACATACAATACATGACACAATTTGCTAAATGTGAGAACACGTTCGGGATAATATCGGTCAAGTAAGCATAATAAACTCCCTTTACTTATTTTCAATGTTAATTTTTTTTTAACCAACGGCCATTCCGACGGTTGGTTTAATAAAAATAATGTCTCAAATAGAGAGGTATGATTGATGAAAGATATTGAATGCAAAAGTAATTGTAAAACACAAAACAAAGTTGTAATGGTGATTTCTTCATTTCTAAATTCTATAAATTCGTCATTGAATCACGTCCGTTAGTTGCAAGACGCAAATAATATAATTAATAAACGGCAATCGAGTGAAATTAGTACTGGTTTGCACCCAAAGTTTCTTAAAACAATCTGATGCGTACCATATCGATATTCGAGTTTTAACATTAACGGAATTCACTTAATGTTAAATTCGTAGTTTTTATTTTTCGCCAAAAAAGTAACAACTGCAGGAATAACGGCATTAAACCTGCATTTTTCACCACGCAATATTATAGAAAATAAATAAAAATATTCAACCAGGAAGATATTCACCGGTGATAAGTCAGAGATATTAAAATTTTTATCTAAATTAATAAAATCTAATGTAAATGAATAAAATATATTATTTTCTTAAAAAACATATCCACGTTCAGAAACGTGAATTAGTACAATGTAAAAAAATTTATCATCTTACATAGAAATACAATAATGTGTTCCGGTGTTAGAAAACATTTTTAAAATATTAACGTACAAGGTATATACCGATAAAAAATCGTTTGACGATGACCAACCTTAATTAATTGAGACTTCTTGATCACCGATCGATTATCTTTCGTCAAATAACCAAGAACTTTTGTCCGTTATGAACTCATACAAATTATTAAGGTTATATAATTATAATACACATATAAAATACTTATTATAGTAATAAAATTATATTCGTTCGTTATATCATTGTTGGGCAAAGTTTTCTTAAATCTCAATTTGTTGAACAATTTGAAAAAAAATTATACGTAAAATCTTGTAAATATATAAATTAAAAAGGAAGCTTCGTCTTTACGTGAGTGTAGAGATCCGAGAACCATTAACTGTAAATGTTTACTGTTAGCAATGCGTTCCATCTCAGTCCACTGGGACTTTAACATAATATTTAAATACGTCAAGGCGATGAGAACAAGGCATGAGCATCTGTATTCTTTATTGAGTATGTATTTATGGGCAGAAGTCATCACTTACCATTCACGTCTATCAATCACCCTTAGATTTGAAATGAAATGCCTTTCAGATATATACCATATTGATAATTATATTATCCTTAGTGACGCCGATTATCTGGCAAAGACTTCCGTACATGTTAAAGAGACAGTTGATACAGACTTTTGTATCAACATTTTCTATTTATGAGCCTAGTAATATACCTGTATATTACGTACTTACTTAAAACAAAGTAAATTAATACCGAAAACGAAAGATGCACTTTATATTATTACTTTATTTATATATGATATACAATATAAAAAATGTTGATTTCTTAAACATCGTAATTGAAACTAACCTTTGAGTTACTCTTTGTTGAATTACTCTGCGTACTACTTTTAGGCATCTTACTTGTTACTAAGTTACATTATATAATCTAACACATTTTTATGTAAAATACTTGTGAGCGGACTTTAACTTCAAACTCACTTATAACTGAATATCGCGAAACTAGAATTTAATCCAATTCTAAATAAATTAACGATCATTTTACACTGCTCGGATGTTTCAAGGCATAACAGAAACTGCATAAAGGTAAGGTTCTTGTTGTCTCTGTTGGACTAAGAGCAATTATTTCTTTGCGCTTGAACGTATTGAAGAAGAATTGTGGAGTATCTAGACAAATACAAAATGAGGAAGTACGAGAAAATAAAAGAAAATGCCAGCACCTATAAATCATTCGTTATAGCGTAAATTCTATTAAACTTTTTTTTACTGAGACAAGAGACAAGAGTTAAGTTATGGCAAACTAATGCGAACCAAAGAATAAATTTTATTTATTTTATCTCAGGCTTAAAAAAAACTACTAGAAGAACAAATAAGTAAAGCTAGTCCTAACACGTCGTAACGTGTAAAGAAAATTTTGCATGGAATGGGAACAATCTTCAGAGGATCAGACGGCTCCCAAACAATAACGATATATAGTATATACCGTGGAAAGAGGCACCTGGCAAAACCTATGCATAGGATCTCGAATATTTCTAACATTTGTTATGCGCTATTATTGGAGCGTTCAAAGGTAGAAAGCAAAATAAGCGGTGGCTGTCTTCACTTTGTCTGAGAATCTTCTCCGTATTTTATGTAAATTTTAAGCATTTTTGCTATTGTGTATTGTACCAAAGAAAATTTAAGACGGTATTGGTCGACTTAAATGTTTTAGTGTCCACTTTTCTAGAATTTTTCAACTACGTTTAACGTGTATTCGATACCAAACAAACATGTCTGCAAAATATACATTTGGTAAACACGAGAGATATTTTGTAAACCACCTTTTCAGAAATTAATTTTATGGTGGGTCTTTCAATATAATATTTCGAATACAAAAAAACAATGGCCGTTGGAGAATAATATTTCTCATGTGGAAATTTTATACAGTCGAACCTGTATAATCGAGAAGTATTTCTTTGATTTCTTTGTCTGGAGGTTATTCGCTTATACAGATACAGAAGCGATTTTTCTCAATTATACAGGTTTATAATTAGGCATATAGATATAATTATTAATATTTGTAAATAGGAATATTTTCAGTGTATCTGTAAGTCTTGACAGATGTTTTAGATATATTTGTCTCTAATGCGAATGCTTGCACCGTGCTTTTTAATTACAATATTAAATTGATATTGAAATTCTTTCAAGTTTTAAAAGTCCATGTGAATACAGGAAACATAATATATTTTTACGCCGATTTTGAAAAACTTAAGATAATATACAACAGAGATTTTGTATTAAAATAATATTTTTATATAGTTAAGGTATTTAAGGGTATATCGTATTTCCACGAGAAAAAGAGTTTTCGAGGCAAATATACTTGCTATACAAAAATATAAACAGTTGGCTATAGCTATTACTAGGTGCTCGTTCAGACGTTCTCCCCGTTTATTTATGCCTTTACAAAAGCAATCATATAGGTACAACATGACACAAGGTCAATATTCGCTTTGTTGCGGTTATAAGTTTTATTATAGTAGGTCTTATTACAAATTACGGCACAACACCCATACTTAAAATTCAAACAACCCCTATTTCAAAATTCATGACGATGTGTTTACGGACTCAGAAATAAAAGCGTAACAGACAAATATTGTAATCCGTAGTCAGAAGCAACTGACCGAGCCGAGGTTCACCTGACACGAGGATGCTCGAGAGCCCGTCCAAGCCGAGGTTCTTACTCGGGAGCCCTTACGCTGGTTATCCACGAAATCCAATAAAAGTTTCGGCTGAACGCCATAAACGCTCGGTCACCTTTCAACCCGGTGAAACTATAAGAGCCCTAGGGCTAACGGAGATCATCAGTCCGAAAAAACAAGAAACGGACAAAGAAGGAAATATACATTCACTATTATATTTGTAATAAATACTAGAAAGAATTTATAACTAGAGATTGATCTCGCCTTTATCTACAGCTCTAACAACATACATATAATTGCAATCGACACTCTTGATTGCAGCCTGAAAATTAGCTTTGTGTAAGCACCTTAGTGAAACGTACATGAAAGATAATTTGCAACACAATCGTCACGCGTCGGCCGCGACCTCAAAGCTCACAGGCTGTTTGATGTGTAGAGAATTAAAGCTCTAGAATTCTGAGCTTGATTGACTGTTTGTGGATCATTTCATCATACTCAAATACAGAATCGGAACATATAGATGAAACAATAGTTTGTATTTCCTGCAGATTTATAGTTTCAGGACATTTGATTTGTATACATTTTGTAGGTAGAGTAAGTACAGTAAAAAGGTATGCCTTCCTTTCGGTGCATGACGTAATTGTAAATAAATTTAATTTTTGCAGAAAAGATGTCTAGATTAGAAAAAAACAGAAAATACTCACAGACGATCTTTTTACTCAATGATCAAAAAGAAATTAATGTCTCTATTCAAGGAAAGTTGTTCAAAAGTTACTAGATTGTGATATGATAAATAATATAAATAAAATGAAAAGTTATATTAATTTAAACTTGGCCAAACACTATTTTCACATTTCACACAACATTCCATTATGAAATTCGATCATTGAGGGCGTGCATTGAACGGGGGGACTCATTAATATATAATCAAAAACTTGCACGGGGAAAATAATGAAATACCAAAGGGCGACAACAATATATACCATACGCAGCCATAATTAATTTGTGATGGCAATAAAGGCTACATGTCAATAATTAATTGCACTGTTCTGTTAGGTTTTTAACAAATTTTATTATATACTGTTGTCAATTATTCTGTTATTCTGTAGCCTTGCTGTTTCGTAATATAATAATTACCAATGTACAGCTTGTTCATATCAAAACTATGTATATGCTTAATTAGACTACCAGTATTAATGCGTTAATTTACATTTAAGAAAAACTAATCACTTATTTACCTTATATTATTATGTAAATGTTGTATATTCCATTTTTACTAACTAAAATTACGTAATACTTTCAAAAATCAGTACGCTGATAATCTTGCGTTATCTTAAGTTTGCAATAACTTAAGTTAAGTTGCTCGTTATTATTAAATATTAAAATGAATATTATTTAATTCAACTTATTACAACACAAAATCGTAACTTAAAATGTTTTATAGTGCTTGCTTTATGTAACGAACTTTGTGCGCGGCAATGTCTTTTGCGACGCCGATGTCATTGTAAATACCAAAAATAGTATGAGTAAGTATTAAATTAATTGTTATACATTAATAAAAATAATACATTACGTTATCGCTTAGGTTAGGTAGTAATAAAGACCAGGTGATATATAAAGGTGGACGCATTATAGTTCATAAAAATTCTATCCAAATTATACATACACTTCTCCAGCCGGTCTTTACAGTCGTAAGTCTATGATTTTTTGTGACAAAGTTGGTTTCCAATTAATAGATATACCAATAATGTGTACCTAAAACGTTATTAAGAAACACATCAATCGCTAATTTGCCGTGAACTTTCTGCGGGTGTAAAGAATGTTATTTGCTATTCTATAATAGAAATCAGTACAGAACTCCGTAAAATAATCTATTGGGGCTGTTCATGGTTAAGTATTTTCAGCTGCTGGGCTTTAGTACCATAACCCATAATCAATAATGGGTACCACTTTTTTTCAAGCGACCCTGGGGTCATAAACGAGCGTATATGTACTTCTGCTAATATGTCACGATGCCACTACACTGTAACGTACCCATTCCATCACGTCTGTAGTCATCGTTGATAAAGAAAAGAAAATCATTAATATGATTATTAATAACAAAATAACATTTAAATATTTTATTTTAACAAAATATTGTTTTATTATATTACATGTTTGATTAATTATTAACTACATATTGAACGCAAAATAGATTTTTAGCTTGAAAGTTTTGAAGGATTGTTCAGTTTCACTTAAGTGATATTTGTAAATTGTTATTCCATCCAAAATTGTAAAGCTTAGTGACCGCAAAGGCTCTCTAATTATTGGCAGATATAATCAAATTAGGAGAAATAACCTTTGACGTCTATTTTAAGCATCAAACCAAATTTAACTGACCGTAAGATTTTGTCGAAAATGATTATTGCAAGTATCTATTTTGAAGTCTTCAAATATTATGTAAAAATTGTAGTATAATACTTGTGCCCCTTGTGGTACGATCAGGATATTAGCGTACACGACACGGACTAGCTTCACTTCGCCTTATTTTTAACTACGTGACCTAGCAAATTAAATGGCGCGTCATATGGCAACCAGTATCTTACGGATCAGTGCAACTATATAAGTCAATACTGAGTGTTAATTTTGCCTTTTTTATTATTTGACAACAGTAAGCCGCAGATAAAAACTTACGTTTGAATTTTACAAAACAGGGTAGTTAGGCGTTAAGAAAGTTGTTTTCTAAAAACAGTAGAAATGAAACGCCTGCTTTTACTTTAATTTAATCCATTCTATCGATGGACTACGGTCCACCTCTGTCACACGGTTGACACCAGTGAAGAAAATCATTATTAGGAAAACCACCAGCAGATAATCGAGTCAGAATTCCTACCTAGAATAAGTCTATAAGTATATAGGATGCTTATTTGATTATTTCGCCTTCTTTATGAACCGTCGACATGTACGGACAACTACTATTCAAAGACTAAAATCGATGTTAATTGACACGAAACATGTCGAGTTAAAAGATGAAACTAAATTGATATATTGTGGTGGATAAATTAGTATTTACTTGAATAGTAATTTATACTCGTAACATCGAAATAGCCGTCGCATGTATTGTATAAGTCCAATGGAAAACCTAATTAAGCAATTTTATAAAGTTTCACTGGCAATATTTCACGTTAATAAGACTGTTGCACAACGACCGTAAACTCCTTTGAAAGACTATCTGCATGAATAAAAATATAAGTTTAAATTGCTATCCTTTCAGTGAAAAATATTTTCTTCAGCTACCATCTGGAAAAAACTGTCTTTCAAAACAAGAAAACTATTTAGAATATTAACGTAAAACACATTTTTTTCAAAAAGAAATATCTTTTTACTTTTACAGTGGTAGAGTTACGCTGTAGTTAGTTTGTAGCCGAATGAATGAAAGGGTTTGGTCAAGCGGGGTAGGACCACGCCTTTACAGAATACCAACGTAAAATAGCGTCATAATGATGCTGTCTCTTCTGGTAAGTGTGGAGATCCGGAGACCTTTATTACTGGTGCTAAGGCATTACATCTCAATCCTCAAGGGTAGCCCATCAGCATAATGATTCCTAGTCAAAGATGAATGTAGATGTCATGGGCCACAGGAATCACTTATCATCTGGTAAACTGTGTTCGTTTGTTACTCTCAATGCAATAAAAAAAAGCTAATTTATTTATATAAAATAATAATAATATATAAATGTTGATATTATGTAAATACCTACATACATATATTGGCTAAGTTTTTAGAAAGATAGGTAAAATGATACGTGAATTACTTTCTACACAAAATATATCCACTTATAGAATATTATTGTACAACAATAATAATCTTTAATAATATTTTACAAGAATACAATAAATAATGGATTAAAAGGATTTAATAAATTTAACGGATTAAAGGAAGAAATATGCAAATACATACCTGTTCTATTTGTAAAACTTGTTTCATATTAAAAATTATTGCTAGCGAACTATTTCTGACGAAACGAATATGAATTATTTAAGTAAAGAAACAGATAAGCATCCAGATTTTTTAATAATTATATATTTATTTGATGGTGAAAAGGGAAACTTAAAAGATAAGAAAGAAGAAAAAATTACGTTATCAAGTCGATTATTTATGATGTAGTGTACATGGCAAATGATGCTATGATATGACTCCAAAACATCTGAAGAAAGAATGGGATTTAAGACCAAACCTCGGCTAATGAGATCCTTAGACTTTCCAAACAAGATTATACGAGACAGAGATAGACAAAGAATAGACGCATTTGAAACGTGGTGCTTTAGATGTTAAGAATTTCTTGGACTGCGAAAAGCACAATTCTTCTATCCTTTAACATTTTTCCGTCGAAACACGGCTGTCCAGTACTTGCCGCCGTTGCGTTTTTTTTTATTCATGTGTATTGCTGTTCAGAGACCTCTACAGCTACTTTGGCCACATGAGGCGACCAGGAGGATGAAAATATGGAACAGCTAGTCGTATTGATTAGCACAGAAGACAAAAGAGCCAGATGTCACTCTCAATCGTCATATTAAGAACCTGTGACGATACAATATTTTATAACAATACATGTTGATTCGGTTTTCTTTAAACTCTTTAGTTTATTATTTCATTATTCAATATAAATTCATTTTACAGTATTAAGAAAGACAGCACAATTTCATTGCATACAGCTATTTCAATGTTCAAACGGTTAAAGAGTGTAGGATACTGAGCCGTTAATCCCTGAACCATTCACGTATTGGTGCTTTAAACTCCGCTCCTAACATTCTACTGGTATTACATTTTAGCGATGTTAATAATAGCTAGGAGCAGTGTCAATGGCGATTGTATCATGTACTCGTATTCTTATCATTTAGCCAATTTTAAACAATGTTTCGGTAAATAGCAACATTTGTGAATCATATTTAATTGTTAAATTGTGAGGAATTTATCTGGGAATCCATATAATTTCTTCGACTCCGTCACTAGCTATTGTGGTACTTCTATATATATATATATATATATATATATATATATATATATATATATGATATATACATATATATATATATACATATATACTCACAAATTATATTTGGTATACAATTGTGTGTAGTTTAGTCGTTCACACATCATTTTGTTATTTTAATTTCATACTGTACACAGCCGCGAACAAAATTCGCTGTTGCAAATAACATTTTATAAAAATATCTCTTATTTTGGGTTCTTAATCTCACTGGCTATATATTGAGAGTGGTAGGGTTGTGCTACATTTAGCTTAAAATAGCAAAATAACGCTGCTATTAGTTTGGTGAGCGTGTCGAGGATTGGATTGCAGATGACGAGGGATTCAATCTTAGTCCTCAGGATTGATAGCTCATTATGCATCTTGAATTTTGGAAGGATAGCAGTAACCATTTACGACGAGATGGGACAATTATTTTTTTCCGTTTGTTAGCCACAATATTATAAAATAAATACAAAGTATATTAATGTAGAACATTATGTACTATGTATAACATTATATACTATACTTATAACATTGTAAGAATACCATATAATGGTTTTTGACAGTGGTATTAATCATAGCTATAAAAGCATTAAACTTATTTTTATACAGTTTCAGAATGACGTGATCTGGGCAGTTATTTTCTCTTATAGCGAACGTACATATGTCCTGGTAACAAACCGTATGTGGATAACATTCCTAAGTAGCTACTTCTGTTTCTTTGCATTTGCATTTGCACATCATGTTCTTTTGTTTTTGGAATAACATTAATGTTTAAGTCTCCGGTGATTATCTTTATAATTTTTAAATAAATCTCGATGTGTTTGAAGGGATTGTTTTAATATATCAATATTTTTATTAGAACAAAATTAGAACAAAATAATAAGCAACAATTCTATGGACATAACTACTTTCAATTTCGGAATAAAGAACATCACGACGAAGCACTCAAAGTAATTAATACGCTGTGAAACACTAACCGTTACAAAAGCTTTATTCAGCGATAATGTTTTTCGATTGTCAGTTGTAATTCATTAGAAAAAGTATTTATTTTTGGGTAAACATATAATCATTCCATGGAATGTAAAAAAAGAGGTCGTTGCAATCGCCTTGTTGGACTCTGACTCTTTGTGACTTAACATGCAAAGGAAATTACTTATCCGTTTGTTTTTACATTCGCTTGTGCTCTGATCCGTTCGCACGTTCGTTTTATTTTCGATGTTTGCTTCTCACCACCGATTGTTTTTATATAATATACTTTCAAAGGATTGCCATGACTATCCCCACTGTATTTTTTCACTATCCACTAGGTACTTCCCTGGAATGCATCGTTGATGATTTCTTGTAATAATAGTCGTTCCAAATCTTATGTTATAACCTGTGGTACAAAACATAGGATGACAAACGGGCACAGTTCATACGAATGAATACTAACATCCAATGCCGTGGCGCATAAGAACTTTCCTTATTTAATAAAAATTCAAGATGTGTATATATATGCCTTTTCACCAGTTGAGCTTAACATATGCATCCGTTCATTGAAATTAAAAATATAATTGCTTTAGTTCGCCAAATTACTTTAGTCTAACGAAATTTTAATTCATGTGTCAACAGCCTTACAGGCATTTAATTGTCTATGTGCATAACCAACTACACCTGTGTATATGGACTCCTGTTTCGACTTTGCTATTGAAATGTATTTACCTGCTTTCAACTATTCATTATTGCTTATATATATATATATTTATATATATATATATATGTATGTATATATACATATATATATATATATGTATATATATACTTAGAACGTATAACTTAACATATATAATGAGTTAATGTATACGTTCCGCGGCAGTGATTTGTCATAAAATCAAGTAAATTACATTATTAGTTTTTACTGAGTTTTATTTCTATAATTAGTAAATAATGCATAAAATATACGCGTTGTGTTGTGGTTAGAGGTTTCTAGCTTCAAGTCGCGGGTCATGGATTCGACTTACAGCCGAGGAACAATATTTATGTATCACAATATGTTCCATGTCCCTTATATCTGAACCTTTCTCCGATCTTATTGAACATACATTACATCGTAGGCGAAATACGCGAATAAAAATAATAAGCAAAAACTAAATAATTAATAAAAAAATAAACAAAAAAACGACTAGTGAGTGCCTCTGTGTTTGAAAATGCAAATGATTGCGGCATTATAAAATATTCTGCGCAACTAATCACCAGGCTGATCTGGCAATAACCATAAAGTATCATCGTGGTCGAAATCGACCAGGAGAACATCATACTGGTGACGAGGCATTACATCTTAGCGCTTAGGGATGACAAAGCATCTGCAACATAATTGATGTGTCATGGTCCATAGGAATTACGTATCATCAGGTGAACTGCGCTCGTTTTCAATCCGTGTAGTATAAAAAAAAATATTAAGCAAATTTAAATGCATATTTAGTAGAAATTATTATGTCGAATATCCAATGCCGTATTGATTAACAAAAGAATCAATATATTTTTCTCCAAATATTTAAAATCAATTCAAAGCGCTGGGAGCTCTCTGATACAATAATATGTGTTACATTAATATTCGCTCCGATTGAGAATCGAACCCATGACAAGTGACTCAGCCAGGTGCTCTAACCAACTCACAAAGAATTAAACATAGGTTACCATCAGGTTATAAGGGTTACGAATTACAATAAGTTTATTTAATCAAAACATGGTATAGAACGGTATAGTAGGTACATTTTTATTTAATTACTACAATACGTAATTATTACCACCAAACTGTATAATATTATGAAAACTATATGTATTTATCTATTGTCATCTTTCAGGTATATCCCCTCGGTTGCTATCAGGCACAGGACCCGCGGCATGCTGCACAATGTCACCTCATTATCCAAATTTCGAAGGACAATATCTGTCCTCAAACAGTATTCAAAGTTATGAATTTTTTATCACTCTTGCTTTTAAGTTCGTAATTGATGTATCACTTTTGGTCATGTCGTTAATCTTCATTTTGGGCCGGCTCTTGTACTAGATAGAGTTACACTGTAGCTGGAAACTGGTTTTAAAACGGAAGGGTCACTTTGAGTAGGGGAACCCTTAATAACAAAATACCACTGTAAAATAACCGGTAAAAAGACGTCGTATAAATATATATTTATTTTCATCAATTCAATGCTTCTTTTATTTATAAGGTCTAAAGAAATATAATCGTACGACAATGAAGTCGGATGATCGTTTTTTGAATAGTTATAATCTCGTAACCCCGTTTTCTTGTGCTTCAATTATTATATTATACTGTTACTTGTTAAAAGGGTTTCATATTCAAGGGTTTATATTCATTCAGAATTATGAATGAAAATTTATTTGTCAGGAGTTGACGAAGTCTATAATTTTGATTCGTTCCATTTTTAAAACGGTAAGCTGACGTTAGAACTTTTTAATGAAGCTCGAGATTAAGTATCCTTTGAAAACAATGGAAGCATTGGCTTGGAGCCAGCGCAGTGCCGTCCATCCTGTTGCATCTCATTATCGTAACAGTAAACACAGGTAACATAATAGGACGCTTGTTTGCCCAAATCGGACGAGAAATATTACTAGGAATACTTTTTCTTCATAAATCTCACCGTAATCTATGTAGCTTGTAAAGTTTTCTCACTATGTAACGACGGGATAAAGACTCTAGAAATCTTAAGTCTGTTAGAAAATGTTATAATAATAAGTACATAAGCATATTTAACTTAATTCGTGTTTATGTTATGTAAGGAATCTCTATGCAAAAATAAGGTAAACTAAATTAGCGTTACTTGATTTCGTTTAGAAAGTAAACCAATTTTTTTTTGTGGCTCGTTAGCAAGTTATTAACCTGTCATATTAATATTAAAATTTGATGTATCAATAGCCTAATGCTTTAGGGTACGGAAATTCAAGTCATAGGTTCGAATCCGCCATTCGACTACTGTCATGGACCGTCTCCTACAAGCATTTAAGTATTATAATAAATATATAGACTTTAAATAACTACGTACTAATAAAAACATTCATAAACGCCTATCCTTTTCTTAAAACATTCATCTCTGAAAATAACAGGCACCCTCAGCCAGATATCTCGCACTATAGAACCCATTGCCTATTATCACCCGGGATATTTTAAGACTGCCCTTATGTTCTAGTCGTACTAGCTAAGTGTCCGTACAATCACTTTGCAGTACGAGGGCAAACCACATTAATCCCCCGGGTGCCGGTACCAATTAATTTGATTACAATTTAATATAAATAAAATATTTTAAATATAAAAAAATATTGGGTAACCCTCATTTCCACTGTGGTATGAGAGTGAGCGCACTATACTCTAAACTCCTTTAGAGAGGGGACATTTTGAAGATCTATTCTGTTCTAAATTTAATTTTGCTTAATTATTTTGCGAATTACTATTTTATACGATCCTCGAACCGTACTCTGATCTCCTTTTTAATTTACATACAGTAATACAATAAAATCATTTGATTTAAAACTGAATATTTAATAAATTAAATGCATTTACTCTAATCGTAGCATCACTTGAGAGTTGGTGGAGCGCCATTTTCAGCAAACAATTAGGATTTCGTGTTGAAACCCGATGTCAGCCCCGGTGAAATAATACACTGAAAACTGACGATTCACTTGGTGTAATCCATCAAACTACATGTGAGGTGCTATCTCGTCCTGGATTAAATTAATGGGATTCTAGCTTGTGACAATATTTGAAGTAATATTTTACAATTTGGTTAACCATGATAGACCGCTAAAGCTGGTTATGTATGAGAATGAATCGCTCCGAAGAAGGGCCACATCATCACAGAATCCCAGGCGTAAAAAGCAGCGTAAATCTGGTATGTGTATGTAGCGTTCACATGGTGAGACCCAATTACAAGAAATGAGGCGTTCTATCTCAGGGGTCCAACGCCTATCTTCCAAACCTCAGGGAGGACAAACTTTGGGGATGGTCGTTGATGTCTTGGACCGCAGTCGTCACGTATTATCACATAAACTGTATGTTCATTTGGCATACTGGGGAGTATAATAGAAATAAATAGAAATTCCTATAGACGCATGAGAAATTTCAAGTGGCTTCTTCTCAAAAGGATATTATAATATCAGAATATTCTCGGAAAATGTTGCATTGAAGAGAATACCGGAAAATCTTTAAAAATCAAATTGTGCTACAAGTTATAAGTTGTTGACTAGTTTTTGTATTGATATCTAACATATTAATAACAATTCTATGTTATATTAGCAAGCTCCCATACGTTATTTTAAGAAAACAAACAATAGAACACAGTCAGAGGCAAACTTCTTATACTGCATCACAGCCAACTTTGCTATATCAATATGAGCTCCTTCCTCCCCTTTTACTTTCAAGAGCGAATCACATCTGCATAATATGGTCTAATAGATTGTAATTAAAAATATTAAGGTTCAATTTCATTATATAGATAAAATAATAAAATCACAACCTATCTCTCTAGGCATACCCAGACGAGAAAACCAACAATTTATGACAACATAAAACTGTTAAAAGTGTAATTTAGTATTCGCTACTGGTATGAGTATCACAACGATTATTAGGATAAAATAATATAAAATATAGACTAGGTAAGTTTATAATAATAACACTAAGAGTAAGCGAAAAGTCGCATTTACCACGAGGATTGATTCAATGAGGAGTTATTCGGTTCAATGCCAGCCGGTGAGCTTAAATTTCGTACATAGAAAAAGAATTGACAATTTCAAACTTTTTCTCGGTTGTTCACAATCTACCACTGCGCACTTTACAGGAAGCACTCGCAAAGCTATATATATATATATATATATATATATATATATATTGAAAATAATATGAGTACTTATTAAAATATATTGTTACAAGTTGTAGGGTCTACTCGAATCGTGCAACAATCATTTCCGATAATAACTACGTAACATGGAGCTCGTTCCAAGGAGCTTATAAACTAGGGCGAACGGGTCCTGTACTGGAATTGAAGTGGATGGAAAGGAGCTTAAATAAATAATTCCTTGAACATTATATTTCATGAACAGCGCACAACTCTCAGACATGCTTTGCTTTACTTTACGAGTCGAATATTTGTAATATATTTCAATACCTACTTCGCAATTAAAAGAATTTGCCTTATAGGAAACTCTTGACAAGAGAGTTAACTAAATTTGTAGCAGTTATAGATACTTCAATATTTTTGGTTGCACATTGACACCTCAGAATCAAGTGCAGGGAATACATTCAATTTTACGTACGTCAAAGGATTTGAAAAGTTTACCTGTATCAGTGTTTCTGTTCTGATACAAAGTGGAAGTCTTGCAGAGAAGAGCTAATAAGCATTTACTAAGCTAGCGCACACCACAGCACCCCCATTTAACACTAGGCGACATTGTGATTGAGGAGATCACATTCATTATTTGGTAATAATCAGAGAATATCACCGTAGTCGTTCGACATCATCGTAGGCTTTAAAAAAATGTGAAGAAAGATCTGTTAACGATGCTATAGTCTTAATATAGCCGAAGTATTTTTTCGAATTAACTATATCCAAATATAATAAAAATTGGAAGAAGTACCTGTTCTGTATTCACCAATAAGTGAGATTGGCGAAATCGTATAATAAGTCTAAGTTAGATTTGACGATTTCTTCAAAAGACTTTTACCCTGCACTGGGCTTAAAAAAGCTGAAGTAAAAGAAAGGTACAAGATCATATCTAGAAAGGTTGCGACATCAGGCGACTGCCAGGATTCTCGTGTCTCGTTTATCGTTATGAAGCATTTTAAGAAGATGAAATAAACAAAATATTACATGACGAATCCACCGCAATAAAATTTTCTCTGATAATAAAGAAATCCATCCCAATCTGTAAGAAGAGCAGTTAAAACTTTTATTTATACTAAAGAAGTTGAATTTTTCAACAATATTGATGATAAGTAATAGACATTGCATTACGCTCCATTCGCCAACCTCGCTTTAATATTCATAAAACAAGTAACTTGAGATGCAATGTGTGGACGTAAGGTACAAAAGGTAGCGTGACTAAATATTAAATTAGGGTTTGTAAAAACTGTAGTTTAGCTGTAATTCGGAACCGATATGACTTACCTTCAAGGAAAGAGACACACCTTCCACAAAGGCATCTGCGACATGTTGACGTGGTGTTGCGGATGTCCATGGGCGGCGGTAATCACTTATCATCAGTTAATTGCATGTTTGCCACTTATTCTATGAAATCCTAATCGTTTAACGTGTAATGGTGTACGCAAAACTTAACGTCGTAAAACCCATCTCATCTCACAACCGTTCACGCTTAGTTGCAGTAGTTAAATTAATGTAAGTTATGCAAAGGTTTCAGCTGAGCAAGCAAGAAACCTTTGCATAACTTTACAAGCCCTAAGCACCCGGCCAACTTTCAACTCGATGAAGCTGTAAAAGCCTTCGGGCTAATAGATCATCATCCCTAAAAAAATACAAAGTGGGTAATGTTGGTAGCATTTCTAACATTATTAAAATTTATGCTAAGCTATGATTTTTACGCGCTATTTTTATAACTAAAGGATAAGAGATAGAAGGTCAATTGTAGACAAGAAATTAGATTGTTTCTTTTAGATACCTAAATTCCTTTATTAATGTCGCGTCCCAACTATTACGTACTATTGGTTCGCCATCGCCTAATGTATTAAGATGATGATGTCGATGTTCTCCTGTACTATTTCGAGCACTGTAATATCTTTCTGTTTATATACCTTCAGCTTCGCAGGACTTATTATGGTGATATTAGAGCATTCGCACAAACGGGGCAGCACTCGCCCGTACACTCCTTTCCTTTATCCGATGTAAAATACTCGCAATAAAATCTAAGGAAGATCCGATGTAGAGTCAAGTATATGGGACATATATACAACCCAACCAGACTAGAAAATCAACTTTGTGGTGGATAAATCCTTGTTCCTCGGCTGTCAACACGATCGGGATGAATATAAAAACATTACTCTATGCATATTACCAGTTTAAGTATCAAACGTTTGCGTATTTGTGACGAATATACAATGAAATATACGCTACTAAAATGTTACAATTATTAAATTACGATTTTATAAGAATAATTTTATATATTGTATTAGTGATGCGTTTCGTTTCTAGAGATTTAAAAGTAGATGTATCCCTAGTCAAGAATTCATGTGAAAATAATTTATAATATGAAGAATGGGAATGAGAAGGAAGATGAATTATCATTTCATTGGTTTTATGAATCAAAAATATTAAACAACTTTTTAAATTTTTTTAATATTTTATTTTATAATATATATTAATAAAATTCTCGATTAAAAAATTAAATGTTGGTCACATTGCGAATCGAATCCAGAAACCGGGACTCGGCCTTCTTGTACACACAAATGAGATTCATGAAAACATTATTTTTGTTGACCAGGCAGGTGCATTAAGAGCGTATTCAGTTGCAGTGTAAAGAACATAAATATCGCGTAGACGAGACGTAAATATAACACACCCAACCACGCGAATCAACAATTTGTGATGCACGAATATTGTTCCTAGGCTGGGACACGAACCCCTGACATAGCTGGCAGGTACCACTACCTCCTACGGCTGTCAAGATTTTTGGACCCGTTGGAATTACATTCCAGGATAATAAAATAATTAAAAATTAAAACAGTGTTATATAAGGGCCTTACATATGAAATTAGCGTATTATAAAAATTAAAAGGTAAAAAACTATTTTTTTTATTTATTTGTATATTTAATCAATCGAAGTATGTACCATTATTATCTATGCACTTTAGCCATTTTATAGGTATATCATTGATGACATTACAAGAAAAAAATTAAGAGCGGGGATCAATAAAATCTTTGAAAGTGGTTTGGACTGCCTCATCGACCGTCAGCCGTGGAGTATGGGGTTTAGCTTTGTCTTGAAGCAGCAGTGGGCTAGAGCAATTGACCAGTCTCGGTTGTTTAGCGGCTAGCTATTATTTGCAATTGTTGACAACACAGATCTACCGTAGTCGTCTGGCTAGTTCTTAGAAAGCTATAAGCTATAGTGTATGACACCAGCACTAGTCCACCGAACACTAACCAGTACTTTTTTCTGAGTCTACTTTCGCTTGGGACAGGATTTGACCGGTTCTCCTGGGTTCAACCACTGTGATGAGCGTTTCCGATTAACGTACAGTATCTATTTTTCAGCACATGTAACGATATGATTCAAAATTCCCTCCTTATTGTGACTGTTGAGTAATGTAACGCAACACTATGCGTTTTTGTTAGTGTGCTTAAATTCATGCGGTACCCATCTTCGATAGAAAAGCACCCGAACCCGTTGGTGGTGGCAGCAGGTGACTACATCCCAGAGAGGGATACCCCTCCAAATAGAAGACGTCCTAAATTCGCCATAATAACGCCTGAAGATAACCTGATGGCAACTATTAACTTTAACGTTATCACAGCCCCTTCCGCAACGAGCGGCAGGGGCTAAACCGTGGACCGACCAACGTCACAGACGCGCACACAAACTTCTCATGTACACACACTCGTAAATTCAGACACGCCACTCCGCGCTCGCCGGCGAGCGCGACGTCGTCCTCCTCGTACAGCGGCTTACACGTGATTTAATCGTCCTCCCTTTAGATAGCGATCTGAGTCGAGGTTACGTACCTCACTATGAGTTTGGCCCTCGGATTGTATTATCGCCCCCCTCTGTTGTCGTCGACGTTCTTCGTCCACAGGGGTTGGAGCGCAACGGTGGTGCGGCAGCGGTCTTCGTGCTTCGCTTCGTAGCATCGTCGTTGTCTCCTTACTCGGCGGGCCTCCGCGGGTCTATTTAGATAAAGCTGTAGAGGTCACTGGACCAACAGCAATACTCATACACAAAAAAAAAAAAATAAGCGGTACCCATATCTCTATTTCAATTCAAAAATTCAATTGTTTTGTCACTCACACTCATTCCTAACCAAGTGCTCTGGCATTTGGTTAGGAATTAGAATTATTATTTATTATTTTAATTAGAATTATTTAAGATGAAAAATGGCCAGTTCGGCAAAACGCCAATGTCATATGTAAGGATCTAATATAATAATAGATTTTTTATCAAATAAATTTTCAATTATAGTCCAGCCATAGGATATTTCATATCCAACTACAATTTCAATATTGTTTATTTACCTCAAGTTTGAAGGATCTTTTTTGATATGAACAGTTTATGCATATATATTATAACTTAATATCATAAGAAGTTGTTTCAATTTTTTGATTAATAAAAGATACCAATGAAATGATAAATCGTCTTATTCTTATATTTATATTTATATTTCATTCTTACTCTTATATTTCATTTGACTCTTTCTGTTTAAATTATACGTTTAAATCTCTTTGTTGAAATTTAAAGAAAACTTAAATCTTAAATTTAATAAAATTTCTGCTCTACAAAATTATATTATCATTATTTTATTGCAAATTCCGTTCAAGGATTCGATTAATTAAAATATATAACTAATATTGAATATATAGTAATATTATTTAGTAGACATTAATTTAAAACTTATAAATGAAATAAAATAAATACTAATACATATAAATAAAATAAGCTATAAATATATGAGGTCGTAGGTACAAATCCACTATGACGAATGTCGTATTGTCGTATTGCCATCCCCTAGCAAGCATCTGTTTATGAGCTGTCGTTACCACAAGTAGCGCTTACGCTATTATTCGGGACGCGTCGCAGAGTCATGCCGTTGTCTTATCATATTTTAGTGAAACAACCACGATGCCAATTCATCCGTCGTAACGCCACAATCGCGAAGTCCGTGGGGCACCCACAGCACGAAATCATCCGTCGTACCGCTACGATATACTCTTTTTTATTCATTTTAATTTCAATTTTTAAATTTTTTATTTTCTTTATTATATTATATTACTTTCGTTTAGATTTTAATCGCTATTTAATTCATCACTTTTTCTACGCCAACGCATTCCGAAGTGGTGGTAAAGATAGATCGTACGAATAATATATCGTATATATATATTAATTTAGATAATCCGTTGTCAAAGCAACTGACCGAGCTTTGATTCGGCCCTCTCGGGCATCCTCGAATCAGTCGGTCTCGTGCAACAGGGTAACGGTCCAAGCTGTGCTGCTTACCCACTAATAAAGATCTCAGAGTCTAAAGGGTTGAAAGTCCCTTATGGGGCACGCTTTAGCTTGTTAAGATAAACTATGTTTAAATCATGTGAAATCGGTTACCAGGGACCCTGGAGTTAAATATCAAGGATAATAGGTAAAATTAGACTTAATGCAGTCGCAAAATATATTGTATTTAGATAAAGTACACTATGTGAGGGCCAAATACCTCTACTTTTTGTAGAGCGTTGAAAATAATATCGCACCAGGCTAAATTATTAGATAATGGTAGATAAATTAAAACACGTGGCCTGGTCTACGGAGACGGTGGATATGGTGATATGACATGATTATAGGCCAGGCTGAAGTGTAGGCTTAACCATTCGCGAATACCTAATATCAATAAAAAAAAGCAATGATTTTTTAGCCCCGAGGAATTCGCAGTCTGTTAAATAAGTAGTAAGTCACGTAAAATAAAAGAATTATGTAAAATTAAAAGGTTTTGTTAGGAGAGTCCAAGTCGAGGCGATTGTACTACTTAGCGCATAATTATTCAAATTACTTAAATGGACTCTGCACCTAGCTTAGCTCGCTTAACTAAAAACGGTCAAGAGGAGTCGAATTCGGAGGAAGAAGGTTCCGTATCCGTCCCTATCCCACGAAAACATTAAAATTTGTAAAATTTCGATAAGGTAAGATTCCTGTAAGCTATGAATGAGGCACTATATTCTGGTTTTTTTAAATATCATACAGAGTTATAAAGAAATAAAAGGATGCTCGATTTTTCGAATATTTTCTTAACTATTTTTCGCACTTTAAATTTAAAAGAAAAACTATCCTCACCGATTACTGAGAATTGTTTTAATCCCAGTAGAGACTTAATACTTAAAGGCTTACTAGAATTTTAAATTAATAAATAAAATAGATGTTAAATTAATTAAATCATAATTAATTAATTACCTAGGAATAATAAGATAGGTTAGGTTAATCTTAGTGCACTAGTGAGCCGTACGGCGTCTGCCACTGGGCCATAGACGTCTTAGAGGACTTAGGGGTTATGTTTTTTCATCGGATTCACAGTTCACCCTAATTAGACCTACCCAGGTGCATAGTCGCACTTGGTGTACACTATAGTGTAACACCAAGTGCGAGTTGGATCGATGTTAATAGGGTTCAGTAATTATTTAATTACCAAAACATTTAATTATTTCATTAGTTGTGCACCGCCATGTTGATTTGGTCTGCAGCTTATTTTATGCAGCAGGAATAGGTTTGCTCGACAAGGGATGTGCCTCGCCCTGATACAATGCCAACAAAAAATAGTGGCACTATGCTGTTTTGTTTTGTTTTTCAAATGTACGTATACTCTGTTGTTGTTATGACTCAGTTACTGGTAAGGCATTCTCTTCTGCGAATCTTTGTTGAGAATGAATGTGGAAGTTTAAGGACTGAAGTCATCCCTTACTATTGGGTGTACTCAGTTACATAAAACATACATTTGACACATATAATAGGTATGGCTTGTGTCATTCGGTTAAGGAATCCAGAAAAGTACTCGCCGAAAAAATGTTTAACTGCACAGAACGAATGAAAGTTACGTTTATATTCATTTTATTTTCGATTCGGTTCACATAAAATTGTGCTTTTGCAATATTATTTGTTAAATTAAAACAATCCCTAGGTACGATGAAAAAACGCAGCTGTCTTCTGACCCACGGAAAAATAATGAAAACAGTTTTCAATTGAATTTTCTGATCGATTACTGATGAAGTATTTTTCTGATCTAAACTCCTAGCCGTGTAGTTGGTGTGTCGAACACCGGGGAGAATTATCAAATGTATATTCTCAATTAAATTTTTATATCCATGCGGTACGTAAAATACAGAAGTATATGACGAGGATATCCACTGACAGATATGGACACTTCCATTTAATTTAACTAAAATTATCTGAAATAGTTTGAGATGTGGAAAAAAAAATTATATGTTCATACAAGAACTGTTATAAATGAAAATTTTCAAAATAATCGCGATAAAAACCGTAAATTTTGTTTTATTTAACAATATTTTAAAGTTAACACAATTGTCTATGATTACTGCAGAGCTTAAAGATGACCTGATATTTCCTATAAAAACATTATAACATACAGCGTACCATTACTAAGCGGGATTTAAGTTAATATGTTAGCTTTATTTCGGACTTGGATTTCTATTTGAATTTGTTATTACTATAATAAATGTATAATGAAAATAATCATAAAATTGGATATTTTTTTAGATATATATTTGCAATCATATTGGCAGAAAGCAGGCCCACATTTCACCTGTTGGTAAAAAAAGATTCAAGCTGCATTTTCGGTATAACCCCTGAGAATTTGTGAACGACATGTGGCCCACTAAATTTCCCTTCCAGTTCGTAGTGTACGGTCAGTGTACTTGATGCATCTGTCTGTGAAAAACTCATTTATATTTCAATCATCCCCGTTCGGATATATATCTCAGCTTCACTTTCAAAGCTCTTTTAATTTAAATTAGAACGGATCTCCAATAGCAGTAGTAATTAACGTTTATATTATTAAATGTTGGATTACAATATGAAGAAAATTTTAATAACAATTATTTATGTGTCTACATATATACATGTTTATATATATATATATACGTATATATATATATATATATATATATATATATACGCATATATATATATATATATATATATATATATATATATATATATAATATGTATAAAGGTGGTCTTAAGACCACCTTAATTAAAGTAGGAAAATAAAGTAAAACTCCAATAAAATATTAAATATTTAATTAACCTATATAATCATCTAATAGAATATTGATTGACACACAATATACTTTAAAAGCGTAAAGAAATATTAACAGTCCATGCAAAAAAGGCTATAGTCAGCTAAACTGATTTTTTATCAAACAATCCTCCTTTACATTTTATAACTTTTTTCACAAATCTCGGTATACGGGCAATCAATTTGTTAATGGTGTCTTGTGATATATTGTTCCAAATTTCACATAAAGCATTCCACATTTCTTCTCGCGAGGATGGACCACGATTTCGTACGTTCCTATCAAGCTCTTTCCACAAAGTTTAAATGGAATTGAGATCAGGGCTCTGTAGTGGCCAAACTATGTTTTTTAAAACCCCTTGTGCCTCTTTCTCTTCTTAATATCCTCTACATAAATTTGAGCTATGCTTTGGATCATTATCTTGTTGGAAAATTAATCCATCTCCAATTAATCACAACCCGGAAGAAACGGCTTTTTGTTCTAAAAATTTTATTGTACTGTTCCTTTTTCAAAATTCCTTTAATTTTAATCAAATCGCCAGTTCCTTGGCTAGAGAAGCAACCCCAGACCATAATTGAGCCACCACCATGCTTGATTGTTTGGGACATCATCTTTTCTAGGGCACTGCGTGGAACGTACTTTCTACATTTTTAACCGAATAATTCAAACTTGGATTCACCGGTCCAAAGCACTTTTTTAAAATCTTCTTCAGTCCAATCTCGATGGGCAAGAGCCCACTGCATCCGTATTTTCTTGTTTTGTGGTTTTGAGGTTTTGGAATGGCAACGCGACCATACAACTTCGCATCTCTAAGTCACCGTTTTACTGTAGTCAATAATAAAGGTTTAACTCGGGTTTGGTTTACTTCAGTGTGGATTTCTGGTGCTGTTAAACGTCTATTTCGCTTGCTGGTAACAACGAAATGATCTTTATTAGACGTGGTAGCTCTCGGCCTTGCCGAGCGTGGACCATCTAAAAAACTGCCTGTCTCCCTGTATCGAGTTATTGTGCCATGAACACAAGTCTTCGATAACTGCAGTTGTGTAGCAATCTCACGTTCAGATTTGCCTTCATTATGTAAAACAACGATGGCAGAACGCACTTCACTGCTAATTTCTCAAGCTTTTTCCATTTTATGACGTCTTCACTGTAGAAACCACAAGTGTAGACTAATTGAGATTTATTATTATTTATATTAAACTCGAGATTAATAAGTCAGAAACACGTGTTTTCAGGAACTAAATAATCTTAATTATTGACCAATACGGAACAAAAGCAAAGTAATCTAGCACTTCCCCATTGAAACTATATCAGTTTTTACATTGGCTGTCGGTAAACTTAATGCATTTTGTTTTTTTCCTGTTTAACATTAAGCTATAATTACTATACCAATGAACTACTTACTTTACTGTACTACTGAGAGAGTATTGTTTAGAATCAATAAAAGTATGTTGTTTATCTTCTAATATTAAAGGACAAGGACATCAGCAAACAATTATTATTTTGTAATGATTTATTTTAATTACACAAATACTGCTCATTTAATCACAAAGTTAAACCTAAAAATAAATATTATATGATAAATAGGTTACATTACCTACATTTATCCAATTATTATTACATAAGAGATCTGGTAGAACATTTATATAAATAAGGAATATTAAAGATTAAATATAGGGATAGAATCCTACAGCTTGTTATATACCTGGATATTCTTAACATTATAACCAGTTTGCATAACCTGATGACCTGCATCAGTTATAGAATGACCCCTTGTTGATCCATATTGCTTGTTACGGAAAAATTTCTTTAATTATCATTTCATTTTAACACTCAATACTCATGGCAAATTAAATTGATATTTTAGCTTAAAACAATATTATGAGACTGTTGTCTTGTCTTTTTATTTAGACTCAGATGGCAACTCGTCCTGTTCGTTTTCATCAGAAAGAGTAATTATAGTAATTTCCATTACTGAGTTGTCACTGCTGGAAAATGATGTTTGTGAGGAATCCTCATCACTTATAGTCAAAACATTTTCCTTTTCATTAGCAAGGTATATATCCTTTCGAGCCTTGGTTAAAATTTTTCTTCGATCTCCACTGACTTCGCGATAGGCATCTTTTGGAGACCAATTGCCACCAAGCATTTCACTCATTTCCTTCCATACATTTGACCTTAAAACTGGAAATTTGTTATCTTTGAAATAACCTAATAAAATGAAGTGTTTGATAACACTAACTGCCTTCCTAACAGAAACATGCGTGCTTCTTTCCATATTCAATAGTTCTGAAAATAATGATTTTTTTATAGCAATACTGAAATATATTGTAATAATAATCGGTTTATGAAGTTAAAAACATGAAATATTATTAAAGATAAAAAAAAACAGTTCACAAATATTTTTAGAAATTATACTATATATACAATTCCATTTTGCATTAATTCATATGCAAAAATATAAATAAATATATACATAAAATTTGCTAACTATTTTCAACAAGACATTGTAATGTACTTTTAGACAGAAACATTTTTAACTAGCATCATATTGTATATGATTAACTAGCATTATATTCAATATGATGCTAGTTAACAGTAATTTTGTCCAAACAATAGTTAAGAATTAAAGACCACTAATTGAAATCTAAACAATTGAAATAACTAATTGATTCATATTTCTTTTAATATTGATTGATTGAATAATTATTTTTAGTTACTGCTACAATCATGCCATCTCTAAAAAAAAATATTTTTGTAAAAAAATATGAGAAAATGAAATAAATATGAAATGTATGTTCCTAAAGTTAATCAATCAGAAAGTGAAATAAAGAATATAACATGGCATTAATTGTTTAAACTAAGTAAGATTCTATTGCTTGAATTGCACATGAAAAGTAAATTCTGAGAATAATAATTTTTGCCCACCTTAATTAATCTTCAAGATAAATTATAATTTTGCAACCAATTTAACCAGCGCAAAATGTTATAAATCCAATTCTTTCAGATCTAAAAATTAATAAAAATATATATTTCAAATTAATTATATATATATAATAATTTAATGAGACGAATCAAATTAAAATGCCAGTCAAATAACGATTATGTGAAACAATAAGACCTTTTTGAATTTGTATAAATCTTCTTAGACACTGCTGCTAAAAAAGAACCTATTAATCAATATCGCTCTTGTCTATTGCCAACATTAAAATAATTTACCGAGTTGAATTCAATGAAACATGAGTTATCGATTTTATTTCATCCATTTCGTGTCAACTAGTTTCATTTATGTATTCATATAGGTGATCATCCATTTTCACACAATATACTATTTAAACGAGGGGACGTTTTTAATTTAGCGGAATGGGGGACAGGGAATGAAAATAAAAACCAAAATTATTTTCAATATATTCACCGAATACATTTTCAGAACTCTCAATCAGCTTATTATTAGTACACATACTAAAAAAAATATTTTGTCCTTGAAATTGCATCCTTAACTTCCCCATCGCTGGTAAATCTATTCAGGTCTGGGCTATAAGGTGGATGATTCAAAATATCGAATCCCACCTTATGAAAAGCAGCTACGGCCTCTCTAGCTGCTGATACGACTGTTGCGGACGGGAGCATTGTCGTGAACAAGCAGAAACCCTTCGTTAGATTTCCCCTTCTTTTTTCGTTAATGGCTTCTTTCTAAGTATCAAAAGACGGTTTCCATGAGTTTTCCGGCTGACTGTGACACCTTCAAATTCTTGGGATGTGATGTACCTTTTTATGCCAATACATGAATTTTTGCTTAGTCTCGGGTTCATAATGGTGAACCCAAGATTCATCTCCCGTAACAATTTCACCAAATTTAAAACCCAAGACTTCATCACAAAGATCCAAAACCCAATAAACTCATTCATATTCATATTAATTATGAGTCGCTGAAAACCTAAAAGAAGTTTTTCATCCAACTCCACCATTCCACGAGTTTAAAAACGCATCTTCGTATGTAATAAAGCTATATATATAAAGGTGACTGACCGTCATAAGCGCTCAGGCACCTCACAAGACCTGTTCTCTACCCATCTATCTCTCAGGGTCATCGAGGGCGTGCCTCAGTCTTTTTCGGACGCGGGTGAATGTATGATTCATGACTTGATTGTAATTTTTGTTGCGGCACATATAATCAACGGGTTGGGGTGTGTGATGGCAGAGTCGAAATTTCGGCGGGAAGCGTTCTTCAGGTACTGAGCTAGTCGGGAGCTCAAGATCTATGTGTAGATTTTCATTACGTAAAAACCACGGCACACCGATGGCCTTACGCATGAATCGATTTCATATTCCCTGAAGTCGGTGAATGTGACGCGTGGAGACATGCGCAAAGACGGGGCTTACGTATGTCATTATGGGTCGGATGCACGCTTTGTATAGTGTAATTTTATTACGCAAGGACATTTTGCTATTTTATTGAGTAACGGGTGCAAACCTAGGGCGAACGCTGCTTGATTCAGCTGATATGCGGACCGAAGGTGAGTCTTTCATTTACTGTGACGCCTAAGTATTTGATTGTCTTTTCCCAGGGGATTGGACGATCAAATAGCTCTATGGTTGGGAGATGCGGCGTTTTGTTGTACATGAAGAGAAGTACATGGCTGCACTTTTGGTAGGGTTAACCTCGATCCTCCATTTTCGAAACCATTTCCCTAAGGTGTTGTCTTCAGATTGGAGGTGTTTACAAATAGTGTCTGGTTTGAAACCAGACACGTTCTAGCTCTACACCGCGAGTGCGCGGACGGGATCTAGGACGGACTCTTGTGGTAATCCTACACGAATGAGGTGAACCTCGGAACGGGGTCCCTCGACGCGGTAACGAAAGGTTAAATTTCGGAGAAATTCCCTTATGATTAGTACGAGTCGATCTGGCACACCGAGCTCATATAATTTGTATATGTGCCCGTTGTGCCAGACCTTGCCAAACGCTTTCGCCGCATCGAGGAAAAGTGCCCCGGTTTGTTAGCCCCGAAGGAATTTACTGAGAATGTGCTCCGTGATGCTATGCACCTAATGTGTGCATGAGTGTTGGGTGCGAACCCGAAGTGCTCATTGATTGGTAGCCCTCGGCACAGCATGAAGTCCTTCAGGCGGGCAAGGATGAGCCTTTCACATACTTTACCCAAGACTTTGAGTAGGCTTATGGATCGGTTGGGTGGTTTCGAGGGCTTAAAAATATCTATGTCGTCGGCTTTCTTCCAGGTGTTCGCGAAAGGTGCATTTGGGTTTGGCCGCGCTGTAGATCACCTACTGAGGTGTAAAATGGACATGAGTAGAAGTTTTATCACCTTCTTATCTATATAGTATTAAAATTCAACAGAATTCCTCTTGATTCTTATCACTTATTGTTGTAAAAAGTGAAAGAAAATGTAGAAGTAGTAGTACCTTTTGATGAATAGAAAAAAGAAGATAATTTAAATGAACATACTAAGCCTTTCTTAGTCAGGTAAACTAAATAATTTATAGAAATTATTGACATTCGTGCAATATCGATATTATTTTCCAATGAATTAAACATGTGGTCTGTCATTGATAATTTTTGCCAAAAACATTTTGGTTAAACATATGGAATGCTTGTTTTTAATAAAGAAGCTCCTACAATTGTAAAGGTTAATCATTTTCAAACTATTAATTACATTTCTTTTTAACGATCGAATAGATAAATTTTATTTCACTGTTGACTATGTCCAATGAACTATTATTCATACCTCCTGCACCTGATGTTTCATGCAAATGAAGATAATCACATCTTGAAATATCGGCGATTTTTTCACCAATATGTACTGTTGTTATGAATGTCAAAATTGAACAAGCGATTGAAATTCATAAGGTTGAACCAGACCAAACTCCGTTCTGAAGAGTATATTCACCTTCTCGATGCGATTAATACTGATTTCCATCATTCATGAAATCAGAAAAATTGGAAAAACAAAAACCACCACCATTTTTCTTTTTCCGAAATAAACTTCCTAGCTGTCTTTGCCATAAATATTAATTATAAAAAAAACAAAAATGACATTAGGATTGCTGCTCACTCTCTCTCTGTACATTTTAGAGTTGACAGACTACTGATGAGTAATTTACGACAAAATATATTTCCTTGTTACAAATAAGTTCCCCGATTTAACATTGAGTGGTTGGTTTATTTTGTGTGGTGTGTGAATCCATTTATTCTCATGTACAGTGTCAAAGCAATATGAAGAACGAAATGAAATTGGATTGGAGGATTTGGATAGCACAAAATCGTGCAGCGCCTCATTCAGCTAATAATCATGGTGCTTTCAGTTACAATTGACTACAGTGCCTACCATGCATTGCTATTGGATTTATGATATCAGTTGCGCACAATATAATGCATTGAAATCTATGAACTCTGTTGCCCACAATGTAATGCATTGAAATACTAAAATGAAGCCACTGGATTGTTGTGCTAATAGAAAAGTGAAATTAGTACCATTGGCTCTGCTACCAAAACAATTATACTCATTGGTTCATGAAATTGTATGGAATCTGTTCCTACTCATGGTAGGAACAGATTCCATACAATTTCTGACAAATATCCAACAATATAACAACTGCTTTCAAACAACTTGGGACAACAAATGTAGTTTTGGGAAAATTTCATACCAACTTTCAAGGTTTCAACCAACAAAAAATCAGTATATAAAATAAACTATTATTCATAGGGGCTAATGGTTTGTGAAAATGAAGACAATCACAAAAGAAATATCGGTGATTACCACCGATTTGTACTGTTGAAATTGAAATAGAGTGATTGGCATTCATCAGATTGAACCAGACCAAAGTCTCATTGTATGAGGTAGTTTATAAAAACTGGATTTATGGACCCTGTGGAACTCTTCATCAATTTTTACAGTGTATTGTGGATGGTAAATGTTCGAAGCGTTATCTGCGAGCATTACTGTATCGTCCCAGATAGACTGCAGACAACTGAAGATCAATAATTGTTAAAGTAAATCAACAAGGCATTAATTTTATTAGCAGGAGATCTTTGTCAAATATTGCCAGTGACGCGGTCCCCAGTCCGCGATCAACGCCAGCTGATGAACTTACAGCATGTTAACAGTCTTCCAATTTGGGGAGACACATTGACACTAAATTTAAACAAGAATATGCGTGTCAAGTTGCAGAAAGATCAATCTGGAGAAATATTATCAAAACAACACTAACATGGATTTTTTTTTTACATAGAATAGGTGGCAAATGAGCGAGCAGCTCACTTGATGGTAAGTGATTACCGCCGTCCATGAACATCCACAACACCATAGCAGTCGCAAATGCATTGCCGGCCTTTATAAAAGGTGCAGGCTCTCTTCTTGAAGGTCCCAAGTTGTATCGGTTAGGAAACACCACTGGCTACAGCTGATTCCACAAAGAAGTTATGCGGGGCAGGATGGCTGTAGAGCATGCCTGAGCATACACGCCTAGGTTGCATAGGGTATCCTGAGTGTGGACGCCCACTCAGGGATTCTCTATAACCGAAGTCCTGGTACCCTCTTCAGGCAGATTTTTTGAAAATACCAATAACCATGTTGTTTAGGGAGGAGGGGGGGGCTCCGACGACTTCACTCACTGAAAAAAACGCCGAAGAGTATGAATTGAACCAATATAAGTTTTTACATTGGGTGTTGGTAAATTGAATGCATTTTTTTTTCCATTCAATTCTAAATTATAATTACGTAACCAATGAACTACTTATATACTTTTTTTCACTATTGAGAGAGTATTGATTAAAATCAGAAATAAAGGTGTGTTGTTTATCTTTCTTTGGTATTTCTTTAATTTACAATAATACATTGAATCACAAAGTTAAAAATAAATATAAGTATAATACAATAAATTGGTTAAAACTTAACCTACATCAGTTCTAGAGTGACCCCTTGCTCATCCATTTTGGTTGTTATGAAAATTTCTTTAATTTTCATAAAATTTTCTACAGTAAATTCTTACACTCAATAATCATGGCAAACTAAATTGACATTTTAGCTGAAAACAATATTATGAGACTTCTTTTTTATTTCTTATTTTTTTTTATACTCAAATGGGATTTTCGACAAGTTCGTTAGAAAAAGTCATTATAACATTTTCCAAATCTAAGATGTCATTGATGGAATTTGTATGAGATGAGTCGTCATCAGTTATATTCAATATATTTTCCTTTTCATTAATAAGGAAAATTTCTTTTCGAGCCTTGGTTAAAATTTTTCTTCGATCTCCTTTAACATTGCGATAGACATGCCTTGGAGACCATTTGCCATCTAGCATTTCACTCATTTCCTTCCATACATCTGATCTTGGAGGCGGAAATCTGTTATCTTGGAAGAAACCCAATGAAATGAAGTGTATGATGACCTTCACTGCCTTCTTAACAGAAACTTTTCCCATTTTACCATATTTGATAGTCCTGAAAATAATGAATTGAATTGTAATTGTATTTGATTTGAATTTTTATAAACAGAAATATTGAAACAATTATCTGATTATGAAGATAAAAAAGACGAAAAAAAAACAGTTTAAAAATACTTTTTAAATTTTTATGCTACACATACAATTCCATTTTGAATTTAGTCATATACAAAAATGAATGAGTAATGAATAAATACATAAAATTAGCAAACTTGAATTGCATATGAAACGTAAATAATAAGTTAATAATTTTTTGCCCACCTTAATTACTCTTATAGATAAATGATAATTTTGAAACCTTAAATTGGTATAACCAGTGGAAAATGTAATATTCCAATTCTTGCAGATCTAGAAATTTAAAAACATATATTTCAAATTATTTATAATTTAATGTTCAAAAATTCACTATACTACAAACGATTTATGTGCAACGGTAAGATCTGAATTTGTAATTTTCTTGTTAGTCACTGTTATCGGTATACTATCATAAAATATTATTTTAAACTACCAGAACTTAACTGTATTCGTTATGGACGTCGTACAATAATCAATATCTCTCTTGTTTATTGCCAACATTAAAATAATTTATCGAGTTAATTCTAATAATATCGATTAATAAAAAATCATATTTTTAAAACGTTTTATTAACATTATTTATGCTCCGACATGTTAGTACAGCTAAATGAAACGATTGTTTCATAAAAAAATACATTACTTTACTAAAAAAAAACAGCAATGAAACACAAAACCAGCTGATGCTCAGATAAACAAACGAACGGACGAAACTGTCTCAAATACTAAACATAATAATCAATCCCGCCAAAACGAACCGCTCCTTTTGCGGTGGGCCGCCGCCGCCGTTGACAGCACTTTGATCATTTCCGCGGTATTAGCGCCGCGCCGTTATATTATATTTTGTAATTGATAAAATTCGAGTCCCGAAAAGCGGTTGCCATGAGTTTTCTAGCCGACTGAGACACCGTCATATACTTGGGAAGTGATGCACCCATTTATGCCTGTACGTGGAGTTTTGCTAAGTCTCGGGTTCATCATTATGAACCCAAGTTTCATCTCCAATAATAATTTCACCCAATACAAAAACCCTGGATTTCATTACAAAGGCCTAAAAACCCATTAACTCATTCATATTTATACTAATTGTGAGTCGATCATTGTCATCTAACAGAGATATTTCATCCAGCTTCACCATTCCGCGAACTAAAAAACGCACCCACGTATGTAATATAATTATTACCTCATGAACTTTTATTATTAAAAACAATAATTTTGAATTCGGAAATCCAGCCATTTCTTATCTTTATAGTATCAAAGTTCAACAGAATTCCTCCTGATACTTATCACTTATTATTGTTAAAAATGAAAGAAAATTTACAAAAAGGTTTGAAGAAGAGAAAAACAGGATAATTCAGATGAACATTCCTACCTACCTTATACCTTAACGGTCAGGTAAACTAAATAATGTCTAGAAAATATTGACATACGTGCAATATCGAAATTATTTTCCTATGAACTAAACATGTGGTCTGTCATTGATAATTTTCGGCAAAAATGCTTTCAACTAGTGTATATATTTTACAACTTGCACAGCTTGTTAAACGTGTGGAATGTTTGTTTTAATAAAGAAGCTCCTACAATTCCAAAACTTAGTTTTTTAAACAGACTACTAATTATATTTAATTACTATTAATTTTAATCCATTAGATACATTTTATTTCACTGGTGACTCTATGACCAATAAACGAGACAACTCTAACTCTATATTTGGAAATATGGACGATTATTTCACCAATATGCTGCAATGCAATAATGTAAAATGTATGTCAAAATGAAAAATGCAATATGTATGCAGAATTGTCAGCCGAATGATAATTTTTAGCAACATACAAGCCCTCGACATATGCATGTATATGCTCAAACTGCCATGTCGTATCTTTGTTAATATGTGTGAGATTGCAGCTCTGAGTGTTGTATCCAAATAACAGAGCTCTATGGCATTTATTATAGTTTGTATCCGACCATAGTTATGTCACTTTGACAGATTGTACTGTCATCTCATACGCCATTTTCCTTCGTTAAATATACATTGCTTTGGACGAATTACTATGGAGCTTTACTGCAAACTCTGCTTCGGCGCCCTAAAGAGACCCCATGGCGCACAGGTTATGGGCCCAGCCGTTCGCAATGGAGAGTACAGTCGCCGGCAAAAGCCAGATGCTGCGACTGGATGGGGCAGAAAACTGGGCCCTATGGAGGTTTCAGTTTAGAATCATCCTGAATGGCCTGGGTTTGTTAGAAGTAGCAGAAACAAACACTCGCAAAACCGTCAGCAGGAGATGAGAAAATGGAGAAAGATGCCAAATCACAGCCAGTGCTGGTTACGCGATAGAAGACAGTTGTATTATTCATGTGGTAATCCGCACTTTGGCAGCTTTTGAAATATGGAGCATATTGTACAGCGAGTATGAAATGAAGTCGTTGGCATCAATACATTTGTTTCAGCAGAAATTTTTCTGTCATGAGTATACCGGCTCTGTAAGGAATCCTATTGCAGTGCTACAAGACATAGCTCATATGCTGAGTGAGCTAGGCCATAAGGTAGTCGAAAAATGCTTATAACAAAGATATTAATGTCTCTGCCCGACTCATTCAAACATTTCATTGTTGCAAGGGAATTGGAATCAAAGCAAAATATAATTGATCGCACTGCAAGGTTACTGATAGAAGAAGGCAGGATTGGGAATAAAGAAGAGGAAGTACAAGGAGCAGCATTTGCAGTCAATACCAAGAAACAAGGTTAAGTTGAGAAAAAGTGTTTTTGTTGCAAAAGACAACACACAGATTTAGGATAAAGAAAGAACAAGCTCAGAAATACAATGCATTTATGGTGTCTAATATTTCGGATGCAGAACATAATGAGAAGTGATTCATGGACAGTGGTGCTTCGGAGCATATGACCAATGGCAGTAGCCTTTTCAGTGACTACACAACACTTTAAGAACCACGTAAAGTGGCCATTGAAGGTGGTAAGGTAATCTATGCTGTAGGGTATGGACAAATAAAGCTAGAAGTACACAATGGCCAGCAGTGTATTCAAACCACATTAAATAATGTATTGTATGTGCCTGAACTAAAACTAACTTGCTTTCTGTTTCATGCACTCTAGATAAAAAGAATTCAATGATCTCTGGCAATAATATGTGTAAATTCTTGAACTGTGAAGGGTCAGTGGATATTATATTTTTAGAATCGAACCAGAATGATACAGTGAAAAATGCAATGAAATCTTGGCCAGGAAAAAGGAGAAAAGTGTAATAACAATATAGAAAACTGTTGGGAAATGTTCTTTGAAAATAATAATGATCAGGAAAATAGAGGAAATGAAGAAACAAATTCTACTGAAGACAAAGGATGGAAGGAAGATGAGATAAATGAGGAGATAATAGAAGAAGAGGAATATCATGAGGCAGAAGGCAGTAAAGAGTCAAAAGAGGTGTTGAATGATAATCAAGGAATCATGGAAACAAATAATCAATAAGGTGAAGAAAGTGAAATGATAGATGAGACAGAAGAAGTAAAAGATTATAACCAACCAGTAGAAACAGAGGACCTGGGCAGAGGAAAGTGAATGTTAAAGTTTCCCAAAAATATAATGGCTATGTACTACTCACCTAGGAGGGAGGCAATGAAGATCCCAGAAAAGAATAAATGGTAAGAAGCAATTGATAAAGAAATCAAGTCAATAAAGGAAAATCAAGTGTGGGAAGTAGTGGATAGAGAAGAAGCTAAATGTCATAGAATATTCACTAAAGGATGGGTATTTCGAGTGAAGGAAGATGGTACTTACAAGGCTAGGTTGGTGGTATGGGGAAATGAACAATGTATGAGATAGTGATTATGATGAAATATTCAGTCCTGTGGCTTCTGTATCGGCCAAAATTGCAATTGCTGCAGCTAATAAAGTACACACAAGTACAAAATGTTGTTTGATGTCAAAACTGCGTTTTTAATTAGTGAACTGAAAAATGAGAAAAATATCTAAATGAGAATTCCACCAGGACTAAAAGGAGAGATAACCAAAATATGCAAATTAAAGAAATCACTTTACAGATTAAAACAATTACCAAGAAGATGGAATGAGAAAAATATAAAATAATGAGAGGATCGGGACTGATTCAAACATGAATGAGTCATGCTTATAATAAATTGTGTAGTGATGCAGAATATGCAGGCGATGTGAAGACAAGGAAGAGCAATTCAGGCTACATTGAACACAAAGCCCGAATTAGGGGATGAACCAATTTCATGGGCATCTAGTTAATTGCTGCAAAGAAACTATGTTTATTAAGTCCTTGATGCGAGAATTTGAATTGGATGTGTCTGTTATATCTAATGTAGATAATCAGAGTGCTATTCAATTGGTAAAGACTGGTATCTTTAATAAAAGATCTACAACACATTGATTTGCTCTATTACATCCATGAGTTTTATAGTACAGGTCAGTTTTCTATTGAATATTGTCCTACAAATGTGCAAACTGCAGATTTTTTCTTCTGGTTAAAATTAAATTCTTAACTCATAAGAAGAATTTGTTGAAGTAGGTTAAGTTCACTTTTGTATAAATAAGATTTGCTTTCTCTTAGTACTAAGCTACTTTATTATGTTGAGTAACAATAACTAACTCTGTTTTGTTTTATTATGTCAAGTAATTTATGTTGAGTTCTATTTCTTGTAATATTGTTTGTATCCAAATATAGTTATGTCACTTTGACAGATGTCTTTTCTTCCGCCTTTTTCCTTCTTTAAATATGCATTGGCTTGGATGAATTACTAAGGAGCGCCCTAGAGAAACCCAAGGTGCACAGTATCGTACAGCAGATTTATTTATTACATTCACTTTTTTTTTCCACTTACTGTCACTGTGTCACACACTTCATCAATTTTTACCGTGTATATGAATGGTGAATGTTCGAAGCGTTATCCGCGAGTTCAGATAGTAATTCTGAAACAATTACCAGAAATGATGATTATCCACTGTATCCTCGCAGATAGACTGCAGACAATTGAAGATCAACAATTGTTAAAGTAAATCAACAAGACATTGACACGGGTAATTGTTGGATTGTTCCTTTTTTTTTTGGGCTGATAGCCGCTGTTAACCCGAGGGATTTTATAGTTTCACCAGGTTGAGAAGTCACCGAGAGTTTATGGCGCTCAGTCCTGACCCTCTATTAGTGGGTAACCATCAGAAGGGCTTCTAGAAGAAGCCTCAGCCTAAAACGTTACCCTGTTTCGCGAAAGCGTCTGACTCGAGGGTGTCGGAGAGGGCCGAACCTCGGCTCGTTGCTTCTGAGGAATATCTATCTCAATTAATATCGATATTATTACGAGTATTAGCCATCTGTATCAACACTTCGGAATGCATGGGCGCTGGAGAAGAAGAGCTATGTTTGCCGTCAGAATATCATCAGGCATTATGATTGCGTATTTAGGACGTCTTTTGTTACGAGGGGTGTTGCTACCACTAACGGATTAGGGTGACTTACAGTCGAATTGAAATATCATAGAGATATTTCTTTAAAGTATTTCCTTATGGAGGGTATCTTAAGGTCTCGGTGTAACTCCGAGTTTCTTATAAACCATGGAGCGCTTGTTACAAGCAACGGAGAATGTTGTTTTGCAACATTTGGCGCTTTAATCGAGCCTCCGGGATGTGTGCGAATGCAATGTTCGCATATTTTTTTTTTCTTTTATTCGGGCTGATGGCCGCTGTTAGCCCCAGGGCTTTTACAGTTTCACCGGGTTGAGAGGTGACCGAGCGCTTATGGCTCTCAGTCGAGACCTCTATATATGGGTAACCAGCGCAAGGGCTCCCGAGAGGGAGCCTCGACTTGGACCCGTTACCCTGTTTCGCGAGAGCGTCTGACTCAATGGTGCCCGAGAGGGCCGAACCTCGGCTCGGTCAGTTGCTTCTGACAGAGGATTATCTTAATTAATATCACTATTATTATTAATAGAATGCGTGGGCGCTGGAGAAGAAGTGGCGCAAGAAACTCCAGCAACGCTTCTATATGTATGGACTGGAGAGAACCGGCCAGTGACATGGCGGTATCGCGAATAACTTTGTTTGCGACACCCTCGCCGTCGGCGGGGGCGATATGAGGGTGCAATGTATGTGTGTTGTGTTTTATGAAGGGCTTGGGCCCTGGTGGTTGCGTCGTCAGGGTCGTCGAGGGCGTGCCTCGGTCTCCTACGGACGCGGGTAAATCTGTGATTCGCGATGGGATTGTAAGTGGCGGCACTTACAATCAAAGGGTTTCGGTGTGTGACGGCAGAGTCGAAATATCGGCGAGAAACCTGCTTCAGGTACTGAGCTATGGTCGGCAGCTCAAGATCTATGTTCGCATACGACATTGCCGGACATATGCAAGTTTTATATATTTGCAATTTATACCTTAAGGGCATTTTGTTGCGTTTGCGTAGGATACTAAAAAGACGACCTGTGATAATGGCCGCCCTTGCTCTTACATTTTTTTAATAAAAATGATAAGTTACAGACTAGAGCAGAGTTCCCCAAACTATTTTGTGTCGTAGACCCCTTGCCATGTTTTTCCGTGTTGGGTAGACCCCCCTATTTACCTGATATTGATTTCCTGTAAATTTCTAACTGTAGTGAAGTTTAGTGTTAAAAACTTAAAGTAAAAACACATGTTAATTTATACATTTATTAATTGAATTTAAATTAAAACTACTCAAAATAAAATTTTGTATCTGTTATGTAAAATATACGTAACATTAAATAAACATAAAATAAACTATAAATAAAATAACATAAGCAATAAGTCAATATTTTTACTGAGAAGGATGAACCTGATGCTTTAATAATAAATTATCAATATTTGGCGTCAAGTTTGTAAGGGTTAATCTTAAATCTCCTCGGCTAATGATGTCCAGTCTGTTTCTTTTGGGAGATTGGTAACAGCGCTGAACCCCCTTTCCACTAGATATGACGACGGAAAGGAAATTATTGCTAACTACGAGTACAAAACTAAAATTTAATAAAAAATAATGTTAACTTACTTTTCTCCAGCACTCTCAAACAAAATAACACTGACTCACTATAATTTGTGTGATATACTATCTGTTTATATTTTTTAAAATATTTTCTTAGCACTTTCCTTTTCAAGATTCAGGAAACGAATAAACGTATTTGTCCCACATTCGTATTTATAGAGTGACGAATTGAACAAGTCAGTGCAAGGTAGCGAAGCTCTGAGACTGCGACTCTCAGGTTTTTACAAGTTCAAAATGTATTGCGACCACAAAGCGAATACCAACATCCTACAACTTACACAATTTTATAAACATATATAATATTTTTTTTACTTCATAGGTACTTTTATAAATAATGTATATGTTTTGATATTATAAGATAGTATGATGTAAGTAAATAGGTACTATCAGTGTATGTGTTGAGATCCACTATCGTGGACCCCCATTTTCATTTCATGGACCCCCAAATTTTTTTTTCGCTGACTGATTTTTCAGTACTCAGCCACTTGTCGTTTTTTAATCTAATTTAATAAAGTGTTAGTTAGTTTGTAGTTTAGGTAGTACAATTTATTAAATTAGAAAATATTAAAATATTCCATGTTTCATTTTATTATAGACAGTTCACCCTCTTAGGGTCAGTGTGGCCCTAATATTTTAAACTATCAATAATTCAAAGCTGTCTAATTTTTTTATTGGTGACAATTATTGAATGTAATAACAAATGATATTACAATAGTTTTATGTTTAGCTTTTAGATGTCAATATTATTAAATTGTCAAGTAATGTACAGTACATAGAGAGAGAGTTTCAGACCAATTATCATACGAACAAGACCTGGCTGTATGGACTAAACTCCTTTGCCTTTCCCATTAGGGATAAATTAATATCATCATCAACGGTACATAGAAATCGATTAATCGATTATGAAAACTTGGTGTGAATAGTGTGTGATGTACTCCAATATAAAATAATTTCACTCGCAAGAAAATACTATAGTTTTTACTGTCTAACAGACGAACAACTACAAAAACATTGATAAAAGAGTTTATGACTAAAAACTAAAGTATATATCTAAATATTGTTATTAAGATGTCTAACAAATATCATCAGAGCTTGACATCACAAAACCTGGTCCGTAACGCGCTTGACTGACTGCTTAATGATTAATTTGTTCAATTTCAAATAGCTCAAATTAATAATAAAGTCAATTACAGCTCACAAAATGGATAAACGAGGCTGGAATGTCGGAAGGGAACAAAAAGGTGAATTTGGTGAGAAAAATTATTGAAGTAATGCTACATCAGGCACCTCAAACTATTCCGCTTTACATGGACAAAGTGCTGAGTTTTATAAACGACAATTCTTCAGATGTGAGGAAACAATTTGTACCTTTTATTGAAGAGCTGAGGTAAGATTATTAGTCATTAAGTGCTTTTTTTTGGAAAGGATGTCAATCAAGCATACTATGCTGATGGTAAATGGTAATTGACAACACCTATACTCGATAACACAGGAGAGGAAGCATGGCTAGGTTCCATCCTTTTGTTACAGAAATTCCTTTAATTCTGCAGCACATTTGCAACTCCTCTGGTTTTGTGGATGTTCATTGGCAGCGGTAATCACTTACCATCAGGTGAGCCACTTGCTTGTTGCGCTGCTGCGAGCAATTGATATTGCAAACATTGGAATAATTCGCCTGCAGCAGGCTCCATTCATGTATAATATGATTGTCTTCAAGACAAGAGAGAAAAGGAATTTGTTGGTTATTATGTTTTATCATGTAACTCATACATCACCAGGTAGGATTGTAGATAATACTAGCTTGTTTCCATGAGGAAAAAAAATCAAGATACAAAATGAAGTTGGTTGCTAGACAAGATATGTACAAGCTTCTTTACCAATAATTGTGTGTAAATTATTTGGCAACCATTTAAAGCAGCAGTTGTATATAGTAGTTTTGGTAAGTTAAAAATTACAAAATGCATATTTATTAACAATTTTTAAGTTAAAACTTAGCTGTTAAGTAAACAAAAATGAGTCATAAAAATAATAAAATGGATAATTTAATAAATACTGAGCAGTGAAATAACTAAATAGGCACAAGTGGGCAGTTGACAAATTGGAATTAGTCGGTAAGAAATCTCATTCTAAGCAGTTCTATAAACAATGAGATGGTAAAAATTACATCAGCATAGTATTAACAGTCTCCAAGATAAACTGCTGTGATAGACAGACATGACAAAATTTATCTAACCTAACATTTTTTTTTTACTTGGGTAAATGCCTACACATACCCACCCCTGTGGGGGCAAGGATGGTTTATGTCGGACTCCCACCAACTAAAACCCCATGGTGTTCCACCTTCGTCGCGTATGGTGGGGTCACGGGAACATTTTCGCACACATCCGCGACCCCACCTGCGCCGGCCGACCAGGTGACCCCTCCTCGGGGGGAGGACATCACCCTCTCAACCACTTCAGGCAAGGCCGGAACACAGACGCGCCTTCCAACTCGGCCTCCTCTGTAGCTGGGAAGCGGACTCCCCCGAGTTCGCCCCCCCAGAGTCCATGGGGTCTAGAAAGCAATCCCAGTCCCCAGCGGCGGATTTGGTCTGTGGCTCCACCGCCGACCGATGTTCGGCCGCAGAGGACAGGGAGAGCGGCAACGACATACCGCCTTACCTCTTCCCCGCGGCCCCACCGCAGCTCCATCATGCGGTGCGACCCCCGCTTGAATCGCGGAGGATAGGGAGAGCGGCAACGAAACACCGACACTCCTCTCCCTCCGCGGCTCCGCCTCGGCTGCTGATGGCGGGGAAGACGGCCTCGCTCCGTCACTTCCGCCCCCACCAGTCCACCGACACGCTTCCGAGGCGAGCTCCTTACGAGCCCACCCGAAGCGGCCTCCTCGGGCCGGCCAAGTGGCGCCTTAGGCCGGCCGTTTAGGTTCCTCTTACCTTCACCATGGGTGACCTAACCTAAAATTAACAATAACAACAAAATATTGATAGCAATGCACTCGCATACGTAATAATAAACCAAATTAATGAATTCGAGGTGTAGTCACGCGGCCAAATCATTTGATTGGTCGCTTCCGTGTCGCGCGCTTTTAACTCTGCCCTTTCTAACGAATATCCACCTCTCTTTTCAATCGACTGCCAGACTTTTTTCTAACTGCCCATTCTATCTTTTTTACTGGCCATGTATTAGTCTGCTTACGTATTTTTAGTACTGACATTGTAAGACGAAATAACCGACCAATTGTTGTTTTATTACTGTCTATGTTTTACTGTCGCACAAATTTAACAACCGCTGATAAAATAAATAACTGCCCATTATTTTTTTCAACTGATTATAATAACCTCTTGAATGTTTAAATAACAGTGTAATAAATTAGTTCCCAAATTATTTTAGTCACCATATGAAAAAAAAAATGATGTTCTACAATTTCATTATTGAATTATCTCATTCAAGCGATTTTCAGAATCTTGCTGTTTTTTGGTTGTATTGCTCATAAAGTTAGAGCACAATATATTGGTTTGCCAAAGTTCTTCCAATTTTTTTTAATTTTTTTAAAAGTTTATTTTTGTCGATAATGTACTCCCTTTTTATTTACTTACCATTCAGAAATCAGCCAGTTTCAACTTGAAAATTTATCGAATCAAGATCTCATTTTAGCATCTGTATTAAATGAAAGTCCAGCATAGCATTTGAAAGAGATATATTTTTTTATTAAATTGGGAGTAAACAAACCAGCACATAGTTCACCTGATGGTAAGTGATTCCCGTGGCCCATGACACCCACCTACATTCATCCTTGATGAGGAATCATAATGCAGATGCATTGTGACCCTTGAGGACTGAAATGGAATGCCTTGTCACCAGTAATAAAAGTCACCAGAAAAAACATAGAAACATAATGATGCTTTTTATGTGGGTATTCTGTGAGGGTGTGGTCCTACCCTGGTCAAGCTGACCCATTCATTCTGCAGCTAGAAAAAAACTACAGTGTAGCTCTACCACTGTCAGAATCCACATAAATGAATTCAATAAAAAAACAAAACATAGATTCTGGTAAAACAAAACATCTTTCAAAAAATCTTGAACATTATGTCATACATTTCATGATATGTGGAATAAAAAAATTTGGAAATGGGAAGTACTAAGTTACCTAATATATAACTCTTTAGCATCAACTTTGCTTACTTGTCTAAATGCATTTCTAACATCTTTTATTTTAAAATAACTTTAATCACTTCTCAAAGTGATTTAAGCAGCCCATTACACCCTCACTCATTCTCAACAAGGAATCATAATGCAGATGGGTTGTTAGCCCTAAGGATTTAGATGGAATGCCTTGTCACCAGTAATAATGGTTTCAGGATATCTACATTCACCAGAAAAAATAATACCCTCAGATGAACCGTGGGGCTTATAGTTCTTGTGGAATATGCTGATGAATAAGATGAATGTAATTTAATTTTGATAGTTTTTATGGTCTTCCAGGCATGACTTCATGTTGTAGATTCATATTTACTACTTATTGACTAATGCTGTGAACCATCTAGTGTAAGCATTTAACTAAGTTGAGTGGTTAATGGGAATGTTTATAATGTATTTAGTGTTGCAAGTATACTTTTTACGAATATTATGTTAATTCTTGATCACCAACTTGTTCTTATAAGTTACATGAATTTCAGCAAACAATATCCTGAACATTTGCCGAAGATCATAGGACAGTTACAGCTGCTGGTCATAGACTCAGTTATAGCAGTTCAGAAGCGTGCAATTCAAGCTGCCGGTATCACATATCGGCATGTTCTAAAATGGATATGTCAAGGAAAGGCTAAACTCTCCGAGATGCAGTATGTTTGGGATCACCTAACTAAAGTGAAGGTGTGTATCTATCATCATTACAGAGTATAAAGGAGTTTGATACTCAGTGCTGGCACCAATGAAATTATTACTCAGAATTTTAAGTGCTGATCTACCATGAGCTTGCTGGTGAAGGAAAATATTTTTAGCAAACCTATAAGAAATAACAATATATTTTTTTTTCAAAGGCAGCTAAATTGGCGGATCCGCAGTAGAGCCGCATGGTGGCCTATGCTTTTACTCACTCTCTAAAGCGGAGGCCTATATCCAGTAGTGACATTCATTATACATATAGGCTCTTTTATAAAAGAAAAACAGCATTTACATCTGTCCATTTGTACATAGTAATTATAGAAATCAATTATCAATTAATTTTTATTTATTTTATTAAGGTTTTCACCAATTTAGACACTTAAGAAAATATCATCTATGTAACTCAGCTATTTCAATTTGTGTCAAGTCTTATTAATTGATTGCTTATATAAACTTAAAATTTCAAGCAAAGCATTGATAGGATACTAGCAGGTTCACCATCACTTCACATGTTAAACTAGTACTTGTAAATCAGTATACACACTTGATTTTGGGTTGTAATGACAAGCCCAGTGATGTCTACATATTGAAATAAGTCACTAATCAACCGATTATAGATGAATCATACCCTCAATACAATTTCTTCCCTGGCTTTGACGCATGATGTAGTATTTAGAATACATGAGCACAGGACATTGGTTCTTCATGATTCCCAGCAGAGGTACAATATTAGTTCATACCAACATTGTTGGTTTTGAGTTTCCGGTGTTCAACATTATCGTCATAATATCATTGAGAGCAGCAACAGTACACTTATTGAGTAAAATCCTCTGGTGAAGTCAAAAAAGAGTTTATATCCTCAATCCCTTTTGGGGATGTGACTGGCATAGATAGATGACATTCAATGATCATAAGGGGGCACCTTTATTTCATTAATAAAATTGTCATAAAATTTCTTACTAAGGTATTGTATTTGCATATTTTTAACATTAATTACAAACAATTTTTCACAGTCGCTTATATTAAATATGATAGACTGTGAAAACGAGGGTATCCGGACGCACTCCATTAAGTTTTTGGAAGAAGTTGTTATACTACACAATTCCAGTGAGGGTTGTGGTGATCAGTTCAGTCGTGACAGTATACCAACACACTTACCTTTCTTGAAAAGAAAAGGATTGGAACAGGAGACTGAGTGAGTACTTTTTGTTTTTTTGGTATAGAATGAGCTCAAGCAGGGCAGGTCCTTCAGAGAATACCAGCGTAAAATAGCAGTATAATGTTGCTGTGTTTAATTTGGTTGAATAAAGGGATACAGTCGCCCTTAGTGGTAATTAGACATTTCATCTTCAATCTCAAGAGTGACAATGCATATACACTATGTTTCCTTATTGAGGGTGAATGTGGGTCCCATAGTTCACAGGAATCACTTACACTGAACAGCCTTCTTGTTTATCACCTTTAATTTGCACAAATAAAACAAACATTGTACAAAGAGAGAGACTATATTACTATACTGGCTATATACATATATATATATGAGATATATATATATGTATGTATATATATATGTACATATATAGTATGTAGTGTTTGTCGGTGTTTGAAAACAATAGATGTTTATTGTCCAATAACTAATATTCGATACTAACAATAGAACATGCAGATGTGCATTTCTTTTATTAATCCTATGGGATTTTATTACAATTGATGGATAATTATGTTGTTTATGTGTGGTCTTAAACTTATGGCCGCCAGGGTATATCTATATGTTACATACTACTACCTACTTTATGAAGGTATGGAGCATCTTCTGTTAGCAAAAATACTAGATAGCATGTAAAAGACTCCACACTACCAGAAAGGTCATCCATACTGTGTTTCATATGTGAGGACAATTAAAAATAATGATTAGTTTTTTTCACATTATTTACTTGTAGTGATGGGGCCAAATGCATCCAGTTCACATGATCATAAGTGATTCTTGCGGCCCATGATACCCACATTAATCCTCAATAAGTATCATGGTCACCCGTGAGGACTAAGATGGAATGTCTTCATGCATGCAATGCAGCAACACTACACTGCTATTACGCTACACACTAGTACGCTGCGAATACATGCTACAGTCATGCTGCAGTTAGGAACAAACTGCGCTATAGCTCCATCTTCATTGATTACATGGATATTGTTTCTTTGGAAGACAGGGGTGTGTCAATTAGCTACAGAAATCTTGTATACCAATAAAATGACATACCTTCTTTCAGACACATTTTCGAGCTGTTACTAAAGTTTCACAACTCGCAGCATATATCCAGCATTAACTTAATGTCATGTATGACCACGTTAAGTCTCTTAGCAAAATTTCGACCTAAATATATGCCGAGAGTCGTACAGGCGCTGGACGCTGTGCACACGACATTCCCGCCAACCCTCTCGCAATCTCAAATCCACTCAGTGAGAAAACATTTGAAAGTGCTACTCTTAAACCTGATCAATCATCCATCCTCCATCGATATGCTTCCTCGTTTGATGCAACTGCTAGCCGACGTTGGTATGACGGTTCAAGAGATCAACAGAGCCGTGCCGAAAGAGAGACGGAACAAACGTGTCAACGAAATAAAAGGTGACGATGGATGGGCGAAGAGATTCAGAATCCACTCAATACAAAGCTACAGTCAAGGACGCGCCAGTACCAGTCGCAGTGAGTTTATCTACGAAGACAATAGTAACCAGTACAACGTTACTAAGTCAACCCTAACAGAAGACTCTATATTCGATGGACTGAATAACGTCGAAAACGTCGTTAAACTCGTTACATCTACTCTTATCAATCAGCTCCCAAATTCCATGCCGAGAAACTTTGTAACTCTGTACAAACCTATCTCCAATTCTGGCACTAAAGCGCAGAAGAGAAACTTGGCCAAAATGATATTATCCTTGATCAAAGACAAGCACACACCAATCCCACCGCTCGTGCAACATCAAACATCTTTATCAGACAACTCTGCAAACCTACCGCTGCTAGGAGACCACGATGAGATAACTCTAAAGAACGCAGTAGCTAAGTTACAAGAATCAACCAAAGCAGAAAGGCAGATGGATAATGCTGTATCTAAGCTAATGGAAGTGACTAGACAAGAATATTTGAGGGTAGAAGAGACGATAGGGAAAGAGATAGAGAGTTTAATTGCACCGCAAGCGGAATTAAACCCGGAGCTGAAACATACAGTGAATATGTTAAAACTGAACGAAATAACTCGTCCCATCCCTAAGGAAATGAAGGACAGACTGATGCTGCAAGCAGTACAAAGAATCCTCAGGGCTGAGCAAGACTGTCACATCGGTGGAACTAGCCATATTCGCATTAAGTTAATTACAATTTTCGCTACAAGCTACACGCCGGATATCAGAGACTTGGTTCTCAATTACATCCTAGAAGATCCGGTAAAGAGGTTTGATTTAGCATTTGCCTGGCTGTACCGAGAGCATGCTATTATGCGAGACTTTATTCCTCGTCCAGAGACAGGTATGATAAGTTCCAATGCGAAACACGACATAAACTACAACCAGCTCTTCTATTCCCTCGTCACTCAGATCTGCGAAAGAGGTGGCAATATTATTGAGAAGAGCAGGGATATCCTACTGAGGAAGTTGTTCCTGGAGTCGCCCGTGGTGACAGTAGAAGCAGTTGAATATTTAAAACACTTGATTACTGAGAACAAAGTGGCATTAGTGGCCTTGGATCTGATGAAAGAGTTGTGCATTATGAGGCCCCCTAGAGCTCATGCATTCATGCCCTCACTGGTGACCCATGTCTGTAAGTCATCATTTATATTTTCGTAAGCGATAGGTATTTATAATTTATTCAAATTATTAACGCTTGTTATCGTGTAGCTATAATGGTGACGTATAACGTCTGGGATGTCAGGTTCAGGACCTTGCAGTCTTACACAGGAAGCTCATCACCAGTCCACTGCTGAACACAGGCCTCTCCCACAATCAGTCGCCACAGAGTACGATCCTGTGCCACCCGCATCTACCCGCTTCAAGGTTGCCACTCGAGAACCTTTCTTTGCCATCGGTTATCGGTACGAGCTATATGGCCCGCTCATTGCCACTTCAATTTACTACTGATCCTTTGAGCTATGTCTCGGCTATCTTAGTTGTTCTGTGAATATCGTGTCTTTTTTTCGATCAGCTCTTGTAGTATAGCTCCGCAGCTCAGCGAACTTATACACATCAGCATCTCTGCCTCGACATATCGTCAACTACTGAACACACTCCTCCCCCATAGATTGCCACCAAGCACGATCCTGAGCCACCTGCATCCATTCACTTCCACCAAACTTGCATAAGTCGTCGCTGCACCTATGGGGTCGTCATGCACTGTGACTGCCGCTCCTAGGTTGCTACTCAAAAGGGGTTTTACTAAAACATTAACAAAAATTTCGAGACAGAAAAATATCACCTTTTTAAGATTTATACCGGATGCCCACCACATAATAATTCCAAGCTGTCAACACTGAACTTGAAAATAATATATATAATTTCCAGTGAACGAAAATGAGGAAATTCGTGAAGTAGCCCTAAAGTCTTCCATCAAACTCTACAAGCAGAGCACGAAAGCGACCAAACAGGTGATCGTGAAGCACGCACTGCAGTACCTCGAGTTTATCACCCTGTCCACCCCACCACCGGAGCTGGTGAACACGCGACAAGTCCGGAGCTGGACCGATGACTTGTACAAGTTGTGCTTAAACCTCGTCATGGCTCTGTTTCCGGAGAAAGAAGGTGATATGAAATATTGTATATCTAAATCTTTTCTATATGGCTATTTTATATATATATATATATATATATATACACACATATATATATACACATGTGTGTAATACCTTGACTGAGAAAAAAATTGAATATATATCCAGCTTTTTTTATATTAAAGCAATCTCATAAGCTTAAGTAAAAAAAAGTATCCAGTCAGGGAACTTCCTATCGCTCTTAAATAAAATCTATACATATTTAAAAAATATTTTTTATATTCTCCCTTCACAGTGTCGTTAAGGCGTGTATTTTTTTTTATAAACTATAACTCTTCACTTGACGGCAAGCGACACAGCACATAAACACCTTCATCCTACCACAACAAAGATATGCATCATTGGCATACCTTAGGATCTGAGATTAATTACTCCGCAAACACTGGTGTTGGTGAGGCGTGGTGTGGGCTAAGAGCCGTGGTAGCCCAATGTTCTAAGCTCTTGCATTTAATTCGATCTCCACCATGTGCTCGGCAGCGAAGGAAAATATCTTGAGGCAACCTGCACGTCTAGAAAATATAATAGAACATTATATATATATATATATATATATATATATATATATATATATATATATATATATATATATATATATATATATATAGGGTGTTACCTTTTTGTGGTCCTTCACAGTCGAGCCGACCCATGCACACTGCTACCAAGGAACAGGGTTGCACCATTTTTTTTGTTTACAGAGTTAATAGTAGAAGTGGCCCGAGTGTACAGCTGTTCCGGAGTCGAGGCGAAGCGCTGCGTACTGCATTGTGCCGAGGGACCGCTTCGTGCCGCCGTCGTGGCGCCTTACCCCGTGACCGAGGGCGAATCCTCAAAACGTAAGGCTACGGGCTTGCGCCCCGCCTTCCTAGCGCTGTTCAAGGAATGTCCCAGTGGCGCCGACACCTTATTGCTGCGGCTCGTCCAAATACTTACAGAGAAATGTAAGTCAATTTGTTTTCTTTCTATATATGATTTTAATGGTGACAAACTAGCACAAATAGTTCACCCGATAGTGATATCTTTGGGCCATAATATTTAAATCCATTCACAACAAGCGTCAACATGGTTAAGGTACGGTCTGCGATGTTTCAGGTCGTAGGTTGGAATTCGCCATTCGACTGTCGGCGTGAACCATCTCAAGAATTTAAACTTAGTTGGAGTGGTTAACCGGAATATTCGTGACGTTACAGACACTCTTGATAACATACACATTCCAGGGTCTGCGATGGAATGCCTTGTTACTTGAAACCGCGTCTATGCCGGTGAGGACGTGTCCCCTGCCGCCTCGAGCCGACCTATAGCTCTATCAGTGGCATTAGGTCGTAATTAGTATTACTAAGATTGATGCGGTGTTCACTTACCGTGAGGCGAACTGGTTGAACTGATATTAAAACATTTATTTCTCATACATCCACAGCGGCTCCCAGTCCCGAGCTGGTCTCCCACGTGCGGGAGCTGTATGCCACTCGCATGCCCGACGTGCGCTTGCTGATACCGGTACTTAATGGACTTAGCAAGAAAGAGGTGAGTTCAGATAAAAGATAAACATGATGATCATAATGTCTTTGATGGGTTTCGATCACAACGCCAGTCTAATAGTTTCTAGTCTGATCGGTATAATCAGGAAAAGACCACGACAGAATACCAGCGTGAATGATGCTGCTGTGTTTCGTCTGGTGAGCGAAGGGATCTTAGTCCTCACAGGCGACAACGCATGTACATCTCGAATCTGATGAGTATATATGTAGATGACATGGAGCACAGTCATCAGGTGAACTGTGTCACCCCTATAATTACGAAACACATTTACATTTATTAACACATCTTCCAGATCCACACCGCGTTACCTTTGCTGATCAAGCAGAACCCTGAGGTCGTCAAAAAAGTGATCGACAAACTGCTCGGCCTGAAGATTACTCACAAGGAACACCTACCTGGTATGCCACACACTTTAAATAGCTAGCTTTTAATATAATTCCATTATCATCATCGTCATCACAGACTATCCACAGTCCACCGCTGAACATGGCTCCCCAGCGACTGTCACAGAGTACGAACCTTACCCACCTGCATCCATCGACTTCCCAGACTTGCTGCTCCATCTAGTGCGAGGTTGTTCCTTACTGTATCTTCTGGTTATTTCCAGATGACATCAACTGCGCAGGATATTTTATAGTGCCGTAAGTTTATCGCCCCCTTCCCTATCCTATAATGACCAATGAGGACATTTCCTTAATTTATTGGAAGGATGAGTTATCTCAACGGACAATGGATGGTTCTGTTAAGTTTTTTAACGAAACTATAGTTAAACTACAAAATAAACATATACCTCGTGAAATATTAAAAAAGGAAAGTTACCCAGTGTGGTTCGACTTGCCCCTTATTAAAACAATTAAAGAAAAATATAAATATTTAAGAAAATTTAAGACTTATGGCAATAAATAAGATGAACTAACATGTAAGCTTTTGCATGACCGAGTAAAAATTATGGAGGCTACATGTTATAAGAACTTTATTAAACTCACAGAAAATTCCATTAAAAATAATCCTAAGGCCTTTTGGAGTTTTGTTAAAAACCGATATTCCATAACTACAGGAATTTTTAAAGTATCCATTATGACGAAAATGTTCAAAAAAATTAATTTGAATTTAGAATTGACAGCCAATCAAAACTTTTTTTTGATCTAAAATGGCCAATACTGAAGAACGGCAGTTTCATAGGTAATGACCTCATATTTCTTTAATTCTCATTAATACATCACCATCATCATCATCTCAGCCCATACTAGTCCGCTGCTGCACATAGATCACAGGCTGAGTGCGATCCACAAACACAATGAATTAGACACATTAAAAAGAAAATTGTTTCATAATTGTTAGAGACCCATGATCATGTATTCAGGATATTGTTTACTGAAATTCAAGAATGACATAAGAATTGGTGACCAAATTGCTATATAATTTAAAATTTACATATATAATATTTTATATTAACTTTATTAACATCCCCGATAACCACTCTAACTAAACATAAAATGTTTGTGCTAGGAGATGGTTCATGACAGATCTGATGGCGGATTCAATGTTACTATGCATAATAATTTCCGAATGAACTGTAATATAAAAAACCGCTGGTATTTCTAGACGCTGTATTAAATGGCTAAAATATTATCTCCCACTTGACAGTTTCTCCTGAGGATCTGCTGGTGACCCTGCACCACATAGACACGAGCAAGGCGGACCTCAAGTACATCATCAAGGCCACTAGCATGTGTTACGCCGAGATGAACAGCTACTCGCAGGATGTGAGCCATATTTAATATTAAAGCTTAGGGATTTACAGAATAGAAGAAATATTTGTGTAATAATAATTTTATATGTGAAGATATGGAACTGGATGTGTTCGTGGCATTTTAGTTTTAAATAATATTATATTAGTGGTGCCAAATGAGCACACAGCTCACCTGATAGTAACTGCGTACCATGTCATCCACATGGCGTTGTCTCACCTGACGATGACTGTAATTGGGCGCCTAGATCCCCAGAACTCCAATAGTAATAGATCCACACTGCCGCTAATATCTAGCTGTAGCCCTCGTGGAATAACGGCGTCGAATTGCAGCGCTCTGTTTTGAATGATAAGCGAGAAATCCAATTACTGGTAAAGAGGCATTTCGTCTTACGACAAATGAATCTTGTATCCTTTTTGACGAGGGATGGTTGGTGTTTATGGGCCGCAGTCGGCACATTCCCTCACGTGAATGGTGTGCTCGTTTGTCACCGTTTGAACCCCACAAAAGAACAAGCGGTAAATTTTTGTTTGTGTTAATATAGCAAAGTAACTAAGATCTTCGCCATAAACGATAATCTTCACCATATCGACACGCTCACTTGTTTATTACCTGGTAGTAACGCTGCAGCTGGAAACCAGTTGTAACATGGATGGGTCTGCTCTACCGGGGCTGGACCACTCTCTATTATTATTCAATCTTGTTCCTCAGGGGTGATCATAGTATGTGCATCTTGATTCCTTAGCAAGGATCGATGGAGATGTCATGTATCGCATTACTTACCATCAGGCGAACTGCTTGTACCTTTATCATTCTGATTTCATAAAAATATTGCTAGATTTCGAATGCAATATGGCAACATCAGTAAAATAATTCTCCAATATTGGAATCGGTCCCTGAGTAAATGATTTAAAATCTGCCGTAAATGAAGGGCATGAGAAGATGAGCCTCTTTTTGTTAGGTACTGTCAGCAGTCCTTCAGCGTTTGTCTAGGGAGTCGGTGATCCCGTTTCTGATGATGAGGAGCATCCTGCAGTCACTTACGCTATATCCCGGCCTGGCGCCACTCGCCACGGACATATTGAGACGGCTCATCGATAAGAAGGTAAACGTTTTGATTTCAAGCCGAGGTAAAATATTGTCTCTGGAGCTTCCACCGCTTACGGTGCCCCTACTCATACACTGGACAGGTGGTGTCATCACGTAATAGCCAGAAGTTCTTGTCTTGGTTATGGCATCCCCTGCCTGCCGTATAAGGCGATTAAAGGGGGTGGAGTTTAATGGGTTGAGAGCATTAACTAAAGTGAACCCTGGGAGCATGTACACATGGAGTGGTTTTCTCTCTTGGGACATGGTTATGTATGAATAGGGGCACAGGTTCCGTTCCATGGGAGACCCCGGACCTCTCCCTATGGACTGAAGGGTTTAGTGGGTAAAAATCCCATATACTGTGATGTTGAACAGGTGGACATCATGTATGAACGAAGACCGCATGGCATAATGACCTCAGTAGCCTTTTATTTTGCTGGTGTCATTACAAGCCTTAGTCAGTTCCGCTTAACATCAGGTGGGATCGTGGTCAAGCAGGTTAAAGGTTACACATAAGTTTTTATTTTTATTGCATTAAGGATTGTCATCACTCAGTTCACCTGATGGTGATAAGGGCAGTTCAATTATTCCAGGTGTGGGTATCCAAGGTGTCATGGGAGGGCTGGATAAAGTGCTGCGAGCGGCTCCGAGATGTCACCGCCGCTGGCAGTGGCAACTTGAAGGTCAGCTACTTGCTACGAGCTCTGCCACCGGTCGCACTCTCCATGTTACCACCGCAACTGCAAAAAATCGTACAGGTATGTCTTTTTTACACCTTGCATACAGCGGCATTTTATTTCATATATATATATATATATATCATAGGTCTATAATAAGGCAATAGTCCAAGCCGAGGTTCCTAAAGGTCTCGGCTGAGCGCCCTAAGCGCTCGGCCACTTTTCAACCCGGTGAAGCTGTAAAAGCTCTCGGGCTAACAGTAGCCATTAGCCATAAAAAATTAATTACCTCCTTTTGTTTCAGGACCCCCAATTAGCCCAATCCAGCTCCTTCCAGCCGCTGCCCCCAGGAACAGAATGAGGAATCGAATACAACCCTCAAAATTATCGCACTTAAAACAGTACGAAAATTGAAATTTGTGGCTGTGAATGGCATTATTTATCTTAGCCATTGATATTTTCGTACGTTTATTAAGTCCTTATGTTAAGACAAAGTTAAAATTTAAGTGAGCCGGTAATAAATAATTCGCTCTTAAATCTAGTATGGTCTTTCATTACCCGTGAGGCAGATATGGATTATGTAGTTCATAAATTCTATTCTGTAATTAATGAGTTGATCGAAAAGTTTGTTCCAAAAGTTCAGCAAAGTGGTAGCTACGCTACACTTAGTACAGTAAATGTCTAATTAAAATTATTAAGGAAAGGAATAAAATACACACCTTTTGGAAAAAATACAAAAACCCAAATGATTACGCCGATTTCTCTGAATTGAGAAAACGGCAAAGAAAACTACACGAGGAATGTTATAGGGCATATTTTGAACGCACTCAAAAAAATATTAAACATAACCCAAAGGTTTTCTGGAGTTACATAAAATCTAAGCGCAAAAACAGTTTGGATTATCCGGAAGAAATGACATATGGCGAAAAAAAACTAAACAACCCGATATTAATCTGCTCCGCATTGAATAATTTCTTTAAACTTAACTTTACACTGCCTTCTGACAAAGATTCATCTACACAATCCGCCAGCCTCTGATATAAATATAATTCATGACATTGATGTATGTTTAGATATGGTTAAGAAATTAATTAGTAAGCGTGACATAACGAAAGGAGCTGGCACTGATAAATTGCCTCCCATGTTATTTATTAAATGTAGTCAGTCGCTTTCTTCTCCCATAGCGCTGTTATTTAACCGATACCTTCGTACTGGTTACTTTCCTAGTATTTGGAAAGAAGCTCGTGTGGTACCTATCCACTAAAAGGACCCAAAACTAAAATTGAAAATTATCGGCCCATATCAATACTTAATGTCTTAAGTAAGTTATTAGAAAGAATTGTTCACGAGTGGGTATACCCCTTACTATTACCTTCCATTCCTCCAGAAAAACATGGCTTTGTGAAGGGGCGTTCAACAGCAACGAACTTAGGCATATTTATTGACTATGTTGCTTGTACAAAGCAAAGTTCGCAAGGTAATGCTGTTTACGCGGATCTGGAAAAAGCTTTCGATCGCGTGGATAACATCATACTCCTCCGAAAACTATTTGAGCTTCAGATTAGACGCAATCTTTTTAGGTGGATGGAATCATATCTGATGAAACGATCTCAGGCAGTAGTTGTGGATTTTGCTCTGATTTTGTTGAAATAACATCCAGAGTGCTTCAAGGTTCCATTCTTGGGTCATATTCTTCTATATGTATGCTACTTACTTATATGATGTGGGTAAGTGTTTTAAGACTGCTAAATTTCTGATGTATGCTGATGATATTAAAATATTTATGAAAAATAAAGATATAGAAGATTGTCTTAAATTTCAGGAAGATCTCGAATGCCTTAACAATTATTATATAGAAATTCGTATAAATATTAACGCTAATAAATCACAGTATATTTCTTTTACCAGAAAAGGGTCACCGATATGTTAATATAAAATAAAGTATGCATAATAAAAAAAGAAATTATCACCGATTTGGGAATAGTTTTGTACAGAAAATTGAGCTTCTCGTAACACTTACAAAAAGTTATAAATTCAGCATATAAAAGTTTAGGATTTATATTACGTGTTGGTTTGCCTTTTTCTGATTTTAAGTGTATTAAACTACTTTATTTGACGTAGGTCAGAAGTATTTTAGAATATTGTAGTGTTATATGTAACCCACATTGCGTGTCACATTAATGATTTAGAAAAAATACAACAAAAATTTGTTAAACATTTGAATTTTAGAAATCACAGGCACACATTCATGTGCATATTACAACTTAATAAGCCTTAAAGATCGACGCTATTATCAGACATGACCTTCTCGCATGGCACACGTAACGGTAGCATCGATTGTGGACCATTAGCTGAGAGGCTTCTCAGCTTTTGCAGTCCAAAATAAAGAACCAGACACACTCCTTTATTTTCAACTGCCATAACAATAAATTTCACTCATTGGACATTTAAAATGGATATATTCAAAATGTTAGTGGAGGCAGAGTAAAAAATAGCAATTTGTCCCGATTTGTGAAGCAAATGGCGATACTACCTTTGTCAAACGCCAAAGTAGAAAGAATATTTTCCGATATTAATAGGATTAAAAATCAAGATCGAAATCGATTTAATAATAAGAATGTTGCTGCAATAATGCATGGAAAAGAGGGGCTACGTCAGTTGGAAGGAGGATGTAGCAGATTTGATCCTGACAGAAGTATGATCAAGTAAAGGGACTCAAAACAGCTTTATGACAATGTTACCCAACAAAGACGAAGAATCTTAACTTTAAGTTTCATTTTATTTCATTTTTTTAATTATATTTTTATTTAGAATTTAATTTTAGAAAAAATCATTGGTTTCTTTAATATATGTTGATTTCTTTGTTATTTTTATTATTTTATTGTTTAATCAAGAAAACATTAATGTTTTTTACGCTGTAACACGACAACAAAAAAATATAATAGATTTTTAGTATTTTCTTGTTCTCTTTTGGTAGAATTCAGTAGCTTTAACCTCCACAAGTAGTAGATTCGTCAAATGAAATCTGGTCACACTGCTGGCGACACAGAAGGGCGGTTAAAAGGAATAAAAACGGAGCAACATTTTTGGCAGACAGATTTAATTAATTCTATTTGAGAGATAATCAGAGACGAATTTATTCAGTCCTGCATTGATAGAGTAAATCCAAGCAACAATGAATGTATTTATTTGCGACTGCTATTAGTCAACGTCCGTGGCCCAACGTCATTCCAACATTTACGAACTGTTAATGATGAATTGTGTGACTTACAGAGAAGCCAGTCAACATTTGTAACTGTTAGACAATGACCCTCAATGGTGCTGTAATTTCTTCACAAGCTTATCAAATACAAACATTGTTTTTTTATAATTATGTCTACATGCATTAAACCATTTTATTTGTGGAAGATAATATATGTGAAGATATCTTGCATGAAATGGGTATATTCGTTGGTGACATGTAGTCGATGACAAACCGAGTATTATCGCAATTAGGCATGGCCGCTACCACTGACGCTTTTAAATATCTCGATGCATTAAAATAATTGTTTCGAATAAAACTTACGCTGTTGAATTGACATCAAAAGTATTTATTTGATACTCTTAAAAGTTCAAATGAGATACATCATAAAAGTTGCAAATGATGGAACTGGAGGGATTTACTGCTTTGGCGCCTAGTGGTACAGGGAAAACATTTTTGATTTCATTGATTTTAGCATCAATTTGCTCAAACAATGAAATTGCACTTGCACTTACTTCCTCAGGTATTGCAGCTACAAACAACCCATTTAGAGCTAAAATTGCCATTGAATATGCAAAGCAACAACAAAATTCCAACCTGCAACATTTCGAGGAACTGCAATGGCAAAGGCTATGCAACAATATAAATTGAAACATGTCAAAATACTAAATATAACAAAAATATGCATGCCGAGTTGTAGAATGAACAATCTGGAGAATTATTTACAAAACAATGTATTGACATTGGTAAATTTTAGCAAGATTTGGCAAATTCACTATATCCGTTTTAATTGGCTGCATTCCCTTTCCTGAAAGTTTTTGTCAGTTTACTGAATCAAAAGTGAACCAAATGTTGGTCAATATTACAGACATCATATTTGATCAATCTCCAATCAATCAAATCAAAATTCAAAATGAAATTTCAAGTGAATCGAGGAAACAAATCAGTTGATTCCACTTCTAATGTCCTCTACTTTCCACCTGAATTTTTGAACTTGCTGGATTTGCTCGGAGGCCACCTCACAATCTTCAATTAAAAATTCAATTTAAGTGATTGCAGTTTCCAGTGCATCTTGTTTTCACTATGACCATTAATAATTCCCAGAGGCTGTCATTGAGTGTTTGCAGCATTAATCTTGAAATCTCATGTTTCTTGTATGGCCAATTGTACATTGTCTATTCCCAGGTAGGGAAGTCATCAGATTTGTTTGTTAACACACCATGTAATCAAACAAAAAATATAAAGTATAATGAAAATAAATAAATGTATGTTTTTAAATTTAATTTTTTGTTTAAATTACACATTTGTGACTGTATGTATAGTATCTCAAACTAATCTGTTCTAGTAGATTAGGTACTGAAAATTAAACATGTTGTCACAACATATAAAGATCAAGAAGAATCATAAGAGAACACATCAATCTTTATATAAAGTTTTGTAAGTTATTATTTTGTCTAGATAGACTAGATTTCTGTAGGCAGATCTGTTAAATTTTCATTACTTCCTTTGCTCGTAAACAAACAGCCACAAGTCAGATTAGCTAGTTAAATATAAAACAACTGGGATCATTACCAAATATTCGTACTTACGTATGGTGAAAGGTCCTATATACTTACCATTAGCCTGTTTATGTATACAGATTGCAGCCTACCAATTTCTTTGTCAGAAAGATGACATTCTTTTGCATCCAGAAAGCACCTGAATGTGGAAACTAATGAATTTTGCCTGTATACTGGTATAAGTGATTGATCTGGGAAGCCTTAAGGTGATACCGCAACCTGCATAATCTACATGAAAAAAAAATATTATTATGTACAGACGATGTAAAAATATAATAAAATAAGGTAACATATTTAATAGATATTAATAAAGACTGCATTGTCTCGGGAAAAAATTTCTTGAATTCATTTGATTTTTTTTATAATTAAATTTTTGTTAAATTGACTCCCAATTGCTCTGCTGCTCTAAAAAATTGAAGGAAACCTATATTAATTAACATAGGTGTTGTCTCGTAGTTTACGAACTGTACTTCTGCATGTAATTTTGTTAATTATTCTTAAGTCATCAGAATACATAAATTGCCGTTAATTTCGCACTTAAGGGAGTTATGGAAGCACAACCACCAGGAATGTCAAAACGTTCATTGAAGTAGTTAATTATTAAATGTAGTTTTGCCTTTAAAATAGTCCATAAGGTGCTCCCAAAGTTTGACTAAGTCTTTGGGGATGCAGACTTTTGTTTCATCTACCATCACACATTTCAGACATGTTTACTTCCGCCAGCCAGTCTTGTGTGTAGTGTTTGGTTTGAAAATAAATAAAGGTGTTTAGAATAAAAATATATGCTTTAGGGTGCATGCATTAACAAACAAACCAAATTAAACTTTATTAAAAGATTTCAATAGCAAATAAAATAACAATCAATTTTTATGTAAACCTACAAAATTGTTTAAATAACACAAAACCAACTATTATTAAAGCAATTTTATTTAATAATACATAGTCATAATTGTTTAGCATCTGTACCTATTTTGGAGGTTCATATCTAAACTATGAATTTTTTATGCAAGTAATTTAGTAGCTTTTCCTTGAATAAAAAATGTTATGATTACAGTTATTTTAAATTACAGCTGGGAACTAAATTTGTAATTTGAATTACAGTACAATAATTGTTGTGCTGAAACAAAAATAATGCCATTGATGAACATAGTTTTGAGAATAGTGTGTATATATATTCTGCTTATTTGGTGAATAACAATTTTGATGGAAGAAAAATCTTTAACAAGATACTCCGCATCTAGGGAGAAAGATAGGGTTAACTTAATGTCACAACATACTGGTACTGGTACCAAGTACCATTATATAATGCCAAAAATTTCTTTTTGTACCAACTTCATTATTACTTTTTATTATTTTCGACTATGGAAGGAAGGATTCACTGTATTATCTACTGTCCCAAGATGGCATGGTTTCAATGTAACTAAATTGTTTAAACTTTTATAGTTGTAGTATGCAAGTATATGATATATACATTAAAATTAATTATTTTAATATCCTATAACATATCCTTATTAATAAGATACTATTTCCTTTTAACACATGAAAGCTGAGCACTTAGCACTACTTCATATTGTGTAAATAACTTAAACATACCAAAACAATTATCTAAATCAGTTAACCATCAATACAGTCATATAAGTAATATCTAACACTTCCCCATTTAAACTATATCAGTTTTTACATTGGGTGTTGGTAAATTTATTGCATTTAGTTTTTTCCTGTCATTCACAACATTAAATTACAATTGCACATCACACTGGCCATATGATTTTTAAACATACATTCTTTAAAACCTATCGTTTTTTATGAAGTTCAACTGATTATGTGCCCTAATAGAATATGTATATTATGTTTATTACAATGTCCTTTAATCTATTTTTAAGTCTCAACCTAGTGTTCTCATGTATTCTACTGATCGCTTTTATTACCGAGCAATGTCATATATGTGCTTCTTCCTGACTAGATATTGGCAGAATTATCACAATAGTTGCCATATAAGTTGAAAGAAAAAACACTTCCCCATTGAAACTATATCAGATTAACATTGGGTGTTGGTAAATTTAATGCATTTTGTTATGTGTAATGTGTTTTTATTTTAAATTATAATTACGAAACCAATGAACTACTTACTACTGAGAGAGTATTGTTTAAAATCAGAAATTAAAGTGTGTTGTTTATCTTCTAAAACTAAAGGACAAGGACATCAGCAAACAAATATTATTTTGTATTGATTTCTTTTATTTACAAAAATACATTGAATCACAAAGTTAAAAATAAATATAAGAATAATACGATAAATTGGTTAAAACTTACATTTATCCAATTATTACTATGTAAGAGATCTAGCAGAACATTTATGTAAATAAGCAATATTATATATTTAGCAGAGAAAACAAGATCTCTTGTTTATATATACCTACCATCCTGCTACTCTTCTCAGGCCTCGAAAATGTGAGCAAGCTCTGCAGCAAGTTACCTGGATCATCATAACTAGTGTGTATAACCTGGTGACCTGCATCAGTTCTAGAGTAACCCCTTGCTGATCCATATTGGTTGTTATGGAAGAATTTCTTTAATTTTCATACAATTTTCTACAGTAAATTCTTACACTCAATAATCATGGCAAACTAAATTGATATTTTAGCTGAAAACAATATTATGAGACTATTGACTTTTTTACGTCTTGTTTTTTTTATTAATACTCAAAAGGGAATCTACCAAAGAGTTCGTTAGAAAAAGGAATTATAACAGTTTCCATATCTGAGATGTCAATGGTGGAATGTGTTGTATATGATGAATACTCATCAGTTATATTCAATATATTTTCCTTTTCATTAGTAAGGAAAATTTCCTTTCGAGCCTTTGTTAAAATTTGTCTTCGGTCGCCTTTGACTTTGCGATAGACCTCCATTGGAGACCATTTGCCACCTAGCATTTCACTCATTTCCTTCCATACATCTGATCTTGGAAGTGGAAATCTGTTATCTTGGAAGAAACCCAATGAAATGAAGTGTATGATGACCCTCACTGCCTTCTTAACAGAAACTTTTCCCTTGCTTACCATATTTAATAGTCCTGAAAATAATGAATTGAAATGTAATTGTATTTGAATTTTTATAAACAGAAATACTGAAATATTTTGTAACAATTATCTGATTATGATAAAAAGATGAAAAAAAATTTTTTTTTGTTTGTTTCTATTAATTTTTATGCTACACATACAATTCCATTTTGCATTCTGAGTGAATACAATAATAATTATACAAAAATAGTAATGAATAATTGAAATAACTAGTTTATTTATATTTCTTTTGATATTATAATCAATTTATTACATATTACTGAGAATTAATTACTAAAATATAAAAGTAAATTACTATATAATAAAGCTTTCAATTTCTTTTTTGTCTCCTCACAAAAAATATGTATTTGTTGATAAATTAAGATTGATAATTGAAAGATACATTTGAATTAAATCACTTTTATGTCTAGTTATATATTTAATATAGATTGATTAAATAGTTTTCTTTTTGCTATCATGTCATATCTAAAAATTATTACTATATTACTGTTAAATAATATGAAAAATATGATCAATCAGAAGTTGAAATAAAGAATAAAACATTGCATGAATTATTTAAACTAAGCAAAATTCTATTCCTTGTATTGCATATGAAAAGTAAATAATAAGTTAATAATTTTTTGCCCACCTTAAATAATCTTCAAGATAATGATAATTTTGCAACCTTAAATCGGTATAACCAGTGAAATATGTAATAAATCCAATTCTTGCAGATCTAGAAATTTAAAAACATATATTTCAAATTATTTATACATTTATAACAATATAATGTTCAAAAATTCACTATACTACAAACGATTTATGTGTAACGATAAATTCTGAATTTGTAATTTTCTACTATCATAAAATATTATTTTAAACTACCAGAACTTAACTGTATTCGTTATGGACGTCGTTCAATAATCAATATCTCTCTTGTTTATTGCCAACATTAAAATAATTTATCGAGGTAAGTTGAATTCGATCAAACATGAGTTATCGATTTTAACTCGTCTCGTGTCAACTTGTTTCAAACGAGTATTAATAAAGGTGGCAAAAAAAAACAGGTGACACAAAATAAAACTGGTGATGACAGACCTTGCTCTTAGCTTAGGTTCTCACCCTCATGTATTTCATATGTTTTCACTCGATACACTATTCATAGAGGGGGCGTTTTTAATTTATCACGGTAATTATTTATTTATTTACTTTATTAGGAAACTTCACAGCATACAAGAAACATTAAACATAAATACAATTGACAAGGAAGGAGTTGCAATGTAAATAACAGAATTTAAGATTACATTTTAACCACAGAAAATCTAACAGTATCCTCTTGCACCGATTCATTGGTTCTTGAAGACAAACATCACAAATCGTTATTAATTGAAATTGAAGTTTTACCAAACTGTGTACTTAATACAAAAGGTAGAATCAAATATCTATACGCTTCCGGGGATAACGATAAGATAACATCGTTTCTCAAAAACATTCCATGGAATATTTGTTCAAATGAGAAACCATTGGAAGATGCCGTGAATTTGTTCTATACGAAACTGTACGAAGCTCGTGACTAGTTCATACCCCATAAATTAACATCATCTAAAGATTATCCTGTATGGTATAGTTCATCACTTAGAAAAGTACTAAAAGAAAAAGTAAAATATTATAAAAAAATTAAGATATATGGCAACATACAAGATAAGATTACTTTTATGTTTTTAAGATATTGGTCAAAACGGTTAGAGGAGGAATGTTTTCAAGCGTATATAAAGCAAACCGAAGAATCTCTTGTTCATACTCCTAAAAGATTTTGGTCATATGTTAAGTCTATCTCTAAGTCTTCTCACACTTTACTTTCCCAAATAATTTACGAAAATGTTGTAGCTGAATCAGGTGAAGACATTTGTAACTTATTGTCTTGGTACTTTCAGTCCACCTTTTTACCATCTTCAACCATCGTTCAAGGTACACCAGTGTGATAAAGCTATAGCTTTAAATATATTAGTAATATAGAGATTGATTCAAATGAAGTATTAAGATTACTAAAAACGTTGGACCCGACTAAAGGTGCTGGACCTGATAACATCTCGTCACAACTAATTATAGGATGTGCTTATAGCCTTTAGAACCAATTTGTATATTATTTAAAATATCGACAAAAGAAGGATATATGCCAAATATTTGGAAATCTGCATTTATTACACCTATTCATAAAAACGGTAACAAAAATAATGTTAAAAATTATCGACCAATTTCTAAATTATGCTTAATTGCAAAAGTTTTTGAAAAAATAATTTTTAATCAACTATATGCTACAGTTTCTCATTTTTTAATCGACCAACAGCATGGCTTTACGCAAAATCGGTCTACATTAAGTAATCTTAATTAGGTTCATAATAAGGTCTTGCAGGAATTTTGAAAAAAATAAATCCATAAAAGTACTTTATTGCTCGTATGTGCGGAGTCTTCTCGAGTACTCATCGCAACTTTGGAATCCTTGCTATGATATTTATATAATTAGATTAGACCATTAGGCCACGGTTTTTAAAATTTTTAGAATTTAAATGTGGAACGAAAAGCAATAATTATGAATCAAAATGTAAAATACACCACTTGTTACCACTGGCAGAAAGACGAAACATAGCTGATATATTATTCTTATTAAGACTTGCGCAAAACAGAGTAGACAGTCCTTTACTCTTAGATAAATTACAATTTTTTGTATCACAAAAAGCTATTTCAATGTTGTTGTTTTCTTTATTATTTTAAATTAAGTCTGTATATATATGAAGGGACTTCGTCCCTATCGGTTTATTTTTTTTTTTTTTTTTTTTCGGGCTGATGGCCGCTGTTAGCCCCAGGGCTTTTACAGATTCACCGGGTTGAGAGGTGACCGAGCGCTTATGGCTCTCAGTCGAGACCTCTATATATGGGTAACCAGCGCAAGGGTTCCCGAGAGGGAGCCTCGGCTTGGACCGTTACCCTGTTTCGCGAGAGCGTCTGACTCGAGGGTGCCCGAGAGGGCCGAACCTCGGCTCGGTCAGTTGCTTCTGACAGAGGATTATCTTAATTAATATCACTATTATTATTAACTACCTGTACCACCACTTCAGAATGCGTGGGCGCTGGAGAAGAAGTCGCGCAAGAAACTCCAGCAACGCTTCTATATGTATGGACTGGAGAGAACCGGCCAGTGACATGGCGGTATCGCGAATAACTTTGTTTGCGACGCCCTCGCCGTCGGCGGGGGCGATATGAGGGTGCAATGTATGTGTGTTCTGTTTTATGAAGGGTTTGGGCCCTGGTGGTTGTGTCGTCAGGGTCATCGAGGGCGTGCCTCGGTCTCCTACGGACGCGGGTAAATCTGTGATTCGCGATGGGATTGTAAGTGGTGGCACTTACAATCAAAGGGTTTCGGTGTGTGACGGCAGAGTCGAAATATCGGCGAGAAGCCTGCTTCAGGTACTGAGCTATGGTCGGCAGCTCAAGATCTATGTATAGATTTTCGTTACGCAAGAACCACGGCGCACTGGTGGCCTTGCGCATGAAACGATTTTGTATTACCTGAAGTCGGTGAATGTGACGCGGGGAGGCATGCGCAAAGACGGGGCTTGCGTATGTCATTATGGGTCGGATGCACGCTTTGTAAAGTGTAATTTTATTACGCAGGGACATTTTGCTATTTTTATTAAGTAACGGGTGCAAACGACCTAGGACGAACGCTGCTCGATTCCGTACGCGGTTGACATGCGGACCGAAGGTGAGTCTTGTAACGCTTGTGTGACGCCTAAGTATTTGACTGTCTTTTCCCAGGGGATTGGACGATCAAATAACTCTATAGTTTGGAGATGCGGCATTTTGTTGCGCCGAGAGAAGTAAATGGCTGCACTTTTGGTGGGGTTAACATCGATCCTCCATTTCCGAAACCATTTCCCTAAGGTGTTGTCTTCAGATTGGAGGCGTTGACAAATAGCGTCTGGTTTAAATCCAGACACGTAGAGGCCGGTGTCATCGGCGAAAAGGGCTAGCTCTACACCGCGAGTGCGCGGTATGTCGTTGGTGTAGAGTGTGTATAAAGTAGGACCTAGGACAGAGCCTTGTGGTACTCCGGCACAAATGGGGTGAACCTCGGGCGCGTGCCCTCGACGCGGTAACGAAAGGTTCGATTTCGGAGAAAATCTCGTATGATAAGTACGAGTCGATCTGGCACACCGAGCTCATATAGTTTGTATATGAGCCCGTTGTGCCAGACCTTGTCGAAAGCTTTCGCCACGTCGAGAAAAAGTGCCCCAGTTTGGTAGCCCTGAAGAAATTTACTGAGTATGTGATCCGTGATGCGGTGCACTTGATGTGTGCATGAGTGTTGGGTGCGAAACCCGAACTGCTCATTGATTGGCAGCCCTCGGGACAGCATGAAGTCCTTGAGGCGGGTGAGGACGAGCCTTTCATATACCTTACCCAAGACTTTGAGTAGGCTTATGGGTCGATAGGCTGATGGATCGGTTGGATGTTTTGAGGGCTTGAGAAGCCCTATGACATCGGCTTCCTTCCAGGTGTTCGGGAAGGTGCCTTTGGATATGGCCGCGTTGTAGATTATCACCAGTAGGTGTAAAATGGACATAGGTAGGAGTTTCATCACCTTGTTGGTGATACCGTCGCGGCCGGGAGCCTTGCGTGGTCGCAGGTTTTTAATTATGGACTCAACTTCGGTGCATGTAACTTGAGTGACGGAATCGCGAGGTGGTTCCTTACTCCTCCGGTCGACCTCGCTGTTAACCATTTCAAGGTGAGCGGCGTCGATCGGTAGGGTGCTCGGTGAGCATTGGAGCTCGAGATTGTCAGCCAGACATTCGGCTTTCTCTTCGTCTAAGAAGGCGGGTGGTTTATTGGGACGCGCTAAGGGAGGCATTGTTTGGGCGTTGCCCCCTTTTAGGGATTTGGGAAGTCGCCAGTAGGCGAGGTGGGAAGGTTCGATGTTGGAGAGGTGATTATCCCACCGATCGTTCCTATACTGGGCTATGCGTGATCGGACTTCACGCTGAAGGGTACGTAGCACCAGCCGGTTACTTTCAGTGGGATATAAGTCGTGGGCACGAGTCGCCGCATTCTTGCGCCTCATTAGGTCCTTTATGTCGTTTGGCAGGGTCCATCGGTGGTCTTCCACCGAGGGAACCTGCCTCGAACAATCCTCGACTACGGTCTGGATGTGCTTAGTGAGGGCATGAACTGCGAGGTTCGTGTCGTTGACTGTAGATATGTTCCTAGGAATAGCATCTAGGTGCGGTGATGTGGCTTCCCACAGGGCGTTCCTGAGTCGGTGCCAGTCTACACTGGTTTTGGTGGAGGGTGAGGTTGGGGCGGAGGGCCCTAACCGAAGAAGAACGGGGCGATGATCGGAAGCGAGCTCATGGATTACCTCTATGCCTTGGAAGGCGAGATTGATGTTCTTACAGATGGCAATATCAAGCACGTCCGGTGCGTGACCTAATATGTATGGAAAATGGGTAGGCGTGGTAAGCGCTACGACGTCGAAGTCGAGTGCGTCGCTTAGCGAGTCTAAAGCCAACCCCCGGGGGTTGATTTTAGTTGCATTCCACCGAGTGTGCTTGCTATTGAAATCTCCTGCCAAAATGACTGAGTTTCCAAGTGAAAGGAGCGCCACGAAGTCGCTTCGTAATACTTGTGCGTCACGTCTGCAAGGCAGGTAGACGGACGCGATTGTGATGGGGGCGTGGCCGGTCATGGCTAGCTGACAGACCGAGGCTTCTAGGAAGGTTAGGGTTGGCGTATCGACGGGCACGCAGTGCAAGGACTTTTTATAGTAGATGAGAGTTCCGCCATTAGCGGCGGAAGTTCTATCATTCCTAATGATGTTATAATTCGCGATGTTGGGATTGCGAATGTGCGGTTTGAGGAATGTCTCTTGCACTAGGAGCACGTCGTCTTGGTGATCGCGAACAAAATTGAAGATTTCGTCGCGTTGATTATTAATACCGTTCGCGTTAAAAAATGCGACGTTAAGGGAACGCGGTTTTACTCTGCCGTTGTAAAGGCCCTCTATGCTTGAAAGTTGACTATGGCTGACACTACATGTTGGTAGCGCATTGTGGCAGCAATCCTGATTTCGGGCTTGCCATTGGAGTCCCTTAGGGCTTTTGCAAGGGCTGAGACGTCGGCGCCGTTGAAGCGACACACAAGGTCGAGGTCGCTTTCGTTAATCGGCCGTCCGGCTGATGGAGGGGGCTGCTCTACCGGCTGAGCGACGGTCACTACGCCGATAGGAGTTTCCCATGCGGGACGTAGAGGTCTAACAGGAGCGAGAATAGGCGCGGGAGCGGCGATCGGTGTAGCTACCTTAGGTGCGACTTTAAGTGCCGGGCGTTTCGGCTTGGGAGCCTTTGGGCAGCCAAGGTAATTGGCTGTGTGTCCCTCTTGAGTTGCACAGGACACATGCGGGGGGCCCGAAAGCAGCCAAAAGGGCCTTGTCCTTGGGTCTCGGACAATCGGTGGTGCCATGGTCACCCAGGCACTTTACGCATCTAGGTTTCCCGAAGCAGTTGCGAGCAGAGTGGCCATATAACTGGCATATGTGGCACTGGCCCGGAGGGCCATTTTTATGAGGGCGCTCTATTGTGAGCCCAGAAAGGTGGCAGCACGTTTTCAGGTTAAATACCTGCTTCTCTGCCTCGGACCTTTCGAGGGCCACAATTACCATGTTGAATGGCTTTTTGTTATGCCCACTGTACATCCTATGCACGGATAGGACGGGTAAATTCTGAGCCTGGAGGTCCTCTTTGATGAGGTCTGCGGGGATTTCCCGCGGAATGTTTTTAATAACCACTCTGAGTTGGCGCTCTTCTGCCAGGGTGTAGGTGTGAAAGAATACACCTTTGTCTTGTAAGTAGCGGGTGACCGCTCTATGGTCATCCGTGGTTTCTAGCTGCAGTTTAATGCCTACAGCGGTGGGGATCGCTTGATATTTGTAGCGATTGGAAAGGGCCGATACGACAATCGGCCATTTATCTTGTGCCTGTATGAAGACAGGCGGCGGGCGTTTCGATGGCTGTGAGGCAGACGAAGTTTGGTGGGAGCCAGTAGGGGCGCGTTGAGGAGCGGCGGGGGCTTGCTGTGAGGCTGCAGAGGGGGTGCCATGGGGTTGGGCCACAGATGTCGATGGCCGGGGAGAGGGGACATCGCTTTCCCGTTTTTTCGCCTTGGGTGGCGGCGTCGGGGCGGGTGAAGCTCGCTTTTTTTGCTTCTTTTCCACCAGCGTGAAGTTGCTGGTGTCTTGCGGGAGGTCCTCGGGGGACGAAGGGCTATCTAGCTCCATTTCGGAGACCGAGGAGGACGATGAGGCAGAGGCCCTTGAGGGTGATTTTTGCCCCTTCGGTAGGGGTTCCCCTATTATAATGTCTTCGAAGACATCGGGGTATTTACTCTTCAGGCAGCTGACCAAGTGTACAAGGAAATCCATGGTTGGATTCTCCATTGTACACAAATTATTAATAATATTACGCGGGATGTGTGGCCTCCGGTGGGGTGCCGGGGTGAGTAGACTACTTCCCTCCCTGCCGGGTATAGGCAGGGAGGATGTGTGCCTAGTTGTGTAGCCCTAGTGCGTCCAAGTGCCAATCTTATTGTGTACTAGGGTGTGTACTTAGAGCTAACTAAAAATACGCGTGAGACAATTATAAGTCTAGCGGGTTGGTCAACCTTGGCTAGGGCACTACCCAAGGCCAAGTTTACGTTGACTCCTTCCGCTATCTTGCGTTTCCCAGAAGGGGAACCACGGGCGTACGGGGCTTGCCCTACACTAGCAGGTGGCTTGCTCGGGGGCAGGTAGCTCGGGATGATCGTGGCGGGGAGCCGGGCGACCGTTCTCGGCGACTGCTGAGCGTCGAATGCCCTATTGGAGTGACTTTACATTTTACTATGTGGGTTTTACTGATTTTTACACTATGGCGTGGGTTATCGGGCGAGGAGAGGATAGTTCTAATAAAATATGGCCGCTTTATGATTACACTGCTATAATAATTAACTTTGACAATATTACAATTAAAATAAAGATAATACAAGATTAATGAAACAATTTCTGACGGACATTATGACGTCCGCCGACCACGTGGATGCGTGCGCGCTCACTCGACAACTGCCAAACGTTAACTTCTTAATTTCTCACGCTCCCCAAAATGGCCGCCTCTCCAGAGTTCGGCGTTACGTCAGAGTGACAACTCTGTTCCGTTTAGAAATTACAAATTATGAGAATTAATTAAAACCCGATTAAGACAGTTTCCAATGCACCGACATATATATTATAAAAGCATTGCGGTGAAGTATCTGTACTTATGGGGTCTATTTTTAGATATTTATATGTGAAAACATGTTACTAGCTTATTTATAGTATGTATATAAACCTAAGTTACTATGTATTTTGCTGTATGTTTTCCAAATAAAATAAAATAAAATAAAAATAAATAAAAAATATTTAGCCATCAAAGAAGTTAAAACTATATACATTTTACAACAGGAGTAACATACATTTTAATCTGTAGTGTAGTGTGTGTGTTTGTGTGTGTGCGTGTATGTGCTCGCGTGTGTGCGTATGCATGTCTGTGTTTAAGCGCATGTATCTTATTAAGGCGAATTCAGGAGTGCTTCAGAAACATTGTTTAGAAAATTATTTCGTTTAAGATGGAATATGTCAATTTTTCCAATCATATCATTATAGATTTGCATACACCTATATAAGACTGAGCTCTGGGCATATTTCGTTTTTGTAAGAGGGACATCAAATAAATTTGTACTTCGTAGGCGGCGTGTTGGGATACGAAGACGCAATTTTTCTATCAAGGTAGGACAGTCTTCGTGGCCATTTAATACATTATATAATAACCGCATATCAGAAATAATTCGTCTATTAGATAAAGACAGAACTTAATATTCCGTTAGCGAGATATTATAATCACTTACGTTAAGCTGAATAGATTTGACTCCGTAGATCTATGACGTATAAAGCCATGTTGTTCACTAGGAATAAATGAAGATACGTGAGTATAAATAGTTACATAGACGAGACTTTCAAAAAGTTTGCCAAAGGTGGATAGGATTGAGAAAGGGCTATAATTTTCTGCCAATTGCCTTGATTCACTTTTGTAGATTGGTATTAAGTAAGCATCTTTCCATTTCTTAGGAAAAACGCCCTCATTTAAAGATTTATTATATATTAAACAGAGGAAAAGCTAGTGTTTTGGCACATTTTTTTACAAATAAAGGTGGTATATTATCGCTACCGGCGCCCTTGTTGGTATTTATTCGAAGGATATATTTAAGCACAACCTCAGGAGTTATATGGACAGATGAAAGGGTATGCAAATTCGGTTTATTAGTGGTGGCAAACAAATGTGCTGAGTTACATGAGTTATAAACTGATTGAAAATATTCAAGGAATGTATCGCATATACCTTTCCCACTAATAATTAAATCTTGGTCTTTTAGAATTTGATTGGGAATGCTACTTTGCGTCTTAAGATTTTGGGCAAAATTCCACATAATTTTAGGATTAATCTTTATAAACTTTTCACATTTGCTTATATATTTATCCCAGCAGATATCTTGTTCTATTTTTTGCCTACGCCTTAGCAATGAAAATGTATCATAGTCTAATTGATTTTAATAATTCTTCCATCTTCTGTGAAACTTCTTTTTTTTTTTTTTCGTGTATAATTATTGCTGTTGGTCCAGTGACCTCTACAGCTTTAACTAAATAGACCCGCGAGCGGGAGGCCCGCCGAGTAAGGAGACAACGACGATGCTGCGAAGCGAAGCACGAAGACCGCTGCCGCACCACCGTTGCGCTCCGACCCCTGTGGACGAAGAACGTCGACGACAACAGAGGGGGGCGATAATACAATCCGAGGGCCCCTCATAGTGAGGTACGAAACCTCGACTCGGATCGCTATCTAAAGGGAGGACAGGATAACTTTAGAAGCGGCCTAAAACACGATTAAATCTTGTGTAAGCCGCTGTACGAGGAAGACGACGTCGCGCTCGCTGGCGAGCGCGGTGTGGCGTGTCTGAATTTACGAGTGTGTGTACGTGAGAAGTTTGTGTGCGCGTCTGTGACGTTGGTCGGTCCACGGTCAAGCCCCTGCCGCTCGTTGCGGAAGGGGCTGTGATAACGTTAAAGTTAATATTTGCCGTCAGGTTATCTTCAGGCGTTATTATGGCGAATTTAGGACGTCTTTTATTTGGAGGGGTATCCCTCTCTGGGATGTAGTCACCTGCTGCCACCACCAACGGGTTCGGGAGCTTTTCTATCGAAGTAAAATATCGTACTGATATTTCTTTAAAATACTTCATAATGGAGGGAATCTTAAGATCTCGGTGTAGTTCCGAGTTCCTTACAAACCAAGGAGCGCCTGTCATCCTACGAAGAATCTTATTTTGTAACGTTTGAAGGCGCTTAAGTCTAGCCTCCGGGATATGTCTGAATACGATGCTTACATACGACATTACAGGTCGTATGCAAGTTTTATATATTTGCAACTTGTGCCTGTGTTTTTGCAAGATGCTATAAAGACGACCTGCAATAAAGGCCGCTCTTGCTCTTACATTTTTAAGATGTTGTGTAAAAGATAAGTTACGGTCTAGCGTAACTCCTAAATATTTTATGTGGTTAGGCCACGGGATAGCAGTTTTAAACAACGTGATCTTAGAAAATTTGCTCTCCATAAATTTCCTATGAACACGAGTCCATTGACAAGTGAAGATCATCTCCTTACTCTTCTCTGGGTACACTTCGATTCTCCATTTCCTGAACCAAACGCCTAGTGCGTTGACTGAGGACTGGAGACGTGAGCAGAGAATCCTAACGTTTCTATGGGCTGTATAAAGAGCGGTGTCATCGGCATATTGTGCTAATTCGACCGCTCTCGTACGGGGGATATCACTTAAGTAAAGTGCGAAGAGAGTAGGGGAAAGAACCGAGCCCTGGGGGACTCCAGCTACAGGACCGGCCCTAGAGGACGAGAAGGTGCCCTCGATATAGTAGCGAAAGCTTCGGTTCGACAAATATTCTTGTATGATGTTCACGAGTCTGTCCGGCACTGTGTAGAGCTTATAAATTAAGCCCTCGTGCCAGACCTTGTCAAACGCCTTTGCTACGTCAAAGAGTAGCACCCCCGTCAACAAGGGTCTCTTTCTATTTTTATGTTTCGAGATATAATCCACTAGCCGAAGGACTTGGGAGGGGGCAGAGTGATTAGCCCTGAACCCAAACTGCTCATCAGGCAGAAGATGCATCTCCTCTATCGAATTACGCAGTCTAGTTAGTATCAGCCTCTCATAAATCTTCCCCAGCGAACTGAGGAGACTGATGGGTCTGTAGCTAGATGGTAGGTTGCTAGGTTTTCCTGGTTTCCGTATCGCTATTACCTTGGCCTCCTTCCAGACGTCTGGAAAGGAGCAGCCGGAGAGGAGGACATTAAAAATGGTCACGAGGAGGCGGATCAGGTGACTAGGGAGAACTTCTTTTTCTCTTTAATTATTTTTATAAGACTTTTAGGAAACCATCGAGGATATCTAGTTGGTATACTATAGAAGTAAGGTATGGAGGTTTCAATAATATTGTAATTATATATATTCACCGAATTCATTTTCAGACCTCCCAATCAGCTTATTATTAGTATACATAAAGAAAGGTTTGGCCTTGTCTGAAAAATATGTTGCATCCTTAACTTCTTCATGCTGGTAAATTTCTACTCACGCAGTTCTTTACTGGTTTTTAGGAGCAGGTAATCGCTGGAAGTCAGGTCTGGACTATAAGGTGGGTGATTCGAAATATCAAAGCCCACCAGCAGTAAGCGGGGAAGCTAGACAGGGCACACAACTTGTGGACGGCAGCATTGTTATGAAGAAGCAGGCCAGGACGCCTTTCGTAAAATTTCCTCTTCTTTTTTTTTATGGCTTCCTTTAACTGCTTCAGAATTGATGCTTATTATTCTATATATCTCTTACAGAAACATGAACAAACAACAATCGATTACAAAAATAAAGGTATCTTTGAAATCGATTAACATTCCTATGATTATATATATTATTATTATTTTGTAAATTGATAAAAGACCCAAAAAGCGGTTGCCATGAGTTTTCCAGCCGACTGTCCACTACGTAGATTTTTGCTTAGTCTTGGGTTCATAATAATCTCCAATAACAGTTTCACCCAACACAAACACCCAAGACTTCATTACAAAGGCCCAAAAATCTATTAACTCATTCATATTTATACTAATGCGTCACTGAACATCTAAATGAGATATTTCATCTAACTCCACCATTCCGCAAACTATAAACACCTACGTATGTAATATATTTATAACCTCATGAACTTTTACTATAAAAACAATAATTTAAATTTCGGAAATCCAGCCATTTCTTATCTTTATAGTATTAAAGTTCAACAGAATTCCTCCTGATCCTTATTATTGTTAAAACTGAAAGAAAATGTAGAAAAGCTAATAGTATATTTCGATGAAAAAAAGAGGATAATTTATATGAACGTTCTTAGTCTATCGGTAAGGTAAATTATATGTATAGAAAAAATTTTTTTTCTAGAAAATATTGACATTCATGCAGAATCCAGACACGTAGAGGTCGGTGCCATCGGCGAAAAGGGCTAGCTAGCTAGCTATACACCGCGAGTGCGCGGTATGTCGTTCGTGTAGAGTGTGTATAATAAGGGACGGAGTTCAAATTCGGAGAAAGTCTCGTATGATTAGTACGACTCGATCTGGATTACTCGTATATAGTTTGTATATGAGCCACAACTTTTCGAACGCTTTCCCCACGTCGGGGAAGAGTGCCCGGTTTGGTAGCCCCGGACGAATTTACTGAGAATGTGCTCCGTGATGCGATATACTCGATGTATGCATGAGTGTTGGCTGCAAAACCCGAACTGCTCATTGATTGGTAGCCCTCGGGACAGCATGAAGTCCTTTAGGTGAGTGAGGATGCCTTTCATATACGTTACCCAAGACTTTGAGTAGGCTTATAGGTCGATAGGCTAATATTAGTAGGTTTGGGTGTTTCGAGGGTTTGAGAATCCCTATGACGTCGGCTTCCTTCCAGTCGTTCGGGAAAGTGTCTTTGGATGTGGCCGCCTTGTAGATTATCACCAATAGGTGGAAAATGGACATAGGTAGGAGATTTATCACCTTGTAAGTGATGCCGTCGGGGCCGGGCGCCTTGCATGGTCGCCGGTTTTTAATTATGGACTAACTTCGGTGCATGTAACTTGAGTAACGGAATCGCGAGGTGGTTCCTTAGTCCTCCGGTCCGCCTCACCGTCAACCATTGCAAAGTGAGCGGAGTCGAGCGGTAGATGTGTTCGGTGAGCATTGGAGCTCGAGATTGTCGGCCAGACATTCGGTTTTCTCTTCGTCTAAGAAAGCGGGCGGTTTATTGGGACACACTCAGGAAGGCATTATTTGGGAGGTGCCTCGTGGGACGGCTCGATGTTGGAGAGATTATCCCACCGATCGTTCCTGTACTGAGCTATGCATGATCGAACTTCATGCTGAAGGGTACATAGCATCAGGCTATTACTTTCAGTGGGATATAAGTCGTGGGCACGAGTCGCCACAGTCTTGCGCCTCATTAGGCCCTTTATATCGTTTGGCAGGGTCCATCCGTGGTCATCCACCGAGGGAACCTGCCTCGAGCAATCCTCGGCGATGGTCTCGATGAGCCTAGTGAGGGCATGAACTGCGAGGTTCATGTTGTTGATTGAAGATATAATGGCAGCTTGCCATTGGAATCCCTCAAGGCTCTTGTGAGGGCTTATACGTCTTCAACGGCGCCGAAGCGACACACAAGATCGAGGTCGCTTTCGTTAACGGGCCGTTCGGCGGTTTCACGTGGCTACTCAACCTATTGAGCGACGGTTTGTACGCTCACCGGCATTTGGCATGCGAGGCGAAGACGCCGGACGGGAACAAAAATGGACGCGGGGATAGCGACCTTGGGTGCGATTTTTAAAGCTTGTCGTTTTGTCTTGGGGGCCTTTGGGTCTGTTCAGGACTGGGAGATTTTGGGACAGAAGGTTTAATACGGTCTGCGGGGATTTCCCGCGGGAGGTGTTTAATCACCACTCTGAGTTGGCGTTCCTCTGCTAGACTGTAGGTGTGGAAGAACACACCTTTTCCTTGAAGAAAGCGGGCTACCGCTCTAAGTTCCTCTGTGGTTTCAAGCTGAAGTTAACTTTAATCCCTAAAGCGGTGGGGATGGCGTGGAACTTGAACCGCTTTAACAGGGCTGATGCGACAATCAGCCACTTATCCTGTGCCTGTATGAAGACAGGCGGTGGGTTTTGATGGCTGTGAAACAGCTAAAGATTGGGTAGCCAAAAGGGTGCGTTGTGGAGCGGTGGGGGCTTGCTGGGGGGGGGGGCTGAGGTAGATGGCTGTGAGAGTGGGCCTCTATTTCCTTTTTAAAACGCTGATGAAGTGCCGCATTAATTCAGTGGAAGAGTCCTCCATGTTACATTCTGTTCTTTTTATTTCCTACTATGATCCTACTTTCATCGCGGGAAGTGCGGCCACCAGTGGAATGCCGGGATGAATAATATGCAGGGAGGATGAGTACTTATTTGTATAGTCCTAGTGAGTCCAAGTGCCAATCTTATTTGTGCACTCGGGTGTGTGCTTAGAGCAAACTAAAAATAAGCATATACCGCAAAATGGCAATGAGTACACAATTGATTACATTATAATTAAAGTATTTTATTCATTTTAATGATTGTTACATATGTAATATCTTACAATTCGTGTTATCTTGTTAACCTGTGCAGGAGTTCTCGTTGCTGCAATGCGACTACCGTATTCACGTTTTCGCTCTGCATCTGATTTATCGGCGTTTCCTGGTGACGTTTTATTACACAGTACCTTATAATTCCTTTTTTTTCTTCCGGCTTCTAAAATTTTTTCAGCTTCAATCTGCTCAGAAGTTTTCGACAATTTAAGGCGATGTTTATATTCACGTTGTCTGTGTGCATATGATTTTCGATCTGTAGTATTTTTGGTTTTTGGCGGCGTTTCAGACATCTTGCTTCTTTCCTAGTTTAATTCAATCTGTCGCTACGTGTCCAATTTATTTTCGATCAACGATCATGCGCCGCTAAGAGTCACACCTCCGAGCGAGAAGGTCGTGCGCAATCGGCTATATTCGGTTACTGTCGGCCCCGTGTAACGGAGGACGGGACAACTTTTTCGTGTATGCCTCTCAGGATAACAAATTTATAAGAGGTTGTCACGTCAAAAGTAGTGATCCATAAATCCAGTACAAAGTATGATAATAATTATTAATTCATAAATAGTGATTAAGAGCAAAAATCAGTTACAATACTAAACGTTCGTCAGTGTTTGAACAGAACGCGTAAGCGCCGCGCTTAATACTTTTGGACGTCGCCTGGCGCAAGTATTATTTAAAACAAACGGCCAGTGGCCTGTTATTATTTTGTTTACCCTCGCCCATTAACAAGTAAACAATTTGAATGATTACGATGGCTTCAAAATGTAATGCATGCTTGTAAATAATATATATACATATATTATAGAAAAAAGGGAACAAACGACCGGTGGGAACATCGACGCCCATGGACAACCGCAACGCAAGAGGAACTGCAGATGCGTTGTCGGCAAAAGGGATAGGCACGCTTCTTGAAGGACCCTAAGTTGTACTGGTTTGTAAGTAAACCTAAGTTGTAAAACCGCCGAGGTCAGACCGTACCACAAGGCAGCTGTGCGGGGCACAAAATTCCTCGAGAAGCGGACAGTAGAGGAATGCCAGCCATCCACGCGGTGAGGATGAAATATGGTGGTCTGTCGTTTCGTCCGATGACGGAAATATGATGAGTGCAAATGGAATAAGGGTAAATACAAACAATCCCGCACGGTGGCCCAACGCATCAGATCGCGCCTCTGACGTATCGAGCCACTTGCAGTATTTTTATTGGGTATATACTTTATTTCAAAGTTGACAGAATAATACATTGAAAACTTACTACTATAACATTACGTCCACTGAAAGCTCAGTTATAATGGTTACATTTATGGCGTACCATATTCTACTCGAATATAAACTACCACTTATATATTGACAATAATAATTAGAAAACCACAATAATTGAATTTCATTATACGTAAACAAAAAATATAATTATCAAACTCATTTTTTTTCGCTCCATAAAACAAAAACTACTCGCCTAATATAAACATAGACAAATAACTGTATTCTTAATTATTATTAATTTGTATAATAACACTAAATGACGACTCACAGTGAGTCCGATTAGTATAATGAGAATGAGATGATTACATGAATTAATTCTAAAACACGAGACAATAAAGAAATCCATCCGTTTCATAGATCAGAGCCAGGTTTTAGGCGTCAATTCTCTGTCCGTACGTCATTATAGGGTACACGACTGTATTGTAACATTATTTTAATACAAAGAAAAGATCGTTAAGCCAGCGAAGAATATTGATATAGTTGTTTTTGATCTCTATTGCAGATTGTGGCAAGATACCAAGTTTTGGTGTAATATAAATTAAATAAAATCAAAGACCATACAGGAAACACAAATAAGCCGAGCAATTATCCTTAACTTACCGAACTACGATATTTATTATAATAATCAAATAAGTGTCGTCTAATTCAGAACCAGGCCGCGGAGTGGGATAGCCTCAAATGACCATTACCCTACTAATAGCTAAATGCCGTTCGGTTATATGCCGGCGTTATCCTATATTAACTATAATATTTAACCTTATATTAAAGATTTAATGGCAGTGGTTGTTAACAGTTGTTGGGTGGGACATATAGTCGACCATTACCCCAAAATTTTAATTAAAAAAAACTTACGTCAACCCAAATTTATGCTAACTCCAAGAACAAGACCTGGCTGTATGGACTAAAGTCCTTTGCCTTTCCCATTAGGGATAAATTAATATCATCATTATGCTAACTCCACATACTACATACATAATTGATTACAAGACGTGTGGATCGTTAGCACATTATACAACTAACACTGAGCTATATTCACTACTAACTATGATGGTTATATTATAAATTAAATATATAAGTTCCTTAGCGCACCGTGCAATACGATTTGGATGACAATCGTGTCCAGCTTCGACGGTTTCAATAGTCCAGCGCATACGAGACCTTAAGACTTAACAGCTATGCTACTTTTACGTCGTAAAGGGGGAGGGATGATCAAATCGGAATGTAGATGAAGATAATCTGTAAACATTTTTATTGGCGTAAAACTCGGCTCGGCATAAAGAAAACCCTTAAACATGAGGTGGAAACGCAATTTTCGATCTGGACAGTCATCATACCACAAGATGGCGGAATAAATTGGAATGTTCGATATTGTAAAAGCCCGCTCTAATAAGAATTTTGGTTAATTTCGACAGCTTTACGTTGTTTCGGAAAAGTGCGGCGAGTGGTGGCCATCGATCGGAATGACAGAATCAATGGTAGCTTTATAATATTGATGGTATGTTGTTCGTTTTCCATCCCCGCACGACCTCCTTAATATTATTTATTTAGTTTAATAATAAATCTTAATAATTAATAAAATATCAAAAAATTACGGACTATGAATAATACATTAATATGAAAAAACAGTCTTCCAGGTTCTTTTATCGTTTTTATAAAAATTGTAAAGTTGTAAATTTTTCAATAATGTAAAACCAAGTACAAGGGAATACTAGTCAAAACGGTCAAAACGCATAAACTATGTTCCAAATGTGATGATAGTCTAATATAAAACCAGTTCATATAAAGTTCGGCCAATATTTGGTATCGATTGTTCTAGAATAATTTCTTTTCTAGTTAAAATATTCTACAACATACATTAACTACACACTACTTTAGAGCCATTGAATGCTCTTTATGTACCTAGCATATCTATTAGGATACTAAATATTTAATAAGAACTAGTCATGTGAAGCTCCCTTAACGTTACGATAGACAAAAACTATTAAGAAAAAGTAAAGACTCGACGACACACAAATTACGCGATTTTTTCCGAATTAACAATCAACTCCTGTAAGTACCTTAACGATTTATTAATTTTATACCTAATTTAATACCAAAAAACCAAATGACCTAAAGGCGAATCGATAACCATGGTTTCAACCGAATAAGCAACACTAACGAATGTACCATTCTTAAATGGTGTATTAACGCAATACGTAAACATCGAGCGAAAAAGAATTATAAAAGGAAACAAATTCAAAATTGAAACAATACACTGCAATGACGTACGAACGTCAACTGAAAGAAACGGGAGAAACAAATGGATTAACACATTTAATTATACGGAAATTACTACGAGTCTGACTCTTATATTTACGATTATCTTGTATTATTCGGATCTATTTGCGTCAATATTCACATGGTTGAATTTTGAAATCTAGAAATAAGAAATCGTGTTTTTACCACCACAAATAATTATAATTTTAAACCAATAGTTTTAAATGCAATTATACGAACAATTTTTCAATTAACAAACATGCGGGCAGACGAATCGCATGTTCATTAATGACATTAAAAAGTGTCGTGTAGATGTGAATATTGGCGGATTTCATAGATGCTTCGCATGATGGTGGTACGGTTGGTGAAACGGGGTTGTGTGCATACACCTGCATGCATTTCGCCCACCGTACGTCTGGGCGCGGTGTAAACGTGCCATTTACTTCTCTTCTTTCTCCTCCGGTTGTTTCTCCTGGTCCTTCTCTTTCTCGTCACCCTAAATTGATAAAATATTTTGTAATAAGGTCAAACTAACATAATAGTATATAAAGTTACTGTTAGTTTAGTTTTGATTATTTATTTATTTGGAAATACTGTATATCTAAATTTATGAAACAAAGTATAAAGAAATTAATGGCAGACATTAATTAAATTTTGAAATAAAGTGGCATATTTAAACATGTCGTATATATAATAAAATAACTTGATAAAATTTTGGATTTACGATTGTTTAAGATAATGAGAAAAAATAATTCTTAAAATTATAAAATAATTTGATTTAGTATTGAAACTTAATGCGAATACACCTTTTGCAAGTGGATTGGAAATAATAGTAAGCGATAAGTTTAATTTATTTTAAAATCAGGTTACCTTGCCCTTTTCAGGTTCTTCCGGGAGCGGTTGCTTCTCGGCCGGGCCAGTGCCTTCCTTGTTATCCTTGCCCTGATCCTTGGGTTTGGGCAGGTGTGCGTTCAAGTCGAGCGTTCGGCATATGTCGTCCCAGTCATGGAAAGCGCGTTCCTTGACACGGGAGACGAGCCCGACTAGATTGGGGAACGACTCGTTCATAGCGTCGCGGAGAGGGTGGGCCACCTCTTTATCGATGAAGTGCAATTGAGCGAGATTTGCGAACGCTACCACATCCAACTGTTGCCAAATTAAAAAAAAAATAAGTAATGTGAAATGAAATTCTATATTGTATAAGTCTAAATGTTGAGCCCGGGCCTACTTGCCATAGACAGCATAGTTCGCCATAATGGATTAGTGTATTTCACATGTCTGAATTATTTTCAACATTTATTTTTCATAAACAAGTGCCTTAACGTTCATTACTACGTTTTTCCATATTACACACTTTAATCCCGCTTAATTTGCTTTGTTGACGATAGTTCAAAGACTAGTGATACATTTATAATAAAACTTCATATTTATACTAATCGTGAGACGCTGAAAACGTTGCGACCTTGAAGATCTCTCAAGATATCTCATTCCCCACCAACCCCACCATTTCGTGAACTTAAAAACGTTTGTATGAAGTAATTTTTAATATAAAAATATTAAAAAAATGTACGAACCAGCCCTATTTGATGAAAGAGATTTTGAATAGCCGCTGCAGTTTATAGTTACGGCTTCTGATTAACGACGTCTCGTAATCGTCTTAATTAATGGTTGAATGAATTTGTACTTAATTGCAAACACTGTATTCAGATGGATGATAGGGTTAGAATTTGAACATTTTATTCTTTCGGCACAGGTATTTTTTTTTAAAGTTTTGACCAGAATAATGTTATAGAACGGAAGATTTTGTTATAATGAGTACTTTAATATACTTATGGTTTCGAATCCTCTTTACGCATGATATTGTGCGTGTAATATTAATTCATTGAATATTGTCGTACATCCGTTCGACAATCATACTTAAATGAAGACACTAAAACTCGTTGAAACTGTGCATGAAAAGGTACTAATGGTACCTAAATCACTTAATCTCTGTGGACTAGGATAAAGGAACAGCCTATATATATATATAAATCGCGTCTACTTAAATTTACAATTTTATTTACGTCGGCACCGGGCATCGAACTGGGTACAATCACCGTGGGTTAAAACGAGCGCAAGTTAGACAGAGCCACCACCGTGCTAGACGCAGTACTGTAATTTATTAAAGACGAAATGGGAAAGTGCCCGAGGTGTCCAGTGTTAGACGGACGGCTACATAATATTAAAATCTTTGTAGACACAATAATTAATTCCTAGATCGTGAATGGTATTACTTAACCGCGGCTACCGTACAGTAATGTAATCAACCTATAAACCGAAAATAGGGGAAATATAAGGGTTTTGACTTACCAGGGTAGGTTCATCGCCGAAGAAGTAAGGCTTGTCGGCGAGCAGGTCGGAGAGCACGCGCAGATCGTTCTTGCCGAACTCCATGATCTCTACCTGGCTGTGCACGCCTATCCCGTGGGCCTTTGCCTTCTTCAAGCCCTATAAAAAACACGTAGGTGTAACTAAAAAAAAATAGTTATTAGAAGGCCATTCAATTTGTCTATTCATATGAGACCCACTTTGATATTACGTTGCTCTTAAAATTAGCGTACTACTTTAGTATTATTGCATGTCGTATATAAGTGTCGACGTTGTCTTGCAAAGCAAAGCAATCTGAAATTATGTATTTAATTTCCGCCTATCATTATCTCACGTAAGTCCGAGTAGGAAAGTTTAGTGGGGTTAAAGTAAACAAAGTTTATTCTTGTGAAATATCGGTTTGCAAAAAATATTAACAAATAACTGTCCGTTGTCTTCTTTTGAGTTCATATGAAAAGCTTACATCCTATATTATGCAGTTATGTATGACCGTCAGGTTATGAAATTCAGTTTGGACCAAGTCAAAAAGGTTGGAATAAGTTCTATTTAACTTAAAAGCCTCCTATCAAAATATTGAGAGCATTAATTATTTTAAATGAAATAATATTTTATCTTACCTCTAAAGCTCGCGACGTGTCTACGGTGAATACATTTATTGATCTAATCTAAACGCTCCACATTATTAATTATGCTGCCTAACGGTCACTCCGTAAGAATGCGATGGAAAATATGAGTTTAGGAAAAGCTAGTCAGGTGTGGCAACGGAGACATACATGGCCACGCCTTTCCTTTGTAATTTAAGTGTACTCGCCCCTCCTCTCACGTGCCAACCCGCTGTGGAGCGCTGTTTATTTCATTCTAGTAAAGTTAAATGTTGTACAACTATTATTTCAACTGAGAAATCTAGGACGCCTCCCTGTGTTCCACCTTTATCTAGTCCCCCTGTAGGCGGAGGGTGTAGGGAGTCTGCTCTTGGGCTTCACGGTAAGAACCGTTAATATTACATGCTCCAACAAAAGAAAGCTATGTTGAAAACTCAAAGTTATACCTTAGTCATAAGCTCTGAAGCTTTGAAAAATTTTCCTCATCAAAGTATGCAAATAAAGCGCTAAAAGGAACGTAAGTTAGCTCTTTGTCCTGAACATTGAGTATTAAATTAAAAGTTTTTTTAATACATTTTATATTTCCCGTGTTTGTTCCTTGGTTTCAATCTAAAACAGTTGGAACCAAGTTGTTTCTTTTTTACTTCAAACTTGATTGGAACCACTCGCTTTTTTCGTGTTAGTCATGGTTCGTGTGATACAATTGAGTCGTCTCATTTTATTTCCATATAATTTTCAAATAGTACAAAGTTAAACGACGACATGTACAAGAAAATTTAAGACCTTTGTATACAAAGAAATAACAAATACTAAAATCTATAATCACGTACAAGTGTATATGAACATATAATCCTATGATTTACCTAACGTTCTTTCCCCTAAGAACATAGCTCATACGTTCTCAGTTGTCTAGACTTAGATTCCACCCTTCCCTCTACCTCACTTCCCCTCCGTCTCTCCCACCTCATTCTTCATCTACTAATAAATCAATACTTACATTAATATAGCCCGAAAGTATTCAAACTAGTTACATATTGTACCTAGTTTGAATACAATACAAAACAAATTACAAAATAACTCAAATGGAAAATGACATTTGAATAATACAATATTAACTATAATAAAAATTATACTAAACAATCCATAAATAAGTTTTCTTAAGTAAGGAGACACTTTCTCACACATGTACGCCTTTTTAATAGAGCATAGAAGATAAGAGGAAGCCGACGATTACCATGTCGTGAACAAAAATATTAGTATCACATTCAATCGTTTCGTTTAGGATAGTTGGGGTCAAGCACCCGACAAACTAAAAATAGACAATCGATAAGGCATATGAACGGAACACGGTCCAGGCTGAAAACGTCACCCACACAACCCGCTATCGGGCTAGATTAACATACTGGTTACTATAGTAAACAATAACGGTCAACAAGTTGTCCACTTGCACTAAAGACTAAAAGAAACGAATATTAACCTTATATATATTTATGCTAAAGGAGAAATGCATTAGCATCATACGACCACGGAACATAAAGTTGAAAAAAAAAGCAATTCCGATACCACCATGCATTCACCACTAGATGGTAAATAAATAAACTACATGAAAACACCAGACAAAAATTACTAGGAATAAGAAACAAAAGAATGTAATGTATACGAGAAAGGTCAACATACCTTCCGTCCGCTGGTGATCTTGTAGCAGAAGTTCAAGATCGGATTCGGCAGACGAGTGTTGAGCGCGTTCTGCAGATTGACTTGGTAACCCTTGAGCACGCTGTCCGGGTACTTGGCGCGCCACCACATCACGACCCACGAGAGATGGTTCTCGATCATCGACACCATGGCGTGCGTGACTACTCGCTGTTCCGACGTCAAGGCTAAATGTAAAAGGACATATTTGCTTTATTGTAGCAACACACAGGCTTTTGAAGAGGACATCCAGACAGCAGGGGTGCATTTTTTTAGGCCAATTCATGTATTTTTAATTAGGTGTTGGTTTTCTGGCCTTTTATGCTCAATATCAAGCAATGTAATTACTAAGACAATAAGAAAGCTAAATACGTAACAAAGGGATGGTGCAAACTGTTTATATTATGGAAATGCCGTTTTGTTATTAAATAATACATATATCATTAAATGTTACTGAGTTTACACTTTATACAGTTGTTGTTTGCACTCACGTGGAAGTTTCTGTCATAGTTATGAAAAAAAAAAGGATACATTGCAACGCACGGCGGACATTAACTAGCTAGTTATTTATAAAAATATATAAAAGAGGAAAATTATGACAGCTGGGAATCGAACCCAGGCCATGCGATTCAATAACCAAGTATACTCATATAATAATATTATATGATGATTATTTTAAAATCAAGCATCATATAAATTTTTGGTATATAAATACATAATTCGTTACTACGTACACATTCCTATATAAGATATAAGAGAAATGCTTTTAAAAATAGTCATAAAATGTGTTTGAACTTCGAAAGGTCACGAAGCAAAAACAAAAAATAATCGAAAGCGTCACTTACTCGCATCGAGATCTTTATTATATTTCTCAGAGAGCTCTTTGATGATAAGAGCGCTGTCCGCGATCTCTTCGCCGTTCAGTTCGACGAACGGCAGTTGGCCTTTTTTGGATCGGAATTTGGCCTTGTGGTCCACATTCTGTAAAAAGCACCAACAGTGAACAAAAATAACACGTTCCGAGGCGACGGCGTCCGCGTATACACAAATTATATGAATTATTAAGTGTACCGGATGGTCTCTGAATACCTATACAAGATGATCACGAATCACGGAGATTAGTCAGCTATCCAAACTTAAAATTAAAAAACAAAACTTGAAGTATGTAAGAGTTTTCGTTGTACATCGTAAATAATATAAATACTTTTACATTAAAAAGTAATAATTATTAGTTTTGTAATTTAATATATAAAAGTAAAATATATTACAGTTAGTCACCCTTTTAGTAATTTAACAATTTAGCCGCTAATTTTTAATGATATCGATCGTGGTATTATTGCAGATAATGTTTAATGGCTATTCGTTAATTTAAAATTAATCTCGCTATAGATTTATTGAAATTCGTAATGGATTGGATGGAATAATCCTTATATTCACATGTAAGTATTGATTTATTTCAATCTAGAATAGCATTAAGAATTTAATTACTTAAATAAATGTTTGCAATGAATACAAATACATAATAATATTTCAAGTCTACATTATAATTTCAGTTGCACGAACAGTTCTTTCGTATCCTCGAATGTAATTATTAGTGAAGTATGCATTTAAGTCAACCCCATTTTTATTCTTAAGTTACTATACAGATTTAATGTCCGCATTTCTGTAGCATTGAGTAATGTTACGACGGTTACTTACATAGGCATGAACAGTGTTACGAGTTAATAAAAAACACTAAAATTATACAATACATAATACTACGCACATCGTTATATATATAATATAACGATATGCGTAGTTCATTAGAATCTGTGGTAGACTTTAATGTTGTTAATATTACTCAATATTTCGCATCTATAGAATGAAAACGACTTAATTCGAAAAAGTAACTTTTGGGAAATGACAAAAAAAATGTTTTGTGATAAGAATTGTGTTGACCTATGTATTGTTTAATAGATATCACAGTTTTCTCTTTCCCACTCGAATGTGTTCTCTTTATATATATAAAAAATGATAAATTTTGTTATAATATATATATTTCAGTTCTGTTATTTTAGGAAGTTTTCGTTCTGAAGGTTCTGTATATCTGAACTGAAAATTATTTATTTCATTAAGACTTTTTATATATCAAATAAATTTTTAATTATCAAATATATAACAGACACTGAAAACATAACATTAAAATTATGCTCTCCTGGTCTATTTCGCAAACAGCGAAACATTTCTTGGTGTTTGGCTGATGTAAATTATGTCCAACCGGTTGAGAATCGAACCTAAGGCTTGTTGCTACAGGACAAATGATTAAAATACCTTTAGAATGTCTACTAATAAGTTTGCAATTTTTTATTAAGGACATGGCAACAGTTTGCTTATATAATTGTGCGATACTGGCGTTCTAGCTTATTAGTAGCAGTCGAGGGCTATGTCCGGACAGTGGACCCGGGCGGGGGTGGCACACCAAAGGGGTGGCACGGGGGTCTGTGAGAGGGGGCGACATCCCCAGCCATTGTTGGATCACGGTATATAGCCATGGGGTAGACGTATTGTCGTACAGAACAATGCTATGTTTCTGAAAAATATTTGTTGGAGCCAACAATGTGAACTTTATGTTAAATTGAAATTATTACAAAGAAACTACTTGCAAGTACGACTGTATATTGGACTGATCTACGTTTATGCTATATTTTGTAATTTATTAAAAGTAGAATAGAAATGTTACAAAATAAAACTCGCGTGAACTACCGCGAAGCAAAACCATTGAACTTAATTAAGACTGCAGCATACTTCAAATTTCGTGTTAAAACAATCGTATTGTAATAAATAGTATAATATAATCTAATGTTTTGTAGAAAATAATTTTCTTGGTAATAAATGAAGTAGCAAATATTTTAAAACATTATAAGTAAATGCTAGGGCACATTGTAGCGCGGGAGACGGTTGGCGTGGTTTATCTCGGCGCGTTACCATGGTCCCGGGCTCCAGACGAGCGCACGGAGCAGCTGTATTGATTTCGACACTCGAGGCACACCGGCCGGCGCCCGCCATCCCTCTCACCTACCCCCTACCCCCACCTCATGCCCCGCCCGGCGTCTACAACCCCGACAACAGTGTGCACCCACTAACGTCTCGTTACCAAGCGACCCGCCAGCCGACATACGTACAGATGCACATAGATAGACATCATATCCAAGTTCTTCCTTTGTCCTCATTACTTTTAATCAAAGTTGCGTATTAATTGAGACCTACACAGTTACAAGTTAATAAGACTATATTGCCAAATAACGTTATGTTATTATGTATTATATAATTATAATATAGATTAGTTTAACACTACGAATATGAAAAAAATCCATTATATAAAATATCTGAACAATAATGTATAAATAAAAAAAATAAAATAAAAATAAAACATATATCTTTATTTCAGATCTTAGTGCTCTTTCTTAATATATCTGACAAACTCATATAAATTATGACAAAATATATTAAAAATTATTTTTGTAAATTAATATTTAATAACATTCAGTTTTTAAATATGCAACGCATAGTGTAATGTGTTAAAGCAATGATGTGTAATTACTAATGTATACTAAGCAAAGTTTCATGTTTCTTTATGACGTTCACACAAATGCATTTTTCAGGATTTTTGTTCAGTGAATAAATTACTATAATTTTTTTGTTTTTCTTTATTACATTGAGAGTAACAAACGAGCACACAGTTCACCTGATGTTTAGTGATTCCCGCGGCCCATGACATCTACATTCAATCTTGACAAGGAATCATAATGCAGATGCGTTATCACCTTTGAGGACTGAGATGGAATGCCTCGTCACCAGTAATAAAGGTCTCCGGAACCCTATTGTCACCAGACGCAATATGCTGGCTATTTTACGCTGGTTTTCTGTGAGGGCGTGGTCCTACCCCGATCGAGCTGACCCATTCATTCTGCAGCTAGAAACAAACTGCAGTGTAGCTCTACCGTTTATATTATGTTTTATAGGAAAGAACCAAAGTAATAAAATTATATGAACAAAATAGTAATTATGTGAAAGATATTTTTTTTAGGATGATGTTACACAATAAGCGCCAGAAATTACAAACTAAATCACTGCATAATAAAGAATCCAGCCTTCTCGATCTTTCTAAATATAGGTTCGTCCGGGGACAACCGCGTAAGGAGACAGGGGGTTTGATTGCAAAAAAGGTATGACGCAATCAATAAAATATTGCGCAGCTGAAATAAAAGTTTATTTATCGTGCCCAATTCATATTAATCTTTCACATTAGGGTACGACATATCGAAGGTTCGCGAAATAAAATTCGCAGAATATTTAAAAGTGCCGTAATGCGCATTTGCGCAAATACAGAGGCACTCTTTCGTCGTTCCTTTCTTCTCCGTTAATGCATGTGTAAATAAAATCGGAGGAAAGTTCAGATGCAGAGGACATTCACATACACGGGACATACATACAACACACCGAGATCAATATAACCAACAATTGTTCCTCCACTGGCAATCGAACCCAGGACCCGCGATACAGCAGCTAGGTACTACCGTATTCGTTTACTGATGCGACAAGAAGCAAATTAAAATTATATTTACGTAGACTGAGACCTATGGAGTTATTTCACCGAAGCTTTGTTTATTAAGTGGAATAAGTTGGAACAAAGCAATAAGTCGTCGTGGCCCTTCATTATCGTGTCCCGCTCGTGTCTACGTCCTCTACTCGCCCTTATCTCCTTCATAAATATAGCTCCAGTCGAGTTCCAATAACAAACAATATTTAAATTCCTTTAATGAATCGAATCCGTCAAACGAATTAATAGTAGAATGCATAATAAAAAACCGAAAAAACCTTAATCTTTATAGATTATATAATATACGATATATAATAACGATATGACGTTCAGATAAAAAAATAAGGGTCCTTTTATGTTTCTATATTATTAATGGCATTCAAGTGTATTTTTCGCCAGAAATCTGTACTATTGTAAATTTAGTTTAATAAAACAAAAAAAAGTTAATTAAATTCAGACAAAAAAACGTACACAATTCCACTTCTAAGGAATATGGTAACAATAATAAAACTAGTACTGAACGAAGTCCATGCAGGATAATGAATTAAACTGCCTGCTGTACTTTGTGTCCCCAAAACTATATCACAGACGACTCGAGAACAAATAAACGAGAGTAAACCAGTATTCTTTAGTCTGTCTTATTACTAGTCCGTACAATCGCAGTATCGCAGACATGAGTGGGCGCTTTGGTTTGTCTGCGAAATCACAAGGATATTTTTATACAGAAAATACAAGTTATTTTTATACAATTTTGGTTATATATAGCGCTATAAAGAAAATTGCTTTCCTTTTTCCAAAGCCAATAATGCGGGGGCGTCAAATTTGGAAATTACGTCAGCAGTTGAGAGGTAGAGAATGTTTCTTAGAGCATCTATCGTTTGTCTTTTATTAATTATAAATTTAATTTGTTTGCTCATAAATGGTCACTTACCATTATATCAACCTAAAGAACAATAAGTGTAGTTCTTTTATGGATTGTTGTACATTTCGAACTCCTCCACATGGGTTCTATTAAAATTATGTCCAACATAAAAACAATGCTGTTTAGAAAAGAAATATATGTTATCGATAAAATTTATAATACCTGCCTGTTTATTATATTCCAGGTTTGCTTGGCTGTAATACATACGTTTTCCTATATTATAAATGGCATTATGCAACTTCGGGGAGATAGCAGCTTGTACAGTATTGACTTCGAACAATGCTTTTGATATACCTCAGGTCCGAGCACCAAACGTGTGTACACTATATACGGTTGTTAAAGTCTTTGACTTCTACCTTTACCTATTAAATGTGCGTAAATAATACTATAAAGTAATATTTATTATCTACTTTCACAATTTCAATTTTATAAAAGGCCAGTTTAATAATTATGAAGCAAAAGGGCAGTACTAAATTCGATAATATCCTAAAGATATCGCAGCGAATGTTCCATTACTAGTGACTTACTCATTGAAAGCGAAATCATAACAAAAACAGTAAAGTTCAGTGACCGCAAGATGTTAATAAACGCGCATGTAAATCACACGAGCACAGAGTACCCACGAGTTAGAATCAATTCAAGTACGTGTTAATCAAAAGTGACAAGACCGCACAGCTGCATTCAGTAACCGTTTGAATCTCAATCAGGAAATCACTTGTCCGACTCAATTTCCGCACGACCCTATAAAGACTCCATCTTGAATTGAAGTAAATGCATCTCGAGCCTATTACATGATGGGCAATATCCGACTCCCAACGTCGATCAAGCCGGGTTATTACTCTGTTCCAATTTTCTATATTGGTATCAAGTAGGCTATTCAAGCATCGCGACAATGTGAAGCCCCTTTGGACACACGACGTAGTATATTGCAATTCTACAATGTTATATATTTATAATGAAAATTCTGAAATATAGAATTGTAGATAAGGATGTATAGATAGATAGGTATATGTAGTATATATAAGCAGTATTTCTTGAAACGCATTAAAAGATATGCTTTTTAAAAGTATAACTAAGCTGGTATAAGCAACTCTTTTAAAATACTAGGAGTAACAGTGATTTAATATTTTTAACCCGGTGTACAGAAAGGGAAGGCCGAAACTATGATGATTAATTATTATTAATAAAGATATGGGAAACTGTAACATAACACAATGCTCAGTATAATATGAAGTGAAAGCAGAAGAGTTGCAAAGATCATTGAATAGTGAGATGAGAAAAATGTTAAAAAAATTACATTTTTTTATCATTTTTCTTTTCATTTAGTTACAAAATAATTTCGACCTCTTCTATGCTTCAAAGTACCATAACAATATTAAAAAAGGAAATATTATAGTTTTGTGAAATCGGTATAGATTTAACAACTCAATGGGTTCCTTGAAGATAACAAGGAACTTTGTACAAATTTAATTTCATAAATTACATCTGTACAATATATAACGTTTCATTTGAAACTGTCCAATTACAAGAATGATATGTTTAGCGAAGACGATCTTTATAATTATAGACTTCACCCCTGACGTAAATGGTAGTGGTTTATTATTGCGAACTGCATCATGTTTCAATTCTCACATGAACAAGTTGCTGTGCAATATGCTGACCTGCCTGGCGACAACCAGGCGGATCAGCATATTGCAAGTGAGTCAGGAACAAAATGTTTATTATGCGCGATTTATAATTGCAAATATATTATAGTTTCCTCGTTTCTCAGCTATTAGATATCACGAATACTTAATATTGGATTATTGAGTTCGAATCAATTAATCCTTTAAATTCATAAATATTGTGCAGTAAAATAACTACATGTTATAATGTTGAGGTAAAGGCGCTTGATATTATTATTTACTTTAAGGTAACTAGATGTTAGTCGACGTATACGACCTATTCATATCTGCGGGAAATCAATGGATGCAGGTTGTTGTCTGTGAGGTCTATGTTCTGTGGACTTGGTGATGGATTGAAATGATGACGATGATGGAGTTTTGTGAGTATGTCCTAGGTAGTTAGGTTAATGTGAAATGACTAAGAAAATAGGATTATTTCAGTACAGGATAGAGGTAGTAACCGTATTTCAAGTACTGTATGTACTGTGTGCATGCTGTACCTTTGAATGCTCCTTGGGACATAAACAGATAATTAAATATGCTGAATAATATGTAAAAAGTAAAAATATGTTAGTAGTGCCAAAAGTATTCGTGCAAACACACGACCTTAGTTTTCAACGAAGGTACGGATAACGAATGATAGGGTGAATCAGTCTATCTGGCGTTACTTTACGTTATAATTATATGTTTGTTAAACGACCATTGGATTCGATGAGGTATCAAACTAGAAAGCAGCCGTACAGTAACCATATATTTCGGACTTCCAAATCAGACTATCGTCAATAATCCAGGCGCGGTCCGTGTAGGTGCAGAGAGACAGGAAGCGCGAAAGTGTCGCCCTATTTCAACATAACATCACTTTTATCGGTAACTACAACACTCCGACGACTTTCGTTCGAATAATAATGTTCCGTGTCATGAATACTAATTGGAGTGACGTGTAAAACGCGAGGTGCTAATTCTGAACTCAAATATCAAACGACAGTATAGTTATCGTAGGACTATTGGTTCACATTCAATATTGTGTATAGTGAAGGTGATTGATGAAACGGTTTATCAATAAGAAAAGTTGTCCATCTTTTCAGACCCTCATAAGTCCACTATTGAACATAACATAAGCTGAAATGGCAATGGGCCAGCTTGTGGAACTGATAGTCTGATTGAGAAGAAACGTTCAAAAGTTGCAACCTATAAGCCCATAGCAGCGTAGAACGATCCACCCTAGACGGGAGTGACGACCTATTTAAATCTGCGGGAAGTCGGTGGTAGCAGGTAGCTCAGGAGCCTGTGAATTCTGTGGCAGTCTATTAGGGAAACCTATGCTCAGAAGTGGACTAATGATGGGCTGACAAAGAATATCTCAAATTTGAACAAAACAAATTATATATTATTTTCGTAAACATTCTTATATCATTTCAATACAACAAGAAACAATACAAGATGAGCACTACACGTATTGTAGTGAAAGGAGCAAATCTACCCACGCAGCCCCTTTTCGTGCACTGAAATATGTCAGAAACTCGAGATATGTACATACAACTAAGCCACGCCGAAAAACCAAAACTCTTTTTACATAACATTTACCTCAGTAGGGTAATATTGAAGCCAGGACCACCGCATCAGTATTTGAATACTCTGTAGTTACTATTACGCTAAGTTTAGATGGATATAAGACATTTAAGCACGTGTTTGTACAGGTATATATACTGTACAACAAACTACCTACCAGATATTCAGCTTGTGTTGGTTGTTGTGCGAAACAAGAGTAACATTGATAAATACGTCAACAGCAGTCATTATGATAAGTAATTGGAACTCGAAATGGATTCAACAAAATGGTGTGTAGATTTAATTTTACACTCGGTTTTAGTTCCACATATAGAGACATGTTTTGTTTTATCGTTTTATCCTTGATTTCTCGTCGAACCACTCAAGATTTGGTGGACTGTGATCTGACTGTCATCCCCTTTAAAAAATTACTACCTTAAGGAACTTGACTAAGAGAATCATTAAAGAAAAAAGCTATGCGTCTTCGATGTGTATGTGGGTGTGTGCGTATAAAATAATGTATACATATATGGTCATAATACAATTATTACGCCTCGTAACTGCAATTCGAATAATATTAAAATTTAGTTGAGTATAAATTTTGAAGTTAAGTTTGTTACTCGATCCGAGGTGAAAGTGATCTGTAAGAAAACCCGCGTATTCGAGAAGTTTTATGAAAACGAGTGGAATAGTAAATTCTGTTTACAGTGATGGAGCTACGGTGCATTTTGTTTCTAGCTGCAGAATGAATGGGTCAGCTCGACCGGTGGCGGCCCTCACAGAATACAGGCGTGAAATAGCAGCATGACGCTGCGGTGTTTCGTCTGCTGAGTGTAGGGATTCGGAGACCCTTACATTACTGGTGTCGAGGCATTCCATCTCAGTCCTCAAGTGTGACAACGCATCTGCATTATGATTCCTTGTCAAAGATGAATATATATATATATATATATATATGTGTCATGGGCCGCAGGAATCACCATCATGTGAACTGTGTGCTCGTTTCGTACTCACAGTGTAATAAAAAAACAAATCAAAATACCGATAAAACCATAATTTTTGAAAACTAATAATCTGTATGAGTCTCCCAAGTAACGCCGATTACAATGAAATACATCACCAATGATTATTGTGTTACCACGCTTCATGAGATTTGTAATGTTATCAGCAAGCCATGATGATAATTTTCCCTAAACCGGGCTATTTGGTTGTAGCAACTGGCAACTTATGCTTTAGTCTTCTATACCAATCTTTCAAAGACGCAGTTACTTAAGAAGTGAACCAATAATCCTTGAGGCATTCACTGTCCCTGCGGTGAATAACACAATAGAAAAGTGGGTGGAATATATCGAATTGTTATGGAAGCACACTCGTTTTGCATTCCGTTTCGATTTCATATAGAATCTTTTTCAAGAACGAGTCGAGAATAATGTACGAGTTTTGATAATAAATAAAAATAATTATCGAGACCCGTTGCTCCTGAATGTCGGAGACATTATTTCCCATAAATTTTGATTCGGTATAAAACCTTAGCATAGACATTGTATAGCATCTTGAACATTTCAGGTTTAAAACGAAGAATGCGTTAAGATTATATTTCACTATCACAGTATTTAGGCAGGGCGGTTAATAATTAGCTTAAGGATCACGGAATCAGTTATGATTATATTAAATCATAGCTTAGACATATTTATTACCATTAGTAGGCAGGTAAAAATCAATTTAAAAATCAAAATAATTTTGTCACATGGGAATAAAGACATTAATTCAACTATATATACACATATCTTTGCTACTAACCATTTCTAGATTTTTTTTTATTTCTTTACATGAACAAAATTAACCAAATTATTTTATTTTTGTAAAATTGTAGGTAGTGTTTATTAAACATTATATGCAGTTCGAAAATCGGTCCCGCCATTGATATGCATTTATACGCCATTTTATGCACTTCCTCTGGGAGCATAACAATTCGCTAGCCATGACGATTTCTAAGATAAACAGCGTCCCCTGACAGTCTTATAAATAATGTAATGGCATAAAAATAAGGTCCTGGCGTACTAAGATTATACTTGTAGAGTGAGCACCTACTCCCTATAAATTCTAATATCCTTAAGGTATTACGGGAAAACGTTACCAAGAACTCGAACATTTGCAAATATTTGTGTGCTTGACGAAATCTTGTATATGCCAATTGCATGTAACAGAACCCGCATTTGAACACAGTGAACTGTACTGCCACATATTTCTAAATTAACTATAATTTAGAAATATCAGGCAGTAGCATCATCAACTTAAATGTTACAACGAATCTTGAATGAACTTACAATTAAAAAAAAACAATTTAATGTTAACAGCATAGCAGTTTTAATCTCAAATGAGTTTGTGAATCATGACTGCCGATGAGAAGCTTCATTGTGAAAAATTTGTAAAGGAGTAAAAGAGATTAAAACTGCCACTGTATCTGTATAACAGTAGTTATAACAGATATAGAGCCGGTTCTCAGACGAGATTATATTGATGCGTCCCGGGCACGGCGGGGTTGGTCGATGCCAGGTCGCGCAGGCGCGCGCAGGTCGAAGCCCTTACGGTTGCCGACCCGGGCCGCCCAGCCTCGGGCATACCCACCCACCCACTCCTACAATTACGGGACTCTAGAATTAGATAGACGAATTCATCCGAATATAGTCTAGCTTCTAATTGAGATTCTGAATTGCGAGTCATTATACATACATATATACGAATACCATTACCAGATAGCCTTTTGTCATTTGTACATAACATAATAGCAATGAAGTTCGACACAGATGAAAGGTATAAATTATAAGTAACAAATTATTAGAAAAAGGAAAATCGAGAGGCGCTTTAGTCCTAATATCAAACGTGGGAGACTTTTCTTTAAACATCTTTTTATCTCTACAACAATCTTCCAAAATGGCGACCTTTTTCATTGTCTAACCCTCTCAAAAGAGTATAATATCTTTTATCATATTTTGAATAGATAAACGGTCTCGTCTCAGCTCTCTTTGAAGAGCTATAAATAGAAAATATATCCATGGAAAATTTTCAAATTAACTTCAGTCGGTACATTGACAGACAGACCTTTTCCTGTCAAATTAAGCGTTGTACTTTCCTTGAAAAGTCGTCCAAAGTATATTATTATAAGTTTTCTTATTCTTTATTGTCCGTTAAAATTGATTCGATATTAAGTTTTAGAGCAAATTTAGCTGTATGAATCCGTTGCGACCAAACGATTTCACTGAAAGCTTTTTATTCATAATGAACATACCAATGATATATCTACTAATGTTAATTTAACAAGTCAGCTAAAAAATTGCGTCGAGGAGCTGTTTGAATATTACTGGTTAGAAAGTGCAGAGATTTATTATACTAAAGCCTATTTTTATCATTTTACTTTCAAACAAGTATTAAGTTTATTTAGCTTAGTTTTTTTTGTAGTATAGGCGGCAAACGAACATGCAGCCCACCTGACGGTAAGTTACCACCGCCGCCCATGAACATCCGCAACACCAAAACATGCAGGAAAAGCACGAAGGTGCGTTCCGTAAATGAAGCTTACAGATATAATTCTAAAAAAAGAAGAGATATAGAGTAACAGTGGGTCCATATGTTTTCATTAGTGTGACATATGAACTGTCTATGTTATATAATTAATATATCTATACGTAATATTAGTTGTAACAATAATACAACAAATAAGCGCTTACTGTATTACTGAAATTTGCTTAAGATATTATGCAGTCAATCATCTATAATATCGAAATATGGAATAAATATAGACGTTAGGCAAGAGAGTTAGCAGTCATTATATAAACCTAGTTATTCTCCTCTTGCAGATTATCATCACGCTGGGCCGTGCCGAATTGGACACCACAGTGGCGATAGCGTAAAGCCTACTAAATTTGCTGTGGGTGAAACAGCTCAGCAGAAAAACCGGAATAGGAATACGCTGGTCTATAGTTGTTCGTTCCAATGCACCTTTTATGAAAACAAAGGATATCAATTATAAATATTTATAATAGAGAGTTTTTGTTGCGTACCTACCACACAAACGATAAGAGAGCCTTTGAAAAAGTTCTGCAAGAAGTTTTCCGCGTAGCAATACTGAGTCTACGAGGAAAAATTTCTGATTCAAAAACGGCTTTTATAATTTTTTTATAAGAAATTTTTATTGTTGTCGCCTTTATTGTTCAGTTTTCATAACATTATTTTTTCATTCTTTACTAAATTTGTATATTTTTTAAATCATTTGTACCTTTATGCCTTGAAATTCATATTTGGGTTAAATGAGCATTATTTGTTAATATATGATTATTTCGAATTGATTTTTTATGAAATTACAAGTGATAAAGGTGAGGTGAAGTGGTTAGATCCCATGAAAACCTTCATCTTTAAATAATATTTGTTGTCACCAGCGAGTGCCGAGATTGAATACATCGCTACCAGTAATTGGATCTCCGGACTACACGAAAGATGGTTGTTATATTGCTGTCCCATGATGGTACTTTGTGTGATTCCAGCCCAGTTCGTTTCATGTACATAAAGCAAAATTTCTCAGAATTGTTGTATAAATGCCGCATAAGGTTCCAGAGATCCGCAGTGTATTGAGATTCGCGCATAAATATTGTGTTCACGGTGTACTATACGAGGGAGTCAATTACTTAAAAAGTATTTGCGACGCTGGGGACTCGACACGAACGCTTTCGCCACATTTCATTCACTCTCTAAAGTGAACGCTGCAAATATTTCAACAACACACCTGTTCTGTTTGTTGCACCTCATTCATAAATATTTGTTCTCTTCTTTTGAAGCTGTTCGTTAATTTACTTATATGATTATGGTTGCGAACCTTTATTCGTATTATATATATATATATATATATATATATATATATGTATATATGTATATATTTATATGTATGTGTGTATGTATATATATATATATATATAACGTATATTATTCAAGATTACCCTTTTAGTCCTATTTTTAATCAATCCCTTGAGCAGTTTTCTCTCTTTCCGACTACGGATGTTGTTACAAATGGCTGCGAGCCCTTATCATTATTTTAATATTCCAGACCGATCGACAGACGACATTAAACCATTGACTAAAGCTTTCAATGGATTGTAAACTTTAGTCAACTGCGAGCGTTATGCTGTCACATCCTCCATTGTTTTCGTTCTAAACTTAGTTTTTTTTTAGTTAGTTTTGTTTGTTTAACTTACTATAATGACGTTACGTGAGCCTCTTAAAGGTATCATTAAGGTAAATCAAATTTAGCAGAACACTTGCATTTAAATAATAAGCACTTATATTACTTATGTCTTTACATATCTATAATTGTGATGTCTAACCAGCTATGAACTGCCGCAGTCGGATTGGGCGACTATAATTTAAAAAAAAAATCAACTTTGCAATACAGGGAGTCTATCTTACCTTAGAGAAGTAGTTTGATAAATGTTTACTCCAGCGAAGATTACGGCCACCTGCCGAGGTTTTACCAACTAGGCTACAATAAAGGCGTCCTCTGTACTGGGTATAAAATGTTTCTAACAGGGCCAGCCTCGCGCGTTTAATACCCCATTGAGGTGCTAGTGCCCTTAGGCTACGGTAATCGCCTATCAAGTCTGTTTGCCACTATGTGATGTAAAAAGTTAGCCTTTTATTCAGTTTATCTTTCGCTTTTTCGAATCCATCCGGAACCGTGAGATGTTATGATATTCAAGATCTTGAATCATTGTAATATCGAATGAACATATACAAAGAATAAACTATTCAAATTGTAATAATAGAAACACATATGACTCTCTTCATTAATAATAAAGACAAACCTTAATAATTCCTAAAAAACTTTTAGGTATTATATAAATTATTTTAAACTTTCAATCTTTCAAGAAACATATTTCTCGTCATATGGTGGTGGGTATAGAAACACGTCGCTATGCGACTTATTAGTTTTCACATAATTAACAAGGAATAAATTAAAAAGCGATTGCGGTATTTAATAGTTGCTTAAGCGAAGCATGTTTGTCGCCAAGCATTAAAAACCCGTCTAACATTAAATAGGAAACATTTGTATGTTCTAAATGAATAAGTAACGTGCCGTAAGCAGGCTCTGAAAAAACGTCGAGAGACGCTAGCATCGCATCAAAAAGCTCTAACGCTCTAACATACCGAGAATTTTTAACACGCGCTCTCTAATTGTATAACACAGCACGATAGTTGGAAGGCATAATACAAACAGAATCGAAGCTAATTTTAACAATGTATGCTAGTGTTAAATATCGTGCGGCCGTGTGTAAACATGCCATCGGACAATGCTGCCGTTAGTCAAACAGCCGTTCGGGGAAACACTTGAGCATTGTGGACGTTTTAGTGCTTCAGGTAATGTGATGCCTAGTGACGCGGTTACTAGTTAACGTGTTCTCTGTATCGTGTGATGACAATCCCTTAAGCGTCATCAGTATCAACTGATGACGCTTAAGGGATAGTGCTCTGCATATGCAGACCGGACGTCTTTGATAAAGTGATGACATTAGGTTATTATTAATATATTATTTATAATGTTAACGTAATTATATCCTTATTGTACGAATACTGCACATTGCAAATTTTATACATTTTATTGCGTTTATTAAAATAAACGCCATGGAATATTTAAGTATAAGAATAATTGAGCTGGTGATAGCACCTTTAAGAAACGCCATAAACATCCATTTACTATTTTATATTAAATTTATTTATTTGCGAAAGAACCACTTGTGTTTTCTTCTTTTGATCATTTGTGTTTTGTTTATTAATGTTGTTTTCCTTATACCTTGTTAGTAATTATAAATAAAATAAAAATAAATCAAAGACAAATTTACCTGAAAACTAAATCTAACGGCAAAAAAGTCTATCGTAGTAATTTAAGTATGTATATATATACAATTATTGAAATAAAATGACGACTAAATGATTCATATATCTTCTTATACTTGGAAAGTCTAAATTAAATAAATATATAAAAAATAACATTTATATCATTTGCCCGATACATAAAATATATTACGCGGTAAATAGGGAAAAACAAATTACAATAATTTAACTGTGCCTGTTATTTCAATAGCCACAAAAGGGTGAAAATTATTAATGTGTGGGCAAACCAAATTACATAATGCATTAACTAATTAAATCATATATAATACAAAAAGCACAACATTTACGATGTAACAGTTATCAATGCAAAATGTTTTCAAAAGCGTTTTATTAACGAAGACAGATAAAGGTATAGCCTAGAATGAATAGGGGTGTTCACACAAGTTTTAATTATGCATAGAATTTTCTCGTTTCTGCTAAGGAAACAGGGATGAGAAATTTAATCCCGATGACATGGATTTTAATACTTTAAGTAGCTTCAAAGTTAATTATATAATTTTCTGTTCTATAAATCTACGGAACTTTTTCATCAATTATTATGATGACGTGGACCTGGACATCGTGCTCGTAGTTGATGTGAGGTCAAACCCCCGAATGCTGGTATTTTCCACATAGTTGTACGCTGGAGGCTACCCTATTTCATCTGCATATCAACTACTTGTCATCAATTCAATATTATTTAATAAGTGCGGCAAATCCTTTGGTGTTCTAAATGTTCTTGGGGGACGGTGATTACTTCCCATTAGGAAACCACTAGCTCGTTTATTCCCTCTTCTATTTAAACTTAGTATCCATTTATACATAGGAATAAGAGAGGACAATGAGACCTAGCCCTACCCCTACACCCCCCCTTCCCCTTTAGTCTTATGTCAATATATAAGGGTTATTTTGAATCCTTAGTTTATACATACATAATGCTTTATATACACTATAAATGACATCTTTTAAAGCGTATATTAGGCTTATGTTCATTGCGCATTCAGGAACTTTCCGATATCTCATATATGAAACATGAATGCGCAATATTCATCCAAAGTGTTTACCAAGTTGTGAAAACAAAATGTAAATTTAATTTATTTCAGTGATACCGTCGTTGCATCAGTCAAATCCTCGCACGAATCAATTTGCATTATAAAGTCTGTCCCATTTTAAATGTAATCCTATTGTTTATACAGCGCAAAAGGGACCTGGGGAACAAACGTGGTTATTATTGCGATGCAAGTGCGTGAATTTGAAAAATTTTAAACTTTTTGAAACGAATTTGAAAATTACTGGTTTGGTGAAAATGAAGAAAGCGTTAACCTTTCGTTTCTTCTATCTCATAGCGGGAATCGCTATGAGATAGAAGATCGCTAGTGAGATAGTCGTATGCTTATAAGGTCTAAATTTATCCTTGACAAGATTGAGTATGCGTATAATTAATCACCCCCTATGAATTGAGATTGAATGGCCGGTAACCTGTTATCGAGATCCGTACACGCACCATACAAAACACATCAGTTATCCTGCTAATTCACGTTGGTATCCCCTGTGAGGGCGTGGTCCTTATCCGAACGAACTGGCATGAATTCATGAATTCAACATGTTGCGGCTAGATATGAGCTGCTGCGTAGCTTAACTATTGTTACCACACAAGATGGTTTAGTTTAAGAACTAACTCAAGTTACACATGCGTAATATTATCGTATATTTACACTTACTACCTATATATATTCGACTATTCGTTAAATCTAAAAAACGTAACAGAAAAACTGTGTAGTCCATATAGGCGTGGTATAAGGATTTTTCGTATCGTATCGGACTCTTAATTAAAAACAAAAAAATAAAAAAAAACAAAAAAGTTGAAATGCTTTATTTTTATGTCGCAGGTGTAGAGGGCGGCTTTAACGCAGTTCGTACAGAGACCGGTTCCACGCAGAAGCCGTAAGGCTTGCAATATATTTTTGTAGTTTGAAATCCATAGTAAGTAATTCGTCAAAAACAAGTAATCGTAATGTCGCACTAAAAACCTAAAAAACTAACGAATAGCAGTTTTTGTACAGTTTCTAGAATTAGCGGATATAAATATCATACAGGTAAAAGTTTATTGAAAAACCGATATTTTACACTAAAAAAAGTTATTAACTTAATCAGTCCCAACGCATGCGTCTACATCGGTTTTACGCTGTAACCTACGCGGGGCATGTTCTATGACATCTCCGGCACGCGCCTTTTCCTCCCAACAGTTTGCATCTGTTCGACTCGACCATAAGAAAGCAACAGGTCACGATGCCATAATAGTGAGGTAATAGCCACAATCAGCAGCTATATACTCACGATTGGTAATTAGTATGCCTTCATCTGACCAATAATCTTTATAAAGCCGTCTAGATTAAATATTTTTCTAAGTATTTGTCATAATACATAATTAAAGAGAAAAACTTGCTTTTATGATCTGGTGGCGATTCAAGAAATTAATAATAAATAATTAGCATTAAGAACACGTGAACAAGGAAAAGAAAATAAAGGTTAAGATACCATATAACTTCATAAAGAAATATTTTTTCCTCGACGTAACGGAAACTTTTCACGAATTTCCGAGTACTTTATTGTCCTTTCTTAAAGTTATTGAAATTCTTTCATTATTTTACCTTTCGACATTTGGATGAATAGCTATATATACGAGAAAATGAAAAGTAATAACTTCTGAATCTTACAGGGTTGGTATTATTATTCTACCTTTTAGGGCTTCTTCACTCCGCGAAACTGATAACAAAACGCTTGCAGAAATATATAAGCTCCTTTTGAAAGCATTAATGTCGGCGAGAGCTCTTCGTATTTATTAATAAATTTATTGTGAAAACCAATGAATTACATATATATTAAGAACGTGTATCGTTTTTTTTTTCAAAGCCTAAGTGAAAACTGCGTTGTGGATCAGCGTTATTGGCAAACTATCATTCATGAACAACTGTTCCTCCGTAAAAGTTGATCGAGATAGGTGCCGCACAAACGATGGGCAAGCACGGGCGCGTGGATTGGTGCAAAAACCGTTCACTATGTGCATTATCAAATGGTTGCCTCATTTTCATACAAGACCTTCTAGCATTACTCTAGCAATGCTGGACATATTTTTTTTCAAAGGACAGTTGACCCCAAATGCGGCAAAAGTCAGAAAACCGTTTGCTGGTAACGTACCAGAAAATAGACGTTTTTAATTTTTAAAAAATGCCTCTAACCTACTCTAACGTATCTCACCTAGCGCCTCAAATATACCCTGACCTGGATTACAAACAAAGAAGACTAAGGTTTCTGAGCATTTAGTTTTTTTTTTCGGGCTGATGGCCGCCGTTAGCCCGAGGGCTTTATTAGTACTAATTGTAAAATTATAGGCGAAGAATAAATAAGATATTTGTTTATTTTCGTTGCTAAACTTGGAAGAGTCAAATCACATCTGCAACGGAAGAGTGCGTTGTCGGCCTATAAGTTCTTTCCTTGAAAGTCCCTATATATAACAGTTCGGAATTACTGTTGGCGACAGTTGATACTGATTGAATTGAGCGCACCAGCAAATTTCGTCTAAAGCGCACAATGGTGAATTGCGAAACATTGAGATGATAATGAAGAATTACTTTTAGACTATAATTAATTCCTACGATGAATTTAAGACATCTGTCGCGTTGTACGACGTTTAAATTCACCGATTAGTTTCCTTTTTCCCATAATATTACATTAAAGAAAAAAATTCTAATCTTTTTCCGCGATCGGTAATTCATGTAATAAAAAAACATTAAACTAAGTGTAGTTATAAAAAACTGTTGCTAGATTCTGTTGATGTTGATGCTGTTAGCATATGCGGCTCTTACAGCTTCATCGGACACACGGCTCACGGAACTGAGGGGTCCGTGAGCTGGTTAAAAACTGTTGAAATATGTTTATTTATTGCTGTTAATATTGCTGTTTTTTTTTTCATGATATTTCTCGCGGGATGTATTGACACGTGGGATGCAGTCGCCAGTCGCTCTGCGGTTTAGTGTTAAAATAGTGGCGATGAACTTGCATATATTTCAAATGACGGTTGAATGAGGGCATTGCATCTCGCTTGTAATGCCCTCGTTTTACATAATAGGGTCACCGATTCCATACACTTAACATACGATATACCATATATATTTTAAGCGAGTATTCTGTGAGGGCGTAATTTTCGGTAGAGGTAATCCATTCATGGCGTAGCTTAAATGTAGCTGTAGTATGGCTTTACACTTTTTTTTTAATGGTAAACACATCAAAGAGGCGTCTCGAATAGAATGTTGTTCAAAACATATTATTGAAATAATATATATATATATATATATATATATATATACATATATATATAGTTGTAATATTCAGTATACAGTAAGACAAACATACCTTCACTATGTTACAATAAAATCTACTGACATTAGTTTTGCCTCTAACCCTTTATACAAAAGGACTTATTCTATGGGTCGGAATAATTAAGTTGTTGATATGGCATTAAGATCAGAACAGGCGTCCGCCGCGAGAAAGTGGAGGCGGCATACCACCGCTGCGTGACTTCATGCTCGGTGACCAATCCGTTGGTTTCACGCGTTGCGACGTAGAGCGCCCACGCGGTACTCCTTACTTCAACCAATTCATTGGCTATATGGGTCATAAAAAAACCGTATCAAAAAAAAATTTTTTGTTCAAACTTGTCATTAATAGCCTAGCTTGCAGACTTGGGAAATCGTGATATGCTTGACTTTTTTGTTTCCACAATAATTGTTACAAAAAAAACTGCTAATGTATTTCTAATAATAGGAAGTCTGGTTTGAAGAAACTAACTAAGAATAAAATTTTTATCGCATACCCACTTAAAAAAAGTATTAAAAATGGAAATTACAAAACCAATTATAAAACGTACGTATTTTTTTAGTTCATTTAGAATAGTCAAAGAAATAATGAAACTTTTACATGTCATGATTTCACTAATTGAAACAATAATTGCCAATAGCCTAGTGGTTTAGCATACGGTCTGTGTAACTTAGGTCTTCCACAATTCGACTGATGTCTAACCGTCTAAGCATTTGAAATGGTTAACGGTTATTTTGGTAATGTTAATAGGATTAAACAAAATACCTCACTTTCATCTGTGTCTACAGATATTAATACCATTGATAACACTTCTTTTTTTACTTTGAATAATTTTGACCTCTATTTATAAATAATAGATTTACTGATCTTCTATTAAAGAAAACCTATGTGAATATATTAAGGTATTTTAACTATTAATTTATTAGAGAAGCAAGTAGGATTATGCACGATGGTTTCCATCACGAAGAGCACGTGGTTATTCAGCACATAAAATTACAATCAATAATTTCATTAATACCGGCATCTTGATTTACAGTACCCATTCTACTTCTAGGAAGAGATTATCAAACAAAATCTACAAGTAACATGTAAACTTTAAGTTAACAACAACTAAGAGCAAACAAAGAAGTTAACAACTAAGTTGCGATCTATAATAAAGACTAAGGGATTTTAGCTTGACCATTAAATAATTACTTCACAGAATAGATAAAAATATTTATTTAACGATACCATGAAATACAATATGCCTGCGATTAAGACATTAGTTTAATGGGTTTAAACTTTCGACAGGAAACGTCTAAAGATTTTAAGAACAACAAAAATTTCGAGGAGGCCAATGATGCAATAAATATTTATTTCATACATTGTAACGTGTTACTAAAATATCCCACGACTCTATTATGTCACTCACCCTCGTTAAATTACATTAGTTATAAAGGGTCCGTCCTTTTGTTTTAAATTATTGCTTTTGCGGTGTTCATTTGTATTCTCAGTAATTACAATTTAATTGAAAGTGATGTTAAGCTTATATCTCTTTTAATATTTTTAAATTACTACTGAAAAACGTCGTTGTTCGAATCGATCACGTAAAACGAAAATGAAAAGTTTGCTTTTTTATAAAAACAAAACTTTTCATTTTCGTTTCAGCCCGTTTGTTACTCTTTGTATTATTACAAAGAGTAACAAACGGGCTCTCGGTTCATCTGATAGTAACAGTAATTAAAAAGTAGATACAGCCTCGCAGATTAATTAGGTCGCAGTTTATTTATAGTTTTCTAATCAGGATCAAATTTCTAAAATTGACGCATCGCGTGCTATAACGGTGTGCGGGGTTTGCTTATAGTATAGCACAGACTCGGAATACGAATCAGCAGCTTCGTCGACTGCCATAGCTAACTTCTATGGAGTACTTCCGTCGCGGTCTAGCCCCTAAAGCCTCTTTCAGCCGCCACATTCCATCGCCAAATACGTTCCTCTTTTGAATAATAAACATGTTGCTAACGAAATCGGTTGGCTACGATCGATCGTATCGACGGTGCAACATAATGCATTACCAATAAGTGTGTTACACTCATTAGTATGATGGCATCGTTCAACAATAAGAATCGACGCTCAAACAGAGTTACGACCTCGTAATCGACGAACGTTAATTAATTAAGCGAGACATTTAGTTGCGTGACAAGTGTATACTAAGCACTTACGCCTAGCCGCCCCAATTCGCGCTCCCGATGGATTGTGATGGGCACGCGAACTATTTTTTATTGTACATTTATGTAACCGAAAGTTAATGGGGCCCGTAAATATTAAATATGTATTACCAGCTAAGAGCACGCTTGGTCGATTTGAATAGACATAAAGCATTAGTTAATTAATGAGGAAGGTCTGCATTTCCGTTTTGTATTTGAAAAATAAACAAGTGGAATTCTCAGACTCGAACGTACCGATAAGATATGAGCAAGTCAGCTCGTTAATGGAGAGGTTAGTCATGTTAAATATACGTATAAGACAGTACATGCGTGGGGCCACTTATAAACTGGTCGCTTTTGTTGCTCTATTTCTTATGATTGAAGATATGACGAGCGGCTCTTATCCAGTGAACATAGAGACGAGATAGATTTCTAGTGAACTGCTTTCGCTCAATATTGACTTTCATCGTTAAGAAGCTAACGCGTCTACGTCAGCACGAAAGTATGTCGCCAACATAGACGCTTTTATACGCCTTCGTTTCACACGGACGTATTTTCCGTCGTGAAAGCTCGAAAAACCACAAAGCGTTGATTGTACGACGTTAAAATTTCATTTTTCACGGCACGCTCGGATTCAAACGGTCCAATATCTCGATGTCCAATGCTTAAAAATATATGTTGAATATTGTGACTATTTAAACCGGTACAAATAGACGTTCGCTCGGAACAAAGCAGCATTTAAGCAAGAATATGCCTTTACAATGACCTAGTTTTCTTTAAAACTAAAATAGTGAAAGATCAAAGTTAGTACTATTGAAAAGTCAGACCAAAATATAAAGTCAAGGCAGCTGGGTCTGGCTTGTTACCTTGACTATGAAGTTACCGCAATAGAAGTAAGTAAACCAGAGCGTAGTATGGGTACGAAAAAGAGTAGTACCGTTTTAATCCATCGGAAGTAACTGACCGAGCCAAGGTTCGGCCCTCTCGGGGACCCTCGAGTCAGTTGCTTTCGCGCCCAGGGTAACGGTCCAAGACGAGGCTCCCTCTCGAGAGCGCTTGTGCTAGTTACCCAATAATAAAGGTTATTCCCTCGGCTGGGTGTCCTAAGCGCTCGGCCACATTTCAACCCGTGAATCTGTAAAAGCCCTCGGGCTAAGAGTGGCCATCAGCCATAAGAAAAAAGGACCAGTACCGCTTCATATTCTGAAGCGCTTATTTATCAATGTGAATCTATTTGACACCTATAAGAAATAAATCGACGAGCAGTGCACCTGCTTTCTTTAGATATGAACGTTTCTTATCTAGAGGCAAAATGGAAATAGTTCTATTTCAAAGCGAAATTATAAAGAATGTCTTTACATTGCGATTACAAACTTATTTAAATTTAATATTTATTATGATAAACGTATATAATTTTAAATAGAAAATATTTTCCTATCAAACTTATGATTAAATGACTATTATTAATACATTTGATTTCTAGATCCCAAACTAAGTACTTGATTTCATGTGCGACGGTTACATATCAGACAATTTTGCTGGCCTAAGCTAGTGTTTAAGACGTATAATGCGCAGTGCTTACACATAATAAGTATTCAATGCTGTTCATATTCATATTCAACGCGATCATAATATCTGCACGTATTCGTAAGTATGCCGTTGTAATATCAATTCAAATATTACTTTTGCATTAACGTTGCGACGTATAACACACGGCGTTCCTTGTGCGTTGGAGGGGCGGCCATATTGGCTGACGCTTGATGGGATAATTTGGCAGAAGGGTCGACGTAGTTGCGGTGCTTGTGATGCGATGCGTGCACAAAGGCAAGGCGTGGTAACAAGGATGTTATTAAAGTCTACGCTGAATACTGCGATGATTACGGCGTAAGTTACATATAGCGCGTTATAATGGACGCGACTTCTGTATACGAAATTACCGTCTGTACAGTAATCGATAAATAAAAAAAAAACAATATCCTAAAAACCACGACAATGAGGCAAAATCGGACTCGCTTACATTTCCTATTATAGTTTCTAATAGTTGGTATAGTCTAAGATATTTATGATGCCACAAACATAAGGGGCACTCGTTCGGTCCACTCCTTGCCTCGGCAATGAAATATGAGAAGGTAGGAATGTAGTGTCAGCGAAAATAGTATTTCACCCAGACTCGTGAACAATGATATGCGAGACTGAAACTATGAATCTCGCAAGAGTATCGAAACCAGGATTCACGTATTTCATTCATGTAAATGGACCCCGGGGTGATGAACTTATCTGATTCATTGGCTTTCTTCCATACCCTTGTTATATGGATATTTATATCTTCGAAAAACTCGCAGAATTTTTTAGTTTATTTATGACAAAATTAAAACATATATATATCAAAAACGTTTTTCAAGTTACACTTCGAATAGCTTTTGGTTGCTTAGAAACCGGTCAAGTGCGTGCTCGCGAGTTCCATATAATTCCGTTTTTTGTGAGTATTTTATGACTCCAGATTTTCATTAATATGTAAGGCCTTGTATTGTCTGCTTTTTTTTTTAAAAAAATGGAGAGTTTACCCGCCAGTGAAGGGTAAGTAGGAGATTCGGATATAAGGGAAGAATTAACGAGAAAAATATTCATGACCACTGTTTTTGAAACTAAGGCGACGCGTCAAACTATACTCCTAAATAACCTACTTTTTAAGGGCGGCAGAGGTGAGTGAAAAAAAAAATATCAAAACAATTTGTAATGTTTGAGCGAGGCACAGACTACATTTAACACGAAAAGCTTTGTTTCTCTCTCTCTCTTTTGGTTTTTTCTTACGTTTTTATTATTGTTACTATTAATTCTGTAAATTTTATTTATTGTTATAATAATAAATGTTCAAAATGTATTTATTATTTATAAATATAAACTTTATCCATATAACGCCGTAATGCTGAAGTGTAATAAAAATATATAAAACATAATTTTTTCCAAGTCATTCTTAACAATAAAAATCAAATAACCGTAATAAAACTTGGCTTACCACTAACAAAGTACATACAGATATAAATTTGTACATGTCACAGTGCAACGTTATACGGTAAGTGGTTCGTATAGGGGCTCCGAGTGAGCTTTATTAGATGATAGTGTGTGCACAAGGTTAATACGGGGGGGCAACGACCGGCGACGGATACCGCGGTTTACCCTCGCCGGAGATCGGCTGCCATGTGCATCGACCAATGTTAACTCGCAGTCACTACGTTGTAATGATTATTGTCGGGCCTACGGAATATTATATTTGTATGTATAGTCCAGTTTGTAAGAATATTTTTTTGTTATACTGATAGATGACTGACACATGGTGTATATATATTGCTTTGTGTGCCATTGTATGAATCGTTCACGATATTTTTTTACAATTATAAGTGATGAGGAATTAAAAAAAAAAATCGTATATGCTATAAATGATGCTGTAAATTAAAAATATTAGTTTATTTTTGCTTTGTGTTTCGTTTAAAAGTAATAAAATAGTTGTTGTCTCACCACTTGTTTATAAATCATATACAGTAATATTGGGCGAAAATTTATTATAGCCGGCATGCAATATCATATGACACAATTACGTACAACTGATTGCAATTTTATTCAAATTTGAACGGGACGGCGCGAAATTTTTTGCAACGAGTTAATAAAACTGCATTAATGTAGCGAAATACGCTAACAACAAATTTCGCGCTTTGATTTATTTTAGTCGTTTTCAATGGAATCATTTAAGATACTCGATCATTAGAAGAAATTATACAAGTGGTGGGGGTTTATAAGGTGTGATTATTAGTATTAAGGTATTAAGAGCTAAGTACATTGATTGGACTAGGCCAACGCATTGTATTATCCAATAGAACAGTAGAGCGGATAGAAAAGATTAGAACAGATTTGTTCGCATCCCACGCTATGTGTACTGTTCCTTCCTGGCACGTATTAACCATGAAACTAAACTTATACCAAGACCAAGTATGGGGCAAAATAAAGTAATTTAGACTCCACCGCCGAGGGCAATATTTGCGAAAATACAAAAATTTCTGTTTCGAAACTGCGTAGGCCATAAGACAGTGTTGCTAAATGCAAGAAACGAGGCTGCATGGGTGGCAAATTTGCACATAGCCCATCTGTTTGTAATTACTGCGGTCCACGAAGCCCGCGGTCTTCCTCGATAAGGAATCATAACGCAGATGCGTTGTCATCGACTAGGATGGATTGTAACGTCTCCGGTATTGGGGCGGTAACAGGTGAATAACAAGAAAAGAAAATAAAACTAGCAGGAGAGCTCCCGAGAGGGTGCCTCAACCCCTTGCGCGAGAGCAACTGACTCGTGGATGCCCGAGAGGGCCGAACCTCAGCTCGATCAGTTGCTCTTGCCTATGGATTATCGAAATTAATACCTCTGTTATTATTATTGGCTATCTGTACCATCACTACCGAATATGTAGGCGCTGGAGAAGAAGTGACGCAAGAAACTCCAGCGACGCTTCTATCGATGTTGTCTGGTGAGAACCTGCCTGTGACATGGCGCTATAGCGAGTAATTCTGTAGTTTGCCCTAGCCGTCGGCCGGTGCAGTATGAAGGTACAGTATATGTGTGCAGTACGGAGGGCTTGGGCCCTGGTGGTCGCGTCGTCTGGGTCGTCTAAGGCGTGCCTCGGTCTCCTTCGGACACGAGGGATATCGATGAGATGGGATTGTAAGTGACGGCGCTCAAAACCAGCTGGTTTGGCGTTTACATGTAGTGTCTGGTTTGAATCTAGACACGCTCTCTAGAGTAGACTCTACACTGCGAGTGCACGGTATGTCATTGTTGTAGATAATGGAACCTAGGACGGAGCCTTGTTATACTCCGGCGCGAATGGTGTGTACCTCGGAAAGTGTTTCCTCGACGCGGTGTGGACAGGTGGACAGATAGGTGGTAGGTAGGTAAATAAAACGCCAAGCTAATAATACTTTACTCTGGTATTAAGGCGAAATCCTGGCGTACCCCAATTAGGTTTAATAAATCAATTATTAAACCGAATAAAGATGTCTTTGTTCCGTGTTTATTTAACAATTTACGTGTTAATTTTTTTAAATGTATTTTTTCGTAATATCATGTTGTGCATTTAGTTATTAATCCAGATTCGGCATTAATGTTTTTTTATTATTATGAATAAATATAATTCTTACGTGGGGTTTAAGCAAATTGAATCTTTATCTATGAATTAATAAACTGCTCTTTTCCCAAGCAAATTAAATATACCTCTAAAACAGATTCGTCTGAATCCGTAACGATGGTGCGGTCCCTACGCTGCCTAAAACTGCCATCTTAATAAATCTTTACTTCTTATTGTGCCATGACAAGTTACCACGCTCTCTCGGGTTTTGCTTTTCACATCGGCACTAAGGTCCGACTTGTTTACAGACTGACGTTTAAAATTCTATTGTCCCGCAAGCCTCAAGTTTCGCTTGTGAACGATGTTGTTTTATTACATTCGACTTATGACGTATATTAGACGGTACACTTTAAAAAGTATTAAGTAATCATAATTAAGAGCTAAATAAAGAAAAAATATAAATTAAAATATATTATGGTAATACATAAATAACAAAATGCCCAAAAAGTAAATGACTGATGTGTGTTTAAGATGCATATACACATATATACACGTACGTACACTTTGGTATAGGTACACAGGGAAGATTTGTAATGTTTAATTTATAAGTGCATTACACATTATATAATCGGAAAAAGCTATCAGCAATTGATTATTATATAAACAGGAATTAAAAGGTTCGTTGAAAACAATATTGTTAAATGAACCATTGCGCTGTGCGTCCCTCGTCAACAAATTAACTAAGCGACATGAGACGCACTGACGGGCTTTGGAATGCGAGTCCATAGCCTTAATTTGTAGTTACAGGCTCCAAAGATTTACAAGAGCGGGTACAACGAATGTAATTAGGTCTTTATAACAGATCCTAGGCTGCTCAGCGGCCGGTTGATCTTTTTATGACAATGACATAAAAGGCATTGGCAGAAAATCAACTTTTTTTAACCGCATTGGAATTAACATATTTATAAAAGCGAAAACAAGAAAAAAAAATATATTTTTTGTATATTATAAATATGCGCTATTATAAATATGCTGAGGTGAGAGATTTCTTACAGAAGCACAGGGGTTAAGTTTAGTGCTCCACAAAAAACTATCTTTGTTACTTGTGCTGAACAAAAATCGTACTTAGTGTAATAAGCGATATTAAGATTATAATTCGTGGGCAAATTTAAGTGATATCCCTTCACCATAATTTTATAACTATGATTTTATTAATTACAAAAATGTAATCCTGGATGAATCCTAGTTATTATAAAGTTATCCTAGTAATTATTTATGAAGTGTACATACATAAGAGTACGCAGTGAGGTTCACGCCGAAGTTACCAGCATTAATGCCGAGTCGGTCATTTGACACCGAGCTCTTGACAGCCTAAAGTAATCGACATCTGGCAACCATGCCACGTGTGTTTTTTTAATTAACGTTTATATGTGGAACTTTGTTAATAATTCCACTTTAAAACCGTTCATAACGCTTCTGGATTGACGCCTTTGTTTATAAACGAGACAAGATTATATTGTTATTTAAAAAAAAGCCTATTTTAGCAGTCTTATAATAGAATAATGTACTAACATTATTCTATTATAAGACTTAATATTTACTTTTAATTCCTTTTGTCGATGCTTAGTGTTTATTTATTTATATATATATATATATATATATATATATATACATCTAATAAATTATGCAATAAGGAATGCTAATTATTTCTCAAAAGAGACAAACAAATACAATTACAACAAATTTGTAACAAAATAATTGCTTGTGAAATTTTAACGAACACGTGTAATAAAAAAGAAATCTTGTGCAACCGTAAGCATTATAATCATGTAATTGGTGGTAAAGAAATAACAGGAAAGTTCCATATTCATTTTCAGTAGCATTACATCTGTTTACGTAACAGCACATTAGTGGTGAAACGCGGTTACCTGAAATCTTTTAGCTTACTTGTTGTGGGGAAAAACTCTAAAATTACTAGGCGATAACTAAAAAAAAATACAATAGACTGTACAAGTAGGAATGGACATTATAAGGTATAAGTAATTATTTAACACATTACTGAAAAGAGGCAGGTGCCCTGTTATAAAATCATTTAGCACTGGTGACTACAACACGGTAGCTGCCTACTGGTTGAAGCAGGACTCATTCCGACATTTCATATATTTATATCAGGCGTGACTAAAGAGATAACCACATGGCAAGAGGATCGTGCGGTTCTGTGGCAGTTACATTTGTCCTCGATAAGGTAACATAAATCTGATGTCTTGACATATCCAAGAACATTGCTAGACCTACCCTGCAGTTTGATTCTAGCTGCAGAATGTATGAATCACCTCGACCAGTGTAAAATAGCAGCATAATGTTGCTGTGTTTCGTCTAGCAAGTGCAGGGATCCGGAGACCTTTATTACAGGTGACGGAAGCATTACATCTCAGTACTCAAAGGTGACGACGCATCTGCATTATGATTCCATCGTCAAGAATGAATGTAGATATCATGGGCCTTAGTAATCATTTACTTATTAAATATATAAAAATATAGTTAGCCACTATTTTGTGCCTTGCCATTTATATTTCGCGTGAGTTTATCCAAAACATTACGTAGTATTGTAAGTGGACTTCCACTATACCAAAGTTAATGCTTTTTGTATTTACTTTTGGAATAGTACTTATTTGGACAACAGAAATATTAGCTGGATTGGAATAAAATTACCCTAATTTATAATGGTGCTTCGGAATAATGGTAATCGTACGCTTTTATTAATATCTCGTTATAATATGTTTTAATTTAACTTTTTTTTAAGCCGATTTGTTAGCTTTATACCGGAAATCTTTTTATTCAATATCTCGCCAATTAAAATATAACTTCTTAAAGTTACCTTTGGATTTAACTTCAAAAGAAAGTTAAACAGAATGGAAACTTGATTAAATTGAATATTAACGTAACCTTAAATAGCGCGTACTTTCACAGACTTAATCAAGCAACAATCCTTTCTTTGCTGGTACAACGAACATGTGTGAAATTAATTAGGAAATGATAATTTTTCGAACGTGGATCACATTCGTAGCCACAAACACATGTGTAAATTTAAAAAATTATTGTAATTGATGAAAGATAAACTCTTATACTATTTTTTTTATATTAGTCCGTAAATGGTAAAGGAAAAGATCTAAAAAACTGAAATACATGAAGCTTTAACTTTCAGTCTGTAGGATTTAATTGCAGTTAAGTACTAGCTTTATTTAGTACAAAATGATTTCGTTAGTAGAAATCGATATCAAAAAGAGTTTTTGATATCGATTTCTACTAACATATAGTCGTTGATCTCTCAAACACTTTATGCAATACAAAAGCTTTCTTTTTAAATCAATAAAAGCTTTTAAATGTATAAGCTTCCTTAAGTTTTAGTCTTTCGTAGTTGTATTCCGAACGAACCACATCGAACTCATTTGCGCCGATACGTGTTATAAATTCAAGACCGGCATCAGCCCTTGATGGCGTAGTTGAATGGACCGAGAATAAACTAACCTTCGAGATAATGCGTCGTAGACGTTTTATGGAATACATACATCGTTTATGAAACATGGAAATATTTAAGATGCTTGGCAGTTTTTTTTATTTAGTCAAAAAAAAAATGATAAAATAACTAAACATTGTAAATAAAGCTTTGTTTGAACTGTTTTAAGTCCCGAAATATTTATATTAAACCTGCTATTGTATGTATACATACTGAAATTTATTTAAAGTTTTAGTTACCGACGTCTATAATTTATATAATAAAAAAAACCTAATAAAAATGCTTTTTAGTTTATGATATAACGAAATAAGACACTCTTGATAGTTATTCCTTGGAAGATTAAAGTCTGTATTAAACATGCATTAGATGTTTACAAATCAAAGGAAGCTAAGAGCTCGGAGACAATTTGATGTCATCGTTAACTCGAATACGAAGATGAACAGTGCGGCAAAATGGCGTCGAGTGTTATTGTGATTTCAACGTAAGCCGATGTCACCGAGGTTGGGATTCGGTGGCGTTTTGAGAACGAGTACCAATGCTTACATATATTAATTGATGGAGGACTCGAGCCGCGTATGGAATTCCAGAATAATTAATTGAGCCTTATTCGTAGACTCTTTGTTCACGACGAATGAACGCTCCGCTTGGTTTCCTTTTCAGCCCGATTGCGGTGTTGTCTTATTTGTAATAATATCTGTTATACCTCAATGAGTGCATGTCGCAAACGCGTTTTGTTTTCACATAAACAATTAAAAAAATTGTTACTTTAATGCGGAAAATGCCAAATTTAAATTTACCAATTTTATTGTTCTTTGGTCGCTATTATGTATTTAGGGTAACTGTCTCCTGTCGCGCTCACTTTCTGGGCCGTCCTCCGTTCTTCCCTAGATCTTACACAAATATATTTATGGAGATAAATACAACAACAAAAATAGAATCATATGAAGCAGATGAAATATAAAAAAAACTTAATTTATATGAAGCTTTTTTACGCGTTTACATTAGGAGTAACAAACGAGCACACAGTTCAACTGATGGTAAGTGATTCCTGCGGCCCATGACATTCATCGTAGACAAGGAGTCATAATGCAGCGTTGTCACCTTGAGGACTGAGATGGAATGCCTCGTCACCGGCAACAAAGGCCTCCAGATCCCTATACTCACCAGACGAAAGACAGCAGCGTTATGCCGTTATTTTGCGCTGGTGATTTGTGAGGGCGTGGTCCAACCCCAGTTGAGCCTACCCATTTATTCTGCAGCTAGAAACAAACTGCAAACTGCAGCGAAGCTCAACCGCTGCTTGACCTGTGTGTATGTATGATTAAATGTAATGGACCTCTTCAATTCAGATCGCCCGCGTCTAGATGTCTGAATAATATAAAATTTTGCAAACGTATTAAGAACCGTTGACGGTTGAATAATTACATGACTATGCGTACTGTTTCAGTTTTTTAAACTACTCAAAGACCAATACATAAATTACGCATGCGCGTTCTTTTATGTTATCGAGGATGAGGGTAGATATTTTGGGCCACGTGAATCACTTGCCATCAACGACGTGCTCGTAATATCATAAAAAATAATATATTTTTAAGAGATAAAGTAATAAATATTGCTTTTTTTTATAACAAACGTTTTACAATGAGTTTAATATACTCAAGATATGCAGACTATTTGTTGAATGTAAATATTTATGTAAACATGGAACATTATCGATTCCAACGTTAATCTGGAGTGTAAGTTGTATACTATCTAACATCAAAAGCTACAATATGCATATAGTAATTAACTTATACTTGTATTACTTGACCATTCCGTGGAAGTTCTTACAAATCGGAAATAGGATGGTCCTGACTAGATGGTAAGTATAGCCGCGTCTGTCATACACGAATGTACGGCCGAACTATTCTAATAATATACAAGTGTAGAAACACATTTTTTTAAACAAAAAAATCATAGTTGTTTTAATAAGGTATATGATATTGTTTTAATATACCGCTGATAAATTGATTAAGGTAATGTCTGAGTGTTAATATCAAATTTGTTGTTTCATTTCTATCGCAGTGACTACAACTCGGCTCGGCTCGATCGGCGTAGGACCACGCCCTCACAGAATACCAGCGTAAAATAGCAGCATAATGCTGCTGTGTTTCGTCTGGTGAGTGTAGGGAACCGGGGACCCGTATTACTGATGACTAGGCATTCCATATCAGTCCTCAAGGGTAACAACGCATCTGCATTATGACTCAAGCATCGACGTAGATGTCAGGATCAGGAATCACATGCCATCAGGTGAACTGTGCGCTCGTTTGTTGATCTCAATGTTAACAAATGAAAGAAAATCTTATCAATGAGAATAATAGCCAATGGTGTTGATTTTCTTTATTTTTTACATATTATATTACTGTTAAATTTTCACATCAGCACCAATTCATAATTTCTATATTTGATATTAATTCGGCAATCAAACCGGCTAAATACGAATGTAGAAAATTATGCTAAACGTGCCGAATTCCACAAATATGACGGCCTCAAATTTATCGTAGTAGATAACAATGCATAATAGTAAAGTAATATTAAGCCGCATTTAATATGCAGTTGTTGCAGTTGTTGCAGTAATAGTAGAATTTTTAAACGTTAAGCAATCCAATGCAAGTTTAGCCATCTTACAGAAACGTTGCGAAAGCCTTAGGGATAAGCTGATCCGATATAAAAGTTTAATAAAAGATTTTTTCAAACATCGCGGATAAACGCGTATATTGGGTATATTTTTGAATAGAATGACAGCGAATACGAATTTGAGCGAATCAATACATCGACAACAAAAATCAGAACACAATTTGCACTCTCGTACACACTTACGTAATGTTATGGTGAGAAATAAAAGTTCGTCAGCTTCAACTACCTTTAATTTATATTTACATACCATAAAATTATAGGATGATGCGAGCTTATTGTGAACTTTGTGTCGTTATTAGCAACATTTTAAATGATTAGCCGTTTCCTTTAAGTTATTTCCTATGCGTGTTAGCAAATTTGTACCATCAGATATACTTTTCAAGGGCTAACTGAACACATGTGAGAGTGTTATCAGATTCAATCCACATAGCTTCTCATATATTGTCAATCTTCTTTCTCTAAAGTATAAAATAATATTTTTCAATTTGATTCAGAGTAAACATTTGTAATCATTTTGATCCATGTTCAAAATATTAAAGGCGCAGCTTGATTGCAAAATGAACGGGTCGGGTCAACCGGAGGAGGACCACACTCTAACAAAACCCTGCGCGATATACCACCATAATGTTATTCGTATTGTTTATATAATTATTATTGTATATGTAAAATATATGTATTGAATTGGTATATGGTATGATATATCGTATATATTTTTCTTGAATTTGATTTGATTAATTGATACTTTGTTTAATTTTAATGATAGTTTTATTCTTTTTCCTAAAAAAAAAACAGCCACAACGTTTTGTCTGATAGAAATGTGTTGACTGTTACAAATCACGAAATTAACTTTTAAGTACGCCTATTGATTTCTATTAAGGTTGATTTCTTATAGTTGTTAAAATATCCCATTCACAACTTACAAATTACCATAGCTTGTAAGTCTGAACATGCTTGCGATAACTGATCAAATCTTGTTACTTTGCGGAGTAGTAGTCATAGACCTCGCGCTCACGCCTATAAAACTTGAACTGTCTAACCGGCTGTCAGATGGTAACTTGTAAGTGTAAACTACGTAACAAGTACCTTCGCAGCAGTTAGTTAAGCAGAATTCAGACTAACAAGTCACCATAATTTGTGAGTCTGCACATGCTTGCGACGACTGATCAAATCCTGTTACTTTGCGGAGTAGTAGTCATGACCTCACGCTCACGCCTAGTGATCTTAAACTGTCGAATCGCCAGTCAGATTGTAGCTTGCAAGTGTAAACTACATAACAAGTACGATCGCAGCAGTTAGTTAAGCAGAATTCAGACTAACAAGTCACCATAGCTTGTAAGTCTGCACATGCATGCGACAACTGATCACATCTTGTTACTTTGCTGAGTAGTAGTCATAGACCTCGATCTCTCGCCTAGAAAACTTGAATTGTCTCAACTGGCTATCAAATGATAACGTTTTATTTAAATTATTTTCGATCTAAGGTTGATCCGACTATCAATGAAATAGGAAGTATTTTATTTTCTATTCAAGGGTAGTGCGCATAAATCCTTCTGGAAGAATAGTCTTACGGCAGTAGAGCCACACTGCCGCTTCTTTCTAGAAGCAACACGAACAACCGGGGGAGGACCACGCCCTTACAAAATACCATTGTCATATAACAACATAAAGATGCTGTATTACGTATGGTTAGATTGTATCAGATCTGGTGTTCCAATTACAAATAAAAGGCATTTCATGGCTATCCTACGTATATATATTGTACTACAGTTCTGAACAAAGATTCAAGATGTAGTAGACCTCGCTTCATGTAAAGTAATGTTTCTAGCGAGATGAACTGTTTATATGTCGTCATTTACCATCAGGTGAACTGTTTTAGTTGGTCATCCCTAATATTATGAAAAAAATACTAAGCTATTTGTTTTTTTGTACATGTAGTACTTCTAACACTTTTATTTTTAATAAAAATAAAAAGTGAACAGCTGGGTGCATAAAATATCCGCTCCTCATAATTAGACGAGCCGTTGACTATTCGTACTCAAAATGTTCTAATTAAATATATTTATTGTTTGATTATAAAATACATATTATCTTTTCATCTTAGATGAGTTGATAATTATTTATACAGCTAATTCAAACTGATATCTCATATCAGAAACCTTACAAATCTTCAAAACTACTTTTTGATAATTTCAATTTTAAACGTTTATTAAAACGAATACAGCAAGTCTGCGGAAATTCGCAACGCAAAATTCGCGGCCGCAACTTCCGAAAAAGGGAGGTAATCGAATAATTTTTAATATTCAACGTAATATTCTTAAATAAAAATCATGAATGAAACTATCCTCATAATATCTTCTATTTTAATTTTGCATGAAGATGGAAGCAGCACAGCATTATTCGACCAACATAAGACAAGAACAGTAACAAGTGTATGTACGTACTTAACTTTTTAACAAATATAAATGAGAGACACGAGTCGCTAGCGGGTGAAATTAAATTAATTTACACAATGCAACACAACATAAAACTTACCTGGTATTTGATGCCAGCCAAACGAAGCCATGTCTCAACTTTCAAGCAGTACGGCGAAGTCGATGGTAACAAAGGAGTTCGCGAGAATTGATACAGGTACACGGTGTCCTTCTCAAAGTTGGTTTTGTGTACGGTCGGCTTCGAAGGAGCGGGTTCTGGTTTTTTCTCCACGGCCTTTTCTGGTTTTTCTTCAGTTGCCGGCGGCTCATCTTTAGTCTGGCCATTATCTGCCTGAGGCTCATCTTTTACCTCCTTCGGCTTCTCAAGATTTTCAGGAGTGGTATTAATACCTTCCGTAGTCATTTTCGAATATTTTATCACTCAATTTATTCAGAAATAGCGTTATACGCACGAACGGTCGCGTTGAAGTTTTAGCTCACCACCGCTCACGCTCGGCGCGCTAATAGATTTGACGAACTACCGCAAGCCCGTTATACTGCCTTACAGATAGTCAACTGACTATTTAACTGGTTGCTCGGCAACGCTGATCGATATTTTCTACGTCCCTACCACAAAATGGCGGCTTTCACTCGTTTTGTATGTCAAATGATCAATTTATTTTTTATATTTTAAAATAAAAGCCATTTTTTACGATCTGTTATTCTGTTAATATTAAAGAATAGCAAATTATAGCATTAATTTAATATTTCACCAACTCAAATACACACAGCAAATAAAATACCCACTAATAATAAGTATAGCGGTAAAATTTAAATACGAGTACACTTCCTGCGCAATCAATACAATTAATTTTTAGTGATTATAATTCTTTCTTATGTTATACTGTACTAGTAATAGGTATTTAAAAATAAGATTTAATTGTGTAGTTATACTATATTATGACGTTTCTGTATTTAAAATTTTCAGTTGTAAAAGAAATGTTAGAGTATCATGGAAGGCTCTCAAGTTTATTATCATATAAATTTGTCATCGCAATAATTATCCATAATTGTTAGGACTTGGATTTATTCATAGTTATCATTAGTACTTATACGTGGAATGGGTTGGCTTGACTGGAGGACTACATAGAATATCAGTGAAATAGCAGCGTAACGCTGTTTTATTTGGTGGGTGCAGGAATGCAAAGACCCAACTGGTACGCGTATTCTATTTTAGTCCTGTATAGTGGCAAGGCACTTTCATATTAGTATCTTTATTGAAGACCTTTGTATATTGGCCATAGTAATCACTTTACCTTGACGTGAACTGTACGTTTTTCAGAAAAAGATGTGAATATTTGTGTAGATTAAATTGTTGGTTCACGGATATTTTTGCAATTGTAATATCACTGAAAAATCACTCAGTTCTTTGTATGGTTCTTTTGTATAATAATTAGCCTTACATACTGTAAAACTAAGAACCAAAGTATATTATCTCTGTTTCGACAAATACGGCACTGTAACATATTCTACATATTTTCCGTGTAATTGGAACTAGAAGATTTACGGAATAACATGAAAAGAGCCACGCCCACACTACATAATTATACAAATTTTAGAGCATAAGTATTGTAAAAAAAAAACACAGTATGTAAAAAAATATTTAATTCAAATAGTTCAGGATTAATGTTATATACGTTAAAAGTATTACAAAATAAATTACGACGCAAAGTCTGACACCAAGTACTCATATACTATAAGGAGATACAATGACGTGGTATTAGTTTTTAAAAACTATCATCACTCGCTTTTGAACGTTGATTAAATGTACTGTATAAATTTAAGTAAAATTAGTGTGTTTCATGCATAAACATTTTTCTCTACTACTTAAATTATATTTATTTGAAAATAACAATTTGAACAATTACGCAATGCAATAATTAATATTAATATAATTAAAATTATTCACAAAATTTGATTAAAACAAATTATAGTCACAACACAGATTAGATTATTTGCAAATGTCATAAATCCGTACTGGATCCAAATTATATCATAATAATACAAGTATATAATTAAAATACATAGAAAAGCCCGCTTTCATCAATTATGTGTACAATATTAAATTACTCAAGTAATAATAATGTATATTTACGTATGGTATACAAAACGTAATGTTAGGACTCTAATATTTGAAAAATTACGAAATGTTAAATTATAAAACTTCAACGAAAAAAAAGTCCTCAGAAGTTTAAAAAATAAATAAAGACAAACTCCTTTCATTAGTTAACTAATTAGAATCTACGTTTGCATTAGAGGTCTTAACACAGTCCTGCCGCATACTGAGCATTAACATTAATAAAATAAGAGAATTAAAAAAATAATAATATACATACTATATGTATGCGTCCTAATAGCGTCCATTGGCGGGATTCTGGGATTTTACATATCTTTCGTATATTCTTAATGTTTCGTTGCATGTCCCACGTATTTTGATTTGTACCGTTACGCGTACACGTACTCGCGCGTTCGTGAAAGGTAACTTTGAAAAATATATTCTAATATAATGACAGATCAAAACATAACATCTGTCACCTTTGCCGAATAATATCACCTCTCCAAATAAACTCTTTAATTAAAAAGCTATTACGACACTTATTGTATAAGAAATAAAGTTAAAATGACAAAATTAAGACACAATACGACACAGACAATATATAATAAAAGTAAATCTCTAAATCTATGTTAAATCTAAGCAAAATATCGTAATTTTTTTGTAATCACTAATTTGTCTAAGCTAGAATACGCGTACCTACTTGTTTAATGAGGTCAGTACTCGAACATTCCTATAAATATAATAAACGTTGTAGAGACTATTGCTTTTCATCGAATCATAGTTAACTTTAAGATTTCAATTACATGTTGGGATGCTGCTGTGAAAGTTTGACATTAAAATTATGTTTTCTTGTAACAGCGTGGAGTAGAACTTGTACGATTGGAAGATGTATCATATCACAGCTGTGAACACAGAGATATCTTATGGTTCTTAGCAGATGTTATAAATTTCTAAGGCTATGTAATAGTTAAGATAAGGATAGGATAATCGATAGGATCATAAGCGACATACATCACGTGACACGCAGACCACAAAACCGATAATGTGTTAGATAAACCCAGGAATCGTACTCGTTCTCTGGCCTACACACCTACATCACGCAGCCAATATATAATTCAATATCAAACTTCCCAGCAAGATTCCAATATTTATCACTTAACATTAACAGTACATCTAGACCGAAATACAATAAAACTAATATAAACTTTTTATAAACAGTCCTTATTGCATAAGTATTGTGATTATACACAGTGTTTTGTCAGCTTTTTCGTACACATGAAACTAATAATTGCAATGGACACATTGGCTTGACCTATATATATATATATATATATATATATATATATATATATATATATATATATATATATATATATATATATATATATATATATATATATATAGGCTTTATATAATTCATGTGTATAAAATTCAATGTAGAAATATAATTTAGGCCTAGAATGGGACCAATCGGTTCTTATATTGATGCATATATATTAATTATAATTTAAACTACTTATATTATAATTAATATATGAACTTTAATATTAGTTCATTTATGAATCAAACATATCAATTTATTTTTTAAAAAATACGAAAAATTTATATTTGAAAAACACAATATGTATGTCAGCGCCATGCGTTTACTAGTAATATTTAGTGGTTGAGTTTTTTTTTTTACAATTATTATTACTAAATTTGATACTAGGCAAACAATTATTATGATCCACAACGGATGGACTGCATGCTTATGTTAAATTTAAAATTACACAAAGTTACTTACTATTCTGTTCATGTTTAGTTTATAATAAACTTTGCAGTCTCCTTAGAATTACATGCATACATAGTATAAATTAAATGTATGTATAATGTATTTAGCTTAACATTACGGTTAAGCTATACGCTTATTGAATTTTAGCTTAGTTTGTCAATACAAACAATTGTACACAACACATACAAAGTAACATTTCGTATGTAAAACAATATCAAAAATTATTAATTTAATCTTGATCACATTTTAATCACGTATAGCTAGTATAGTTCCGTCCATAGAATGACCACTTTAGACTAACTAGTTTGCTTTGGATAGACAAAATTAAAAGTAACAAATATTTAGTATCATATTATATTGAAAATATGTAAATTATATAGTTTATTTAATATTTGATAATATTAAAGAGATAATGTTTAAAAGTTATGTATTTGACATATTAATAACCTACTTGAAATACGTAGTTACTTGAATGATAGCAATACAATTAGTTTAAAATTAATGTAACAAAATCTCACTTATATATGAGAATCAATACTCAATTACTATTACATTGGAGATTTTCGAAAAATATTGTTTTTGTATTTCGACAGCCATTGCATGACCATTTCAATGTATGTATATTAATTCAGAATTGTTTTCAGTGGAAAAGAACCCCTAAAGTAATTTTCCAGGACGTATTTTTTATGGTATTATTTACGATCTATGTATTGATTATCTGTGGACGTACTTACGTTGCAGTGCTATTGGCGATATAAATATAGCATTAATCCTACAATACACTGTCCTGGTACAAGTTCATTATAAATATGAGGAGTATATAATTGTTGATATTTTTACATATCAAGTAATTGTTTGTTAGATTAGATTATTTAATATTAGACTGCCACTTGACACTGCCTAGCTACTTATATACAATTTTCTTTTTTTGCCGTACAAAACGGAAATCGTCGCAATTGTAAATTTGAACATTTATTTAATGAGGCCCTTAAAAATCACACAAATAATTCTTATTGCTTTATACCCTCGTTAAATAACGAAGTCACACGTAAAGAATAAACATTAACTACCCTTGGTTGCAATAAAGAGTTTGATGTTAATCCATTACATGTAATTCATAGTTTATAATTCATATTTTAGTTTACGTCACAGATATATTATCACACAAATAATAAGTTGTATTTATTAACAAAGTCAAAGCACGCTACAACTCAAGTTAGTCAGCACGATGTAATAATTAAACAATAAACATATTTAGTCCAATCATTAGATCATATCAACCTACCAAGTATTACATGTATTAATGTAACATAAAAAATAAACTAAGTCTTATTATTAATGGAAGATACTTAGTTGTAGTGTCTATAAGTGGTACGTAAAATTATCGTGTTCATTGCATTTTATCATTTAATATAAAAAAAAATAAGTTTAATTATATACTTTAGTTATTATATAGTTAGCTAGTTAGTTTGATCATTAATCGAACTTCCAAGAATCGCTTTGCATCGTAAAAGCCTCAGTTGATTGCCAGTTACTAAGAAGTTTTGATCGTCATATTCGCTCTTACGTTGTTTGTAAAAATTATAATAGAATTTAAATGTTCACATCTATACGTTTAAGTCAATTAAAATTAATTGGCGACTATTACGAAACGTTATAAGTTGGTATTGTTTCCAAGTAAGTCATGACACGTACTTATTTTAGTAAATGGTATATATAACTCAACGAAAAGTATAATATAACTCACTACGCGAAGCTACTCATCTAGATACAACCATTTAGTAGATATTCACGTTTATAAACAGTGAATTTCACATGTACTTATAACAGTAATTCAACCATAGTCTCTTTAGACAGTTAAAATTTTATACATCATAAAAAATAATGTGTTTGCAATAATATACAAGTTATATAAAAATAAACAGTAGCAGTGTCATGTTGCCGATGAATCAGCTGAGAAATAAATAACGCTAGGTGTTATTCGAACTTCATACACATAATCTAATGTTTCGTCCGGTGACTTTAGGGATGCAGAGAGCCTTATTGCTGGTAACGAGGCATTCCACCTAAGTCCTCAAGGGTGACAAGGCATCTGCATTATGATTCCTTATCAAGGATGAATGTAGATGTCATGGGCCGCAGGAATCACTTAGCATCAGGTGAACTGTGTACTTCTTTGTTACGCTCAATGTAATAAAAAAATAGTTACTTGAATAGAGTCAAGTCAAAAGTGATTTACGCGTATACATTACGTAATTTTAAAACAAATTACACAAATAATAACAATTTCTCGATACCGAATGCACGCGATGAGGTCTCTTACACTAAACAGTCTTGACGGATGTTCTTGTATATTAAAGTGAGGGAATAAACGGTATACTGTGATATTTATGTATCATATCCGGCTTAAACAGGATTTACGTGATATATGTTTTTGTAGAATTTCGATACAGATTCTATTGTAGCCAGTTTAGGCTCCAGATTTCCTACAAATAACAACTGTCAACAGTACTTTTCCGTTAGCCGGGCGCAGGCGAAAAATCGCCAAATAATGTAGTTCCCCCAAATTTCTTACAAGGGGATTACTTTAAGGGGAATGTTTGTATGGGGCCGTGTGCTCTATTCTTTGAATATTTTTTTAAAAAAAAAAGATGTAAATTTGGGATTGAGCCAGAAATGAAGAAGATTCAGTCGTTCTTTTTCAAGGGAGAAGTATATTTGCAAAGAATACAACATGCGATCAATGGAATTATAAAAGTAAACTGGCTTTTTGTGATGGAGTACATTTTAATAGTTTAGGTTCGGTTAGGTACATTCTTTTTGGATCCCGCGACCCCTCTCCAGCGCAGGTGGCGGACCAACGTGGGGGTTTTAGTCGGCGCGAGTTCGACACAAGCGGCCCTCGACCCCGCGAGGGCGGGTATGCATAAGAATTTCATCATGATAAAAAAAAGATACATTCTTATTTAGTAAAACTGTTTCGTTTATAATTCATTAATATTTATTTATAGTGGAACTTGTTTTGTTTACTATTAATCAATATTTGTTTATAGTTGAACGTTTTTTACGTTGACTGTGAATTGTTGGCGATTTGGCTCGTGTTTGGTTACAATCGGCGACACATGCGCCCGGCAAACGTAAAAGTACCTTGTCGACCATCGTATTTCTAATAAATGGTGATGAAAATAAATGTTATTATTATTATTATGTTATTACGAGTTTCAGACCAACCATCATACGAACAAGACCTGGCTGTATGGACTAAAGTCCCTTGCCTTTCCCATTAGGGATAAATTAATATCATCATCATATTATGTTATTATTATTATAGTTACTAGCATACCATCGATGGGTATTATTAGTGCTGTGGTTTATCGGTACTAACACTGCTACCGCACATTGCTTACTGTTAATAAAGCCTAAGTTATAACATAGCATAAGCTATTCGCGTATATAGTTATTGCCAGTGATATTGCAGTATTTGTATTTTAATACATCTGCTGCCACTGTATATAGTTTCCACTACAGCATTGCCATTCATTCTGAGCCAGGGCTAGAACTGGATGGCGTGTAGCTGTAGTAGTCGCTCTGTTACGCGGTGTTGATTTGCTCCACGTTGAGGTGAGTGATGAAACGCAGACGCATCTGCAATGCGGGTCGCAGCTTCCTGATCACGCTTTCAACTTCATTCTTCATCGTGTCGCCGACGAACATATATTTTATATGGTATCTGTGCGGATTACGTTAAGGTAATGATATAAAAGTTAAAAAAAAATACAATTACAAAAAAACATCATCATGGTGTATAACTGTATACTAGATATTGGTCTTTACAAGTTGATAATGTGAAGTTTGCGAATTACGAGTGAATAACCATGGGGGAGAATTTGTAAAGGCAATCAAAATACGAATCATTTTAATTCGCTGCTAGATATGACCACGTTAAGTAAAGGATTTGAGGTAATTGCCAGTCATGGTAGGCGGAATTAAAGTCGTAAAACCAGACGGATACCACAACGGCAGACGTATACCACAAACTGTTCCAATTAATTAGCTCCGACGTAGAATACAGAAATAAAATATAATTTAATAACTTCACACGTCTTCTACGTAAGTAGGAGAGTTATTAGTATTAACTTAGTCATCAGTACGTATTTATTTAAACAAATGGTATCACTTCAATAGGCGAACAAGTGCTTGTGGCGGTACAACCATATATCTCGGTTGCGGCTGGAGAACGTAACTGCGATTGCAAACTGATTGAAAATATCACAACCTATTCCTACGTAAATTCTAGTAAAAAAAAAGAAGGAAATCTTAAATATAATGAACGAAGTTAAAAAGGATACAGCATATCGCATATCGGGTCAATGTACTGTAAATGCGTTTGCCCCTTGTCTATACTTGCGAGCAGCTCATAGAGAATAAGTGTGAGGTCGATAACAGCGCGGGAGAGGTCCGAGTTGAAACGCTGCAGGAATGGACCCACAAAGTGGCACAGGAATAGCAGCTGTGTCTCCGTGCGTATCTCTGGTGACAGTTTCTCTTTGATGAACCTGAAAAGTTTAATGATAATTGTTTTACTATTCGTGTGATAGAAGGTACCGAAGATACGCTAGAAGCCCGCATGGATGACAGAATATCAGCGTGCGCTGGCGACATAACACCGCTGTGTTTCGAATGGCAACCAGAGAACCTAATAGCAGATATAAAGACATTCCATCTTCGATCATAGAGGTGTAGCAGCTCAGTATATAAGCGCTCGCTTTTATAATTCATGGTCCACGAGCAAACCGAGTTCGATCATCGATGCAGGGACCAATGAATTAATTCTGCAATAAAATTATATTCACTTATTTTTATGAAAAAAAAAACAAAAAGCATTTAAGCTATGACATCAAATCTTAATAATGACTAATTTAAGGCGCGGCTTATATGGTACATAACGAACTTGTTGTTTTCTTTCCATGTGAATGTGAAGTTAAAGAATAATATAAAATTTGAAGCTCAACGATTGTGATCAGAAAAATATTTAATAAATAATATAGGAAGAATAAGATATTATATATTATATTTTATCTTATATTATATGTAAGCGACGTAGGATGCCGGAGAAGAAAGTCAGGTAAACATCTAGTGAAAAAAAAAACAAATCCCCGCGACCCTGGCGTCTAGAAAATTATACTGTTATTATTATTGTTAGCTTATATTTAACAGAATTCTAGCCGATCCACAATAAATGTCTTTAGAAGCGTACATATTATTTTAAGAATAGACAATAACAGCCAGTATTAATAACCAGTAATAATCATTTCTCCAGAAATTATATATATATATATTTATATTTAATAGTAAATAAAAAGATACTTACAAAGGAACTTGGGTGATCTGTCCGGCACCTGCATGGTACCAGATGGCGTGCGCCACGGCTAACGTCAGACTGTATTTGTTCTCCAACATGGCGTCACTGGTCGTCGTCAGGTTGAACAATTGGAAAGGGGTATGAGAGTACGGCCACTCCAACATATCTTTGCTCGTCATCAGCTCAAATATCCTATCATGTATCACATTCCAGTAGGGATCGGGTAACGCCGCCGTCATCAATCCTATCGCGTTCACCCAGAGTTGTATTTTCGTTGTGGGTATGACGACGAAACCCCTTGTTATCACGTCCAAGAGACTGTTGCCAACGGTGTCGGGGGGGAGGGGGAGCGACATGAGCTCGACGCACGTGACGTACAAGCAATGTGCCGATGGGTTGGGATACTCATTGAATCGCCAATCCGTATTCGGAAAGTGAGAGGCGCCAGTCATAGCTGATTAGTACTTTAGAAAATTTATATTGTATAAATATAAATGGTGCAACAAACTTTCGATCCTGTAAACTTAAATTTTTAAATAGCACATGCAGTAATCGGATCCCCTCATTTACGGCTTAACGCGTCGCAGGTCCCAAGTTCGACGCTCGGCTGAGGAACTATATTCGTGTTAGTTTACGACCGGAACCTTCCTCCGATTTTATTGCACATGCATTAACATCGGAGTAGGAGAGACGACGACGAGTTGACACACAGACACACGTTTTCGATAATGCTTATGTGACTATAACATACTATTACGCAGTTCAGTTTAATTAGACTCGTGAGCGGGGGCACGCTGAGTAGGGAGACAACGACGATGCTGCGAAGCTGGCGCGGAGACTGCTGCTGCACCACCGCTGCACTCCGACCCCTGTGGACGAAGAACGTCGACGACAACAGAGGGGGGCGATAATACGATCCGGTGGCCCTCATAAGGAGGTACGAAACCTCGACTATATCGCTATCTAAAGGGTGAAGCCAAAGCCCTTGTGCTGGTTATCCATTAATAAATGACAAGGCTGAGTGTCCTAAGCGCTCGGCTACCACGGTGAAGCTGTAAAAGCATTTGGGCTAACAGAGACCACCTGAGATTAAAAAAATCATCTAAATGCTTGTCGACTTAGCTTACCCCTTAAATCATTATTTGGGCCTACGGTTCTTCTCTAACTTTCCATACTTTTATTCTTGCCAGTGAATAAATTCAGTACATCAACACCGAATTCTCTGTTCCACATTGCACCTTAACTTACCGTCCGTTGTCTATAGTTTGTTGGCCGCTGTCGATAGTAGGTTACAGAAGACAATGGCGAGTAAGAGTAGAGTAGAGTGGACGGATATGACGCGACGGTTCCAACAGATAAAATAAATTAAAAACTTTATTTAAGGCATTAATGAAGACGATAACGGAGCTGCGAACTTCTCGATAATTTATTTTATTGAACTCGATCGAGTTTTATAACATTTCATCGACATTCGACTATTACAATAGTATAACAGTTTTGACACGTCAAATAGTGGAAATTATTGAGCGGAATTTTACTATCGAATCTGATAGCACAAGTTACTTTAGGTAATCAAATAAAAATTAAACCGTTTACGTAATGGGGGGTTCGGTGGATATTAGCAATCCGGAAAAAGCACTATCAGTTTCATCTCTAGCGGGAAAAGTGGATCGAGTAACTTTGCAGTTACTTTGTTCTAACTTAGCACGAATTGCAAATATAAAGGCATTAATATATAGTTAAATTGGTATAAAAAGGATACTATCCACCATTCTGTTGACAAGGCTGAGGTAGTGGTTCAGATCGGGGGCCCATCCCGTTGCGTCCACGTCGGACATTGCCAAATAGCCCTGGAAGGTCTCCGTTGTAGCCCATCCGGCCGGTCTCACCTCTTTGAGTGAGCCCAGAACCGCGTGCACCAGTTTACGCTTCAAAAGCGGCTTGTCGCGAAGTTTCGATTCGTAATAATGCAGGGTATTGTATAGGAACGTTATTGGCCGGTCTGAAATTAATAAAGTGACCTGAATCACTCAGCTGACTATTATGACTTCATGCGACCCTAGCTGTCTGAATTTATAATAGAATCGAAGGTCTCAAGAATCCCATCGGGTACGTGTACACCGGATTCATTATACATGTATTTCGTATTTTCGTATACGGATGAGAAGCTGACAATATGTAGTAGTTGACAAGTACGACATTATTGAATATTCGCGAACGCTAGAATTTTTTATTGCAATTATTAGCGTATTTACATTTAAATTGACACAAACGCAAGAAAGTGCCTTGTCGTCTAATTGGGTCTCCAGTTCCATATATCACCATGGGAGACACGGCAGCGTTATGCTGGGTGTGTGGACCCATTCAAGTCGCTACTTGAAACAAAAAAAAAACTCAGCTTTATATTCGGGGTCAAAAAAAAAATGCTACAGCATAACTGCACAATACATTATTAGTGGCAACACGCACTGCGTGAAGCCAATTAATTTTTTTTTTTAAAAAAAAGTTACATTACTAATTCGCACTTCATAAATATTACACGTCATTACTTACATTCGAATCCAAACTTCACCCTTTGCCCAGAGACGATAGCAGCTGAGTATATCGGTGTTGTAGTATACAAAGAGCTGGCGCTATCGAGTTTTTTTTTTTAGTACATTAGGGGTGACGCACTCGCCACATAGTTCCACCTGATGTTAAGTGATAACCGCGGCCCACGACTTCAACGTTCATCCTCAACAAAGATAGGAAACAAGATGTATACGCGTTACACCTGATGCTGTCATTTCACGCTGCCGCCAACAATACTGCGCTGATATTTTTCTTATCTGTTCTATAGAATCTACCTCACGCCTCACTTACACACCATTTACGAATACGAGTCATAATCATGCCAACCATGGACACTAGAGAAAGTCGCAGATACACTGCCTGCCTTTAAGAAAGATGTAGGGCTCTTTCATTTGAAGGTCCCTAAGTGGTATCGGTTCGGAAATACCGCTGGCGACAGCTGATTCTACAAAATGAGTTGTGCATGCGTAGACAATTTCAAGTAAAACGCACCCGCAGTGGTGGATTGAAATCTATCGATGTGATGAGGATGAAATTTTGAAAACTGTCGTGATGTACGATGTCCAAACTCGGCGGGTGGAATTAGTGCGAACAACTGGTCGGAATGACCGGTCAGATATGAAATATCATAGTCCTCGTGAGGTGAATAATGAATCGCTTACCTGAGGCAAACTTTGTGCTAGTTTGTCAACCCTTAATATCATAAAAAAAATGTAAACTATAAAATGGCGTATTTCATCCAACCACTTCCAGCGATCTAAGATATCAGTAATCTACTATGTTATACTACGGTGGCATATTTTATCGAACATTTTTGCGATAACATATCTATACAAATGGTCCACGATACGATGAGTCGCCATGATAGTAATTTAGTATACAGTATCAATATTTCAAACACGGTTTCAACGAATATATCAGAATAGCCGGATATTCAGAGAAAATTTGATATTTGATGATTTATTGATTCCAAAAGTTGGCAATAGAAATGAAAGTTACTTACCATGGAATTTATAAAGGTAGCCAATATGTTCAAGGAGTTGTTCTAAATTCTTGCTCACTTGTGGTATCTCTAGATGGCGATGAACCACGACATCCAACACGGGAATGAACCTTAGACACACATTGCTCAGGTACACTGGAATAGAACCACCATAAGCACCGCTCGCTTCCTCCGGGGCAAACTTTTCGGGATACTTTCTATGGAATGCAAGATGTTTGTCGTACCTGGAAGATATATTTTGGATTTCAAAAGAAGAATACATTCGTTTCTAAAAAGTGATAAAGGAAAAATAACCAGTGAGGCCGCTGATATATGCCTCACTAAGGTTATATTTCAGTATTATATCATAGTATGACAACAATAGTTATATCAACCTGGATATTCCTTTGCACAGCTGATCCGTCTGGCAAATTTTAACCCCTGCCATTCATATTAATGTTATGCTAATGCCATATGGTTTAACCAGCGTCACCGCAAGCACCGTGGTAATAGTCAGTGCAAAAATCAATACAATGCGTGACAGTCTAGTCATGAATTTTATTTATTAACAATAAGAAGAAATTTACTTATTAAACTTAATCTTTTTTTTAAAGCTAAGGGACATAAGTATTGTTTTTATAGAATAAGTGTCAAACGAGCAAACAGCCCACCAGATGATTAGGTCAAAGGTCCCTAAGTTGAGCAGAATTTTGCGCCCTCCCAAACCCCCCCAACTAAACTACGCGAGGCAGCCTGAGCATACACGCTCAGGTTGCATAGCGTAGCCTGAGCGTGGACATCCAGTGAGGGATTCTCCAAAACCGAAAGTACTGGTACCCTCCTGGGTCTAATTTTTTGAAATGAGCGCTACCATGTTGTTTAGCGAGGGGGGAGGGTGTTGGGCCTTTGGCTACCTCACCGTCACCTCTATCTACTTTACGCCGATGTTCTGTGAGGCGGTGGCACTTCCCCGGTCGAGCCGGCCCACCGGAATTTAAAAGAGCACATTACCAATTATTTTGCTTCCAGTGCTCAGGTGAGTTCTCCTTAACGAAGTCCTGAGCGCGGTTCCTCAGCTCAGATCCCTTGAGCAGCAGCAGCTGGATAATGTACAGGCATACTTGACTCTCGTTACCGTCCAGATTGGGACGTAGTACCTTTAAAAATATTATACAATTTTTAAGGGAGGAGGATAGTCTTTTGTATTATTTATATACCCATAAGTAACATCACTAATAAATCGGCGGTTGTAGCAACAGACGCATCTTAGATGCATTTATAATTAGGGATTTTTAAAATTCAGCTTAACAGTGAAGGAAAATATTTAGAAACTAAAATGTTTCAATGTCTGCCGACCTCCATTGAAGCTCCTCGAGGGTTTGCTGCAACGTACAGACGTAACCAATAAATACAAAATTTCCTCATGAGAGAATGAGGAAACTTGTACTTATTGGTATATTTATTGTACGCATCGTTAAAGGTGTTATTGGTGTAACGTCCGGTCGCTTTCAATATCGTAGCACGCGTTGTACAAATCAATTTGGATCCCGTTGCCACCAATTTTAGATGCGTATTTATCACATACTTTGATATGAACGAAAACAATAAGAAAAAAAGAAAAAAGTAATAAATAGAATAAAATCGAATACATGCCACGACGTGCCATAGAGAAGTAAAGGCGCGTGGGCAGACTATGCGATCCAATTTCCTCGTTAACAGGAAGCGTATACCCAACACATATATATATATATATATATATGTGTTTGTGTGTGTGTTAATACACATATATGTATATATTGTTGTATTTTTATTAATAACATGCTCATAATGCCTAATTGTGTTTATAGGGCGGTTTAAAAACATGAAAAATCTGTCTCACGAGGCACAGTACAAGCCGGTCGATGGTGACGATGTTGTACTTCCACACGATGTCGTTGATGGCGTCCACGCACTTGTTTATATGAGGCCCACCTGCCGGGTTCGTCACCTCGTACATCAGATAGTCACAAAACTTGCGCAAATGTGCCGACAAGGCTCTGGCGCCAATCCGCTCTAATATCCTGAAAATATTTAATAATAATAATAATTACAAATTGTGCCTACGTTTTTTTTGTAATTATGTTCTAGAATAACATACACGAGAATAAAACATGCTATTATGTTTGAATTGACACGAATCAACAAATGATCTAAACTCTTTTATATGTTCCCAAATTCTTGCTGTTAGCGTTGCATTGCACCGCATAACGGGACATATGAAGAATTATAACTGACAAAATTGAAAGATACATTGATGAATCCAATTTTTCGGACACTCGAATTATTAATAATCACACCTCATGCTTCTTATATAATAAATAAATTGTAAATTTCATCTCACTTAAAAGCGATGGGATTTATTCTGTTCGTCTCAAAAATGATCTTCCATAGCAGGCACAAGAACAGTGGTGTGCCTGGCACAGAGAAGTGTGAAACAATATCGTTGTCATTCGCCATGGACGACCATTTCCGGTACTCTTCTTCGACGAATTTTTTTAATAGCTGTTTGTTTTCCTTTGTAGCTGGATTCTGTAACAATCATAGATGTATTAGATCAACGTGTACAAAGATAAATTATATACATTAAACACCATTACCATTATTTTGAATGAACTGATAGTCTTTGGATGAAATCATCATTAGGTCCCATTTCCAGTTTCTCTAACTCATTCGTCGGTCGTCTTGTATCCACTTCTAATTGTTTTTCTTTTTCTTTAATTAGTACATTTTGAAATTACATTATTTTAATGTGTAAATGTCCATTTCTGCATAGAAATTATTTTTGTAACACACCAGTAACACTTTATAACAAAAAAGACTACTCGACGACATGATGCTAACGTGCTGTTTTGAATACAAATAAACATTATCCAATAAATATATTATGTATAATTGAGAAACGTATTCAGCAAGAGCAAGGAAATAATACATTTACACATATATTACCATTATAAAATAGCACCACGTTGTAATTGCACTGCAGTTTAGTCTAGCTAATAAAATAAACCGAACAATCACACAAACTTTGCAGTTGTTTAGTTATCGAAAATGAATGAGAGTGTAATAGGCTTTCATAGTGGTAGAGCTACTTGTGTTTTCTAGGTGCAGTATGAATGGATCAGCACGACCGGGGTTGGCCCCACGCCCTCACAGAATATCTGTGTGAAATAGCAACATAACGCTGCTGCGATTCGTCTGGTGAGTGTGGGCATCCGGAGGCCCTTTTATTACTGATGTCGAGTCATTCCAGCTCAGTCCCCAAGGGTGATAACGCATCTGCATCATGATTCCCTTGTCAAAGACATTCATCATCATATATGTCATGGGGCCGCAGGAAACACTTAACATCAGGTTAACTGTGTGCTCGTTTCTGATTCTCTAAAAAAAAGCACGGATGGAACTTCCGTATCCTTAGTGTGATGGAAATATTTAATTTTAGAAATAAATTAGGTACCTGAGCGAAAAACTCGACCAGCACAGGAGGGAAGCATTGCAACGTATGCTGTGACCACATGTGGGGGGTGTTTGTCATTATGGTTGTGAGTAACTCCTTAACGGCAGCACCGTCACTACCTGTAAATACCCATAATCAGAAAAGGTGAATGCAATAGGGATATATATATATTTCATACATGTGACATTAAGTTATCAGACATTAGCCAATTTGAATATATGTATGCATATAAAACAGTACATATATATGTAATGTACAAATCACTTCAATTAATATTATATGTACATTATTTATTACATTTACATACTTTTAAAATTAAAATGATATATAATATCATTGTGTGACAACGGTATACCAAACACGACCGAAGTTTTGATTTATAAAGGTTCATGAGCCGTTGTGGTGCGCAGTACCGCCGCACCTTTGCAAGGACTCCCAGCTTCCAGCAGTTTTTGCCATGAGACTCATTGAACCACCCAAAGTTAAAGTTCGACGAGATATCAACTCTTAATAATGAAACGCGGTCGGTGTATTCATGAGATACGTTTCGGAAAGTAGGAAACATGGTGACCGTGCACCTTTTAGCAGTGAAATAGGCACGTCTGGGTTCTAATGGCCTTAAAACTCACGACATTGGCATCGCCCCAATTGGAGATTGCCTACTAAGTGAGATTGATAAGCTCTAACACAGCCTCCCTTTAAGATTGTATTTGTTCTCGAATAGCCCGAGCACCGGGCTGGTAGCTCTCCAAAACTGTAATGTCATCTGCATACTCATAAATACCAGGCTTCCGCAGGTTGTTAATATGCAGCAGATAAAGAATTGCGAAGAGGACTGACTCCTAAGGAACACCAGTATACTGTTGCCCTAGCCTCAGACGTATAGTCATATATAACTCGTAGATATCGTTCCTTTAGGGAGTTCAAGTCTTGTAGCCAAGTGGTAACAACCAGAAGTCCAGCGTTTTTTTATGGATCTAAGAAAGCACACAGTTCATGTGATCGTATATCGACCTGGGCTCATAAACCACCCATATTGATCCACGACTAAGATTTAAAATGGAAATGCGTTGTCACCCCTGAGGACAGATGGAATGCCTCATTCAGTTTCAATTGAAGCTCCTGGTACATACACTTGCCATATGAAACACATTTATGCTTCTATTTCGCGCTGGTATTCCGTGAGTGTGTGTGTACTCCTTTCCCAGTCCATCCGGCCCATTCATTTCATGATTCGTTCTGCCACTCAAACAACAAGCATAACTGTTACAAAATGGCCGATGTGAAACAAAACTTACCCGCGCCGGACATGTGAATGCCTCTAGCTAGAGTAAGCACAAGCACTCTATTGAGCTCCTCGCTGTCGGCCGACACTAGTGACTTTGGTTCCGAGACAACGCGGGACATTTGCAATTGTACACCAGAACTTCCCAGGCTCGTGATCAAACGTAAAGCTGTGCTCTCGAAACTAGAAAATGAGAAACGGATTAGAAGTTCCAACAGTAAAAAACTTTCTAATATAACACGCGTACATTGGCAAATGTCATAAGAAGTGAAATTTACAGTTTTGTTCTTTACCTTCATTGTGCAAGATTTGTAATAGCGATATATATATATATATATATATATATATATATTATTTATAGAAGTCAATAGCCTAATTAGAGTTAGTTAGAGTCGCATATACTCTAAACGTCAGTATTTCGACTATTTTGTCGTAAGATCGTATCCCAGAGATCTCCTATAGTTTGTATCTTAAAGAATTTAAATAATAAGTAAAATAATGCTCCGGTTAACCTTGATAAGACTGGATTTATTTGTTCACGGACATGTCAAGTAGAATATGAACATGACGTCGCATGCAATCGCGACTTAATTAGTATATCAATACTCACCAAAGTTGCAATTGAGTTTGGTTTGCCTGCGGGCAGGCAGCGAGCGAGTGTATGTGCGAGAGTAACGTCACTCTGTAATGTGGCTGAATGTGATGTATGCGATACGAAAACATATCCAGTAGGTTGTGAAGGATTCCCCACGCGTGGGACTTGAACACGTTGGGAAGCAGCTGGTCTGCGGGTAAAAACAAAGCAAATCACTCTTATAATATTTTTAATGTATTAAATCGGTAAATCTCAAATTTATAAAATTAAATCTTTATTTATAACTTTTGTCTGTTAGTCCGTGCGTTTGTGCGCCAAAAGCACCACAACAGCTGGACCAATTTGAAGGTGAATGCGGTTTTCAACGTCATTATGATAAGTTTGGGATAACATTTAATGTTGAATAATTGAAAACGGCTAACAAAAAAAAAACTTCTCATGTTTCGTATGCCTCTATTGTAAAATTTGGAATGCTTTACTTTTTTTTAAATGATCACTTAAATTATTATATACAATTTCAAATTTAATATCATAATAATAAATTATAGATATTACATTTCTAGAAATGATCAGAGACTATATTTGATTTGATGCAGCCATGGCAGCTATGCAGAAGCTGTAGCACCAGTCCACCAGAAGAATCACACCTTTACAAGTATACTAGGGTAAAGTAGTAGTAGCTTAGGGATGTTGTGTTTCAACTGGTGGGTGAGGACAAAACATTTCTATTATGATCCTAATATCATTAAAAATATGTACTTACTAATAAATCCTTTAATGCCAAGAGACTCGATCTCTGTGTATACAAGAAGTCTACTATAGGTCTCCACTAGAGCTGGTGCCATCATGCTGCTACCAGGTAAATTAGTCTTGTTCTGAGCCAACTTAGCCACATGGGTCACAATTGAATGTATTAAAGACATTTTACAATGCAATGTTAGACTGTCCAGAATGCACATAGACAGGGGCACTGTCGGTAAAGGAGTTGCTGGGGTACCATTAGGTAATGACTTCTGACTTCCAAATAATGTCTCGATGATTATCCCCATCGGTCTGGCATAGTACTCTTGGTTTGTGGAATATGCATTACATAGAAGCGCTATGCGATAATCTGAGCCAATTAATGTGGGTGTGTTATTTGAGGTCATTAGATGTTGTAGAAATCTGTAAGGAAAAATTAAAGATTATATTTAAATTGTGCTAGTAAATGTTTGAAAATAAATTACATTTAGGATCTATTTCATGTATAAGCAAAAGAAAATGCATGAAGCTTATCCCTATATCTTGCAGACAATATATAAAAAGAGGCCACAAAGTTTTTTTTATAACTGTTTTTCATTAACAAGCAACATTAAGTGGATTATACTGATAATGCATCATATCATATCAACTCATAGTAAATAGAATCATTCGCAATCATCATCCTAATCTTTATGTAATAATATTGTAATGATTCTTCAAAAAGGGTGGACAGCACAAGTTATACTGCAGTACATTATAACTGTTTAAATTAACACAAGGGAAAACTAAACTATACTGTATACATTCATAGTATAAATATATACATAATAGATTATTCAGATTGAACTGATTGTATTAATATTAATGAAATAAAGTATACTTACTCATACTGTACTTTCAAATTTTGTGGCATTGACATAGTTTTATGTTCAGTCTCGGCTTTCTTAAGTAAATGCATCCAAATGCACACCACAGCCATCTGATGCGTGCAATGCGCTCTAGTACAGTCTGGTACCGGAAGGGGCTCCTTCTCAGGGTATAACAACTCATGTAATTTAATGATAGGCAAGAAATTAGATAATGGGTTCCGTTGGATACTTCCCGAGATAAATTGAAGCAGAACCCACATAAGATGATCCCTCCCTTTCTTCATGTCATGACCAATTAGTTTATTATGTAACCCCATAACAATATTAGGGAACGAAGCAAATCCAATCAAAATAATGTATATCACTTGGGAAGACAGGTGTAACCAGCACCAATGTGTAGGTGACATCTCATCATCTTCATTCTCTTGTTCACTCTTTTCCATAGGTAAAATCATTAATTCAACAAGTTGATCCTCAAGCGCTATACAACGCTGTTTATGCTGTTTCTGTAATCCCAGCATTGAACACATCATGTCTCGGGAATATGGCTGTTGGAGGACATGTCTTAATAGAGCTATTTGCGGTTTTAGCAGTTCGTCATCATATGGCAAGTTCCCTTTCAAAGAAAACTTTAAAGTAGTGGGGTCAAGCCTCCAGGGGTTCACCAGATGGTCAGCATAGCCTGAGAACTCAACTACGGGCAGCATATGGGAATGTCCTATTATGGAGACCATTTGGGCACAAGGTTTAAAACTTTCTATGAAGGTTGTTAAAAGCTTTGCTAACTGCTGTAATAAAATTAAGTGTGATATCAGTGCTTGTAATGTTATTAATATATCAATTATTTACAGCCATTTAATAGCACATTAACAGGATACACACTGCTGAATATAATATGGTATACCCGGAAAAAATTGGAAACTTATTACTGTAGTAAAAATCTTAGGGTAATATTTTTTATCTTTTTATATACAGCGCTACAAATTTGTATATATACTTCTTATTCTTAGTTTACATAAGGATTCTGGACCTGAGCCTCAGTGGCAGACATGGCACATCTCAAATAGGTACCCCTTTTTTAATATATTTGAAGTACACAAAAGGCAGACATCATCCTTTATATTGCTTACGGTACAATCATGGCTATTATTAATGACTGCTACATTAGCAAATTCAGATTGTTTTTTTTTTGACACCCTTTTTCAAATCAAATTTTATCATTTAAATCTTATTTTCAAAATAATGGAAAGCTAACTTAAGTAATCTGTTTAACTTAAGTAATTTAAAATACCAAATACATTAAAATGGATTGCCTCAAAAAAGCCGAGGCAATTGGGTAAATAATCTGCTTGCGCTAACAATGGTGCGGTAAGCAGTTTGAGATATGGTGTGTGGCATATTACTTTTAATACATATTTAATGACATTACTTACCCAATGGGGCCAATGGTTATTATCAGGATAGTCCTTCTGAATTTCCGTAACTATGAAATATGCAGGTAGCAGTGAAGCATTGCGGTCAAATATATACTCTATAACATTGTATAAAGCTTTCAACTGTGGCATGGTGCTTGAATTAAGTCTCACAGGAAGCAAGTTTGCTTTTTCTCTGCATCCCTTGCATTAAAATAAATACATTCATCTTTTACAATGTCAGCAAAATAATAAACATAATACCATTGTATATCGCTTAATTTATATTTTCGTTAAATTAAAAACTTCCATTAAGAAAAAGACAATACTAAGGAAAGTGTTTAAATGCCACCCATCATATGACAGGGGAATAGCAATTCTCAGTTGCATACAATTTAAAATATTGTTTTAATACTGCAATCATATAATTTGAAGTTATAAATATATTATAATGGATTCAACTTTTATTATTAAATAATGTATGAAAACAGGTTGGGTTCATAATTATTTAATAATCTAATTAAACTTTTTACACTCGGATCTATTTTTCATATGGGCTACTGACAGCACCCAACTTATTTTTAGAAAAAGCTACTCCAAGACAATGCATGGGTGCGAGCAATTACATGCAAGATTGAACATCTTGCAGTTATTAAAAAAAGTTTCTAGTTATTTATTTTATTTGTTAAATAATACATAAAACATAAATTTCCAAACAAATCATTAACATTTTCAATGTCAACAATGTCTCCGTAGGAACTATAGAGTTATTTGCTTGCCTTATAATGTCACCTGAGTGGTGAAATCTGAGTGCAAAGGGTTAATAACTGGTATCTGAAGATGATAGGACTTAATATATGTGTAATAACACAAGATTAATACCAAATGTGAGATAAATCTACTGAATATTATAGTTTTGCTTTTTTTCTGGTTACATTTTGCCAAAAAATTATAATAAATTTTGCTATTTGTTCTTAAACATAAAAAATGTTGACTTTATTTCATAAAGAATATAGAAACTGGTTTAAAATTAAAATTACTACAATTCATTTCTGTTATATTAGGTCTTTACCTATGAAATTGCCATTCTTCAGTATTGGCCATTTCAAACCAAAAAAAGGTTTTGATTGGCTGTGATTCTAAATTCAAATTAATTTTGTTTTAAAAACATGACATTCTTCTTACAAATTCAGTCTTTTGTTTATTGAATAGCTTTGTATTTTCATTATGTTTGAACATTTTTTGTCATAATACTAATACTACTGTTAATAATAATACTGTTCTAGCAGTAGCTTTTGATGTTTGACGCCAAAACAATATTGGTCCATTTGTGACAAATTGGCAAGGTAAAAAGCTTGATAGATAGGGTGCGCCACGAACTTAACGATCGCCAGTGCAACGTACGCGTTGAGACCTGCCTCGCGCTGCTCAACAGGCACAGAAACAAAAGAATTTTGAACCGAATTGTTACGTGCGACGAAAAGTGGATTCTGTTCGATAATTGAAAGCGCTCAGCAAGTTGGTTAGATCCTGGTTAAGCACCAAAGCAATGCTTTAAACGAAAAAATGATCTCTAGAAAGTTGATGGTCACTGTTTGGTGGTCTAGTGCCGGTATGATTCATCGCAGTATTTTTACCAAACAGCATGAGCATTACTGCAGACTGTGAAGAATTGAAGACAATGAAGAAGAAGTTCACACATCTGCAACCAGCTTTGGTCAATCGGTCATACCCGTTGCGCCTACATGACAAAGCGCGACCCCATATTGCACAACAGACAGTCTCCAAGCTGCAAGAGTTGGGGACGGAAGCTCTCCCTCATCCACCATACTCACCACACCTAGCACCCACCGACAATCTTTTTCCAAAGTTTGACAACTTTTTAGCGGGAAAAAAAATCAATTCCCGAGATGCAAAACACCTTTGAAGAGTTTGTTGCCTCCAGTCCAGCTGATTTTTACAAGAAGGGCATCAATAAACTACCACTGCATTGGCAAAGATGCATCAATTACATGGGTGATTTCTTTGATAACAGAAATAAAAGTTTGAAAAAAAAAACTTTAACTTATTTCATACAAATGGCAATTTCATAGGTAAAGACCTATTATTAATCACAGAAACAATAAAAAATATTTAGATTCACACATTGATTCTAGTAAGGGTCAAGGAACATCACTAAACTTTTCTTGAGTTATTTGTACATCTTCTTTTTCTCTTATATTATCTCACCTTCATTATTTCTCGAACTCCTTTATAGTCAACACCACCAATGACCCTTCTGATTAGATTAAAACATTCTATCCAATAATCAGCATTTTGATACAATAATTTATCACTGCCAAGAATACAGTCACACAGCATTCTGTAATTAAAATATATTAGTCACAAACTACAAATTTTGTACCTCAACACCAGTCAGTAGTAGAGCCATGCTGGTTATTTTTGAGCTGCAGCATAAATCTGTCTTATAGCCTAATCTCCTAGCTGCAATATGAATGGGTTGGCATGAAAGGACCAAACCCTTACAGAATACCTATATAAATACAGCAGAAAACTCTTGTATTCCACAAACTGAATGTAGGTATCCAAAGACCCAATTCATCACATTAATACTTGAACTGACACAATCATAAGACTAGTATTGTAATTTAATAACTTAAGGATTACATACCGGGCTTGCAGGATATTGGTATTCACCAAGTTTTCTAAGAGGGTTAGTAACTGTTTCATTTTATACCGATTTGTTAGGTCTGCAGAGACACTTAGGTAATGCCGAATGGCAGATTCTTGTAGGTCAGCACTCAAAGTGGTCATCACTGCACAGATTTTTTTCTGATATATAGCTAACCTCTCATTTTCTTGCTCCGGCTTGTATATGAGAAAGCAACTAAAAGCTTCCTCTACAGCCTCCACTCGCTAAAAATCGGTAAAATTATTCAAGGTAAGTCACTCAAATAAATATTTACCAAATAATATAAAATTCTATATGGGTGTTTACCAAAATTTCGTTGACTATGTTCGCAACTTGGGAATCGGCCATTTTCTAATGTCAACGTATAAAGCAACTCACAAATGATTCATAACTGGCTGCCAAATTTAACACTGAAACTACTATCGTTTTACAACATTATTATTAGGTTCTCGTAAATATTTTCTGTGAATACATGTATTAATTCAAACCAAAGTTGACAAATCATACACACGCCAACCAAACCATAAATATAAATGGGCACTATTTACAGACAATGATTTACTAACAGAAATTGCTAAAATTATGTTTTGTATATAGTTATTTTCAGAACGCTATTTCATTTAAAACTTACGCTAGATACTAATAAAAAAAAATTGGAGTGGTAATAATTTCCCGCATTGCAGCCAGTTTCTATTACATCAAATTATTAAATAATACCATTGATATTAACCAACAGCGATCATTGTAATATAATAGTTAAGTAGAATTTCGAATTAGATTATATATTTAAATTCTTACTATTTAAATATTATTAGCAATAAGAATTAATGAAAGTCGCGATTTGTCCAATACATTACTAATTTTCATTCTTAATTACGTATATTACTAAACTGTATTCGAATGATACAAATAACAGATAAGTAAATAAAAGTGTCTTTAATTTAAATTTAAAACTATGTCTAACTTGAAGGAATGTATGACTTGGTTACCTTTGTTCCAAAAGTTTGTTCAAGAAGTTATGAAAAAGAAAACAAAAATAATTGCACCATGGATGTATAGCGAGTGAGACAGAAAATTTTGTGCTGAATGTTGCAATAGATATATTAGTAAACTTCTTATTTTTATCTCGTCTTAAACATAGCGCTTAACTTATGTTTCGTCAGAGTATTTTAGTAAGCTACTGTTTTTGCGGTGATGGAGTCACCGCCTTCTTTCTCTACACACTCTGAAGCACCACCGTTGAGTGAAGATAGTGGCCTGCTGATTACGAGTGGTTCATTTTCTAGTGACTCCGCAAGTGGATGGCATCATATCACGTCCGAGGTGAGTTGTGATTATGCGCCATTAGCAGCTTCTAATCAAAACATTAGATATTTAATGATCTCTTCTGAATTTCGCCTTGTTTACGGTATCTTTTTATACAAATAAAAGCAATAAATAATGCATAAATTTACGATATTTTGTTTTAAGTTTGTTTATTGTTTTTTGAATAACGAAATAATGAATAATTTAATAAATTTTGATGTTTTTTAGGTTAGAAAGTAAGTTTCGTACTTCTATAAACTTTTTATGTTTACAAACATGATTTGGCATACCGAGTTTTGTTTTTGCTTTCCTTCAGTGTATACTAACAATGACTTTGAATTTACATTTCTTAAGTACTTTTTCGTATAAAATGTTAACTTTAAACTGTCATTTGAAGTGTTGAAATTAAAAATGTCGATACTTCGATCTTTAATTATTTTGTTTTTTAAAAGGTGTTTACAAAACATTCATTAGTTATTATTAGTATTTCGTGAATTTAAATTTGTAATATATATTTCATATTCAATAAAATATATTGACAAATGAGTAGTTAATATTTTAATAAAGAGAAGTTTTTCATTAAAATGAATTTTAGAATTAATAAATGAAAAAATAAATTGAATATCTATTTTAATTTTTTTTGATAATTTTAGTTGCTAATTTAAATTAAATTACAAACATACAATTTAATGATAATACATGCAAGAAAATATTATATAGTAGAATAGCAGAATAGCTTATACATTATTAGAATTAATGTTAAGGTGCTTTTTCTTCATATATAATAAAACAATCTAATAGTAATTTAATTCCTTATTAGGCACATTATTTTATTATTTACAATAAATATTGTACACATACTACATATAAATTAATTAAAAAATGTAGTGATGCATTTTTACTTAATTAATTTATATTTTTTTTAATTTCATCAACCTTAAACATTTTTGTAAAAATTTAAATCACAATTTATTTAAATATAAGCATAAAAAATAAATGAATTATTATCAAAATATTAATTAATTATATGTGATTAATGACTCAATATTCTGTAGATAGTAGGCATATCATATGCACACACATTTTAATTCTAAAAAAAATTGTTGTTTTTATTACACCTGGTAAGTGATTCATTAGACTCATAATACCCAAACTCATCCTCAATAAGAAATAATCCAGATGCATTATCATCCCTGAGAACTAATATGGAATCCACCACATCACCTAGACAGACAATACACTGGTATTCTGTGAGGGTGTCGTCTGTCCCCAGTTAAGCTGACCCATTCCTAGAAACAAACTACACCATGGCTAAACTACTGAAAAATGTTAATAATAATTTTCCAATGGTAAACTCTTGAAGTGATTGTAACATTAACCCTCTTCAGGTTTTCTGTCTAAACTAAAGTAAGATTTGAACATAAGTATGTATTTGCTAAGTCTTAAGAAAGTTATTTTCGTAAAAAGTAATAAGATATACTATTAAGGGAATAGATATTGGCAGGTTTCCATAAACTCTCTCTATAAACTTTCCCTTCTTGCTATTATTGTAAGAGTTATTTGTTTATTGTTTTTAACATTTATTGGAACTACTACAACAATGTTTATGAAATAATTATGTATGTTGATTACTCTGTTGGAGATCTTAATTATAAAAATATCTGTTTAAATGCATGCAGAAATTCATTATCTAATTGCCTATTATTTTGCTGTCACAGCTCAGACAGTTCAGTCAGTACATACTGACATATTTTATTTACTGGTACATTATTTGCTAACTATAATACTCAACTCAACATAGCCTAAAAAAAAACAACATAAAAGTCTCCAAAAACAGAAACAACAAAATCATGCTGCCCATCTATTAATATTTAACGTAGCCTAACCAATTAATCGTAGCGTAACGGCGCCATCCGTGACGTAAGTTGCTAATTGATTCTCTAGCGTTTCAATCACCCAGCAACAGGTGTAGCTTACGATAGACACTCTAAAAAATATAACTTTCTCTCTCTCTCAAACATAATTGTGTAATCTCGTGCATAATATTTCTTGTATCCTATTAGGATTAATCCTTTAAAACAGTATAAACTGTAAAGTATTTTTGTGAGTGTGTGGTAAGTGGTATCCTATCGAGACACTAGAGGCCGATGTTTGCGTTATAATCAGATGGTCACGTCAGTTTAGATGATCTGTCAAATGTTGTCCTCCTACATGATTTCGCCCACAGCTGTATCTTCCGGTTATATAATATCAATTGCGCTGGCCAAATTATAGTGATGTAAGAATTAAAACAAACGCAGAGACAGTTATTCGTTCCCTACCCTAGTCCAATGTAATGCACGTGTAATAAGATCAGAGGGAGATTTCGACCAGTATCATTGAAACGGGCACAAATTTCAATTTGAAACGCGAAATCGAATAATTTGCTATGCACAAGTATTCTCGAGCGGGAATCATATCTAAGGCTTACGATGATGCAACCAGCAAGCAGAGTACCTGACTTTTGTGGCAGAGATCGTCCTCAACAATACACTAAATTGCACGTCCAATACTTTGTATCAGACCGTTTAATTCCGGATTCGCTTTCACTTGTTTGTCGATTGGAAACCTGGTCTAGGGCTTGTCAGCAATAAGTTCCATTTCATTCTTAAATCGTAGTTTTATGTATTTACGTCAGCGAACCGATGTACTATTTAGTAAATCGGTTCGCTGATTTATAAAGGAATTAACTTCTGTGCTGTAGATCTTATACATAACTTTTAGCTTATATATAAAAGCACTCTAATCAACGAATCCATGCCTATACTATTGACAAACCAAAATCAAATTTTGTCTAAATGCCATGATTCATCATAAGGGTAAAATTTACCGACGAAAGAGACTCAGAAAATCGTATAACGCTTCGTCAGTCGTCAACAGTTCTTGCTTGATAGATATTTGAGAATCGCCACTGGTACTATTACTGCTTATTACCGATGTTTACCTGTGACGATGCTCTTTTAGTTCTCAGAGATGATAACGCATCTACATTCTGATTCCACGATGAATGTGGGTGTCATGAGCATGTCTTTAAATTAATAATATGTACCTGAATATTATTGTATACCTGAATATTCTCTGCTCTCGGAATTTCCTACAAAATTGAACTTATTCGGACAACAAAACATTGTGGAAAGTATGCGAGAATATTGCAAAATTATGTTTTTACCAGAGATACTAACGAAAATGCGAATAGAAACTCTACATAATCGAAATATCGCAATTCAGAAATCTCTGGTTGTATTAAGTCGAGTCATAAGTAAATTCCGATGCAGCTAAGTTCATATCTAGCCGCTATGAATTACCCGGACAATAAGTTTTTGTATTCACTAGACGTGGCCTCAGTTAGTCGTTTGTCAACTGTTTTGTTGTGATACACGTTAAGTTAAACTGTTTTTTTTTTACCTCTCAAATGGAGAGCCAAAAAGTACATATTAGTCATGTAATGCTTTTGGAATTTAAGGCAACAAGGCTAAGGCATTAGTGCTAAGGCGACAGCTAAAAAATATGCATATACACGTATGGTGACGAACTAATAACTAATCAGGCTGTTCGAAATTGGTTTGTTCATTGGTTCATATAATTTCCGTTCTGGAGATACGACCTTAAAAAACGAACAGTGGGGTGGACGTCCTTTCGACTTTGACGACAACTTTTTAAGGCAATATTGGAGCAAAATCCACGTCAGATGTATAGTAGAAATTTGTAGCAGAATTTTGAATACATCAAAATCAACTGTTAGCCGCCCCCTGAAGAAAGTTAGGGAAAGTCAGCAAGTAAGGAGTATGGGGTACCTCACAATTTCTGTGAACGTAATAAAGAAGATGTATGTTAATCGCCACAAGTCTGTCTCATGGGTAAAAACTAAGCCTTTTTTAAACAGGATTTCGAATCTATTGCAATATAGTCAAAGACATAGTAAAAGACAGTAGCTTGATAAAGATCAACCAACCCTACCAGATCCAAAAGCAAATATCCACGGCAAAAACATTTTATTGTATGTATGGTGGGATTGTCAAGGAATAATACACCACGAGTAGTAGTTAAATTGAACGATCACTGCAGATACCTTCAGTAGTTGCAAAGAGTGCAAGAGAAACTCCATGAAAAACGTTCTGCACTCGTCAATCGCAAACATGTCATTCTCTTACACGACAATGCAATCAGCAAAGGTGACTCTCGAAAAAAATCTTGAAGTTGGATAGTCTGTTTTACCACACCCAACTTACTCCCCGGATTCTACCATCTTTCTACCATCTTTTCTGTTCCTTACAAAACTTTTTGAATAGAAAAACCTTCAATCCTGAAGAGCAACTCAGTCAGGAAACTTCTCCCGGTCCAAATAACCCACATTGTACAAGGAAAATGGGGTACGGGCTATACATAATGATGGTGAATACATAACAAAAAATAATATTATTTATTGAGATTTATTTAATGAGAGCAAAAGAAATGTCTGATAAAAAAAACGGAAGTGACATAAGACTATCTATTATTTACTGCGTTCAGAACTATCGTGGGAATCCCATTTACTAATAATACGCATGAACGATTTATTAGGAAAACACTTAACAACATTTCTCCGACCATAGCTAGTAGATGAGATTAATTTATTACATATATTTTCAAAAGATATATTAATATAATTTTAACTAATTTACAAATTATAATAAATAAAAAGTAAATTGAATACCCTCCGACATAAAATCCGACACTACAAAAAATATAAATCACTTGCACAACAATACTTATCGGAAATTGCCACCCATTGAAGGACACCTGATATAGCCTTTTGACCATCTCGCCGCGTGTTGTAATTATCCACTGTGCAGTTGTTTACTTGATACGGTATATTTTGCAATTTCAGAGAAGCAGGACAACAAAAGACTATTTACACGTTAATAAAGATTATATTGATGTATGTTTAGAATTAATTATAATTCTACTTTATAACCGTCACTGGTCCGATGTTAGGATTTAGGCTGCTTGTTACTGGGGGACCATATCCTCCAGCAGTCCGTTAATCTCTTACTCACTCATAACATAATAAATATAATAATAAATTAATTTCAGTTATTATGTATGTGTGATGTATTTATCGTTGTAACTCGTCATTTTGATTATTTAATTTGGAATTTTGAGCAAATGCTTACTAGACTCACCTAGCAATTCCTCCTTTAGATTGCCGCAGATGGCGCTATTAATATAAGGGAATAAATTGAAATCTGAAGATACAATTTCAGGATGTAGACGTTGGTATAAACCATTTCATTTCTTGGTTCATAGTGCAGAATTGCTTTATAATATAATATGATGAGGAACCTATAAATCTAGTTTACATAGCCAAGATGTTTTTTTAATGCATGTTTGCCATCTCACTTGTGAGACAGATTTTGATGGATAATGATTTTAATGGATCTCGCACGGCTCTCATCAAATTTAATGGGACGGTACATAGTTGAACATTTTTGAGTGAAAAATCACCAGAAACAAACTTGGAAAATTAAGTTTAGCACATACGTCGTTTCTGGGTTGCCTTAAGGAAACCCTCGGAAAGAAAAGTCTGAAATGCTCGTCTTGTTCTTTCAATTTAAATTGAGATAAAAACACAATAAAGTAATTCATACAGTCGTCTTACTAATTGAAAGTTGAACTCCAAATATAAAGAAAATATAGGTTAGTATTAATACAAAAATATTGAATATTTTCATTATTTTTTTAGTACATATTATAGATGGAACGGTATGAAACTTTATCATTGGATCGGTCATTAAGGCATATTTTAGGTCGAATTTAGTCGGTCAGATGGTCGTTACGGCATATTTTAGGTCAAATTTAGACTACATGGGATAGTACACTCAGTAGCAACCAAGTCGACTCAACACTTACGATTTTATCAAAAATCGTGCATTTTATGCATTAAAATATTTGCATTAAAAGCTTGATTAACATAACATTAAGCCCATTATCATTTATAAATATTCAGTGCCCTTTTAATTTGACTTTTTAAATGCGCGTAGAGGGAACTTTATTCTTTCTACCATACCAACGAGTCGCTCTACGAACCATCCCTTTAAAAACTAGGTATACCATACTATGGCAGTCGCTTATCATAAGTTGACCTGTACACACCTCCGCAAATTGCATTAACTGTTTTGACGAAAATTGGCTTGGGGAATCAAAATCGTTCATGAACTAAGACTTGTTATAAGTTTGTCTGTCAGGACTAGAGGACAGTTAAGAAGTCAATCTCAATGTCCAAAACAGTCAGCCACTTCCACGCAATTGAATGCAGGCTACCGACAATCGCGCCTTCAGTTTGCTCGAAAGCATCTTAATTGGAGCATCGAGCAATGGTCCCTCAGTATTGTTCACTGATGAGTGTAAAAAGTGTCTACATGTTAGTGACAGGCGAGCAATTTGCGCAGTGCTGTTTCGCTGAAACAGTTGCATACGTCGTCTGCTCCTGCATGATGTGACCTGGTATCTTGTTAGTGGGAAAAACCGCGCTCGTTTATATACCTGGGAGAGGCCGAGGAGGGGGCTGACAGTTGATCGGTACATACCGACATTCTTCAATACCGCGTGGTCCCTGCTGGGTTTATTAACGATATTTTTTTTATTAATGCACGCCGCGTGTCATTCGTCAATTCCTGGAGGAAGTATGATAGGAAGTATGAGGACAATGGACTGGTTTGCACTTAACCTAGAAATTAATGCCATCGAGGTAAAGAAAAAGATCCGAGTTAGGAATCAAGCTTTTACGTTCATGGACGAATTGAAGGCGGCGTTGTTAGAGTAGTCGAAAGGTATTTAATAAAATAAAAAGATCAATGTAGAACCGACTGCGGACCATGAATAGTGCTAGGGGGCCATACCAAGTATTTATGCAATAGTTTTTTAAGATTTATGATTATCTATATTTTATTTTATTTTTAAAATATCCAACCACACGTCATATTCCTAACTTTCCATTGTCCCTACATTTCGATAGTATTTTTTTTTTATTTACTGACTAAATGTTGACAACAATGGTACTAATTTAAGGCTGACGTCTGCAGTTTATAAATAACAAATCATATTTACAAATAAATAACGTAGTTTTTGTTAAAAACAACTCACGCATACATATACGTATTATAAAAAAAATATAGTATATGTATACTTATAGGTTGAGTCGATTTTGTTGTTCCCGAGTGTACCTCGTTTTCAACGAGCTTAAGTCAGTTTACGCTGTGACTAAATTCAGTTATCGAATAACTTGTCTACTCACGCTTGTTCTTAAATTTTCATTAAACCCGTCGCCTTTTACCAAATTCATATCTAGTTCTATACTTGTTACACTAATTTTAACGTAAATAATTAAAGCGTCTTCCGACCGTTTTGCGTCCTATCTATTCGTCTTAACACTTATTAGAAAAAAAGTAACTCTGATTACATCTGTAGGCTTTTAGCTAAGTATATGCCTATATTTACTAAAGTTGTTAGATTTGTTTAGGTTTAAATTGTATTATTGGGATCTCTTGTATCCTATCCTATTCTGTGAATTACTGCTCCTATTACTTAACTGAAATTTTCAATTATCGGTAGGTAGTGCGTTGTTGAATCAACGTTGATGTCGTTTCGTTGTTACACAACGTGCGACCTTGCATATTGATAGAGCCCGATACCTATAGTAATGCGGCCGATACGACGTTGATTGGTACACGACACGGAAAAGCAATTACTCATATTAATTAATTACTTGTATTCTCTATTGAACTTCAAATTCAATTATTACCTCCCGTATCCTATCCCGTATCATAACATGACTTTAATTTCCTTGGAATATTATTTTCTGTGCTATTTGAACCATAATTTTATTCATAATTTGTACATAGTAACAAATATTCTCGATACATTTTTAAATGTCCGCGTCGTTTCATACTACCCAAATAATAATTAAAACTACTTGTCAACATTTTACTTTGTTTAAAATAAAATTCTTAGCTCTCAAATCTTAATCTTTTGTTAAAAATCTACAGCAAATACGAATTCAAATTTATATAGCTAACCTTTTCTAGTCAGACAGTCATCAGAATAAGAGCGAACAGTTGTTGAAAATAGAAATGAAATGAGATAGTGTGAAGTATGATAGTATTGTAGCGTGCAGGGCGGGCGGACCGATCGGTTGGACGGGTGTATGTGCGTGCTTTGTTATATACAATATTGTATATATATTAATAAATATATATATATTATACTGTAATTGTAAGTGCACTAACATCAGCGATGTAATTAAGGTGCGAAATTACCCCAATGCAATTTATCTCTTAACATAAATCTCGGCTATTGCTCGCATTTAGCGATTGTATACTTTATTCAAATATTGATTGGAGTTGGCGTTTGCGAATATTTTCAGTATATTTACATGAGCTTCAGAGCATTTCCTCTCTACTTATTATGGATCTGTGCGCTGCCTAAATCCTTGTTGAGAATAATCCTTGTTGTACGAGATACGACGGCGTTTACGACAACCATTTGTTTTTTTTAATCAAAACGCATTTTTATGAAGACAATTAGAGAATTTATGTACCAGATTTTTCTAATTTTATAAACAGAAAAGTGCTATATTTTGCGCAAATCGACTATTAATCGAAAGAATTGGATTTTATATAAAATGGCCATACATTGAAAACATTAATTTAAAATTAATAAACGTTAATTTCGCCAAACAATTTACTGTGAAATTATTAATGTTTACTCATTTTATAACCGTTTACTCATAAAATAATTGTTTCGCTTTATAATGTCACGTTAGGTTAAATTGAGAGTTGCAATACACCGGCATCGTAGATACAAATAAATTATGCCGACGAATATATTCATAATAAACTCCTGACGCAATCAATAGAGGTTTACATGTGTGGAATATTACGAGAGACGCTTTGCGAGGAGGTGATATTGTATATTTATTGATTGAAAAATACAAAGAAAGGTACATTCATGACATTCAAAAATAACTTTAAAATAGGTTTGAATTTTTTGACATTGGCACAATGAAGGATTTTTTGGTCGACATCATTATCCCATATTACAAGAACCTTGTGAAAACCGATACAGACAAAAAGACAAAATATTTGAAGCTGAGCGACATTCGGGGTTGTATATCTGCAAACGGGTTAATCAAAAAAAACTTTATTAGCCAGCTTTTTTTATTTAAACCATTATATTAAATACTTTTTAGTGTCAATTATTTTCACGTAAAAATTCTTTGCATTTTTAGGGATGAGATCGAATCAGAATAAAATAAATTCATTACTTACTATTCTTTGTTGGGATTGTTTTTTCCAGTTCACCAAAATTAAATTCATGTAAGTTACAGTTTACTGTTAAAGTTACGCTTCAGAATTGCGTTAAACAACTCACAAAACAAATTCAAATACAACGTAGGTCACAGTTACAGCAGCAGTCTGTTAACTCGTTAAACTATATAAGTCCACATTAAATAGAAAAAAATATAATACAAAGGCATATTAAGTCTAAACGCGCACGTGAAAGTTTTTAACTTTTTTATAGATCGCGACATAGACATCTTGGAAAATCAGGTGTAATTTCGAAGCAGGTGAAAATACTGAGGGTGCTAGGTCAGGGCTGTATGGCGGATTCATTAACACTTCCCAACCAAGCTCTCTCAAGCTAAGTGGCTAAAGATGTGCGCAGACGTTTTTTTGTCTTACTTGGGTCTCATTAGCTGTTGGCAGTAGAGATCCGAATCGATCTTTTTGCCGGGCGGTAAAAGACCATAATGAAAGATGCCTTTCCAATCCTACCATACAAACAGTATTGCATTATTGCCAGTTAATCCAGGTATCGCTATAGTCTGTGGAGCTTGACTGCCCTTTAACCGTGATCTATTTCGCACGTTCTTTTTTCTAAGATTTTATTGAAACTTTTTACTTATAAAATATAAAAAAGCTGTTTCATTGTTACATTATACGTGTAATGTTTATGTGTAAATGGTCTTTAATACATTATATATTAATTGGCACTTTACAACACAGACACAGATATATCTTTTCGGGAAGTAGCTAACAGTTCATATATTTTAAAATGCTGAAATGAATTTCATGAAACTTGCATTATTTCCGTATCTAAAATATATTGAAAGCAATATAAAAAGAATTCATGCAATTAAATCTATAACGATTCTAAGTTGTATGTTGACAAACATAATATATAGGTATATGTATATACACGAAATTTTGAACATTTATTTAGATGCCTGCGTAGGCAATATAGTGTTACACATTTTTCCTCATTTTTTAAATTGGCTAAAATTATTTTTTTTACACATTCTCAAAAAATTACAAGGAGCATTTAAAAATTAAATAAAAAAATATATCTTATTTAGTAACATAAATTGACTGTCTACATACGAAGGGCCGACAGGCAACGGTTATGCAGTATAAAATCATAAAAAAAGTTGTGTATCGTTTGATGTGCGAGAGAAGCTGGAAATCGAATCAACGTTTACAAAAGCACTCAGGCGGTATACGTCGGATGACTAGCTTTATCATGGCTCAACTTCAAAATTAGGACGTAATACGTCGCACAGCGATCATTGTCGTGGAAGCAAGTGGCTGTGTAGATTAGGCGGGGCAGTATTCGAACATGTTCTAGTCCGTGAATTACATCAACAGTACGTCCGGGAAAGCAATTACGTGCAATCGATCCTTTGTCACACGAGGGTATATTGGATTATGCTGTTGTCCGTCCGCTAGTGCGAATTATATCTTGTACTTTACTTCAATATATTTGAATTGTATAAGGGCGGTATTTTATTTATTTTTATTGTCGTGTGTGGAAAAATGCTTATCTTACTGGTTTCTTTATATAGTGGGAAAATAATCGATTCCTACGGATTTCTTTTCGGACTCTTGGTTTTGGAGTCTTTTGGTGCAATTGTAGATTTACAACCCACAAATGGCAGAAGTGTAAACCAATAATTTGTGGTTCTGCACCAATATTGCCCTCGGGCTGATATGGAACTCATGACACGTAAATCAGTGGCTAGTTTAATATTAATCATATTCTAGTATAACCACCATTCGTGTTAATTTAACAGTGCATTAAAAAAACCCAGACGAAACAATGTAAAATTGCGAACCTACCTCGGTGCAGCCGACCCATTTACGTTAGCTAGCTACACTGTTAATGGCTGTCTTTTTGTCACCATTGAGGAAAGGAATTAAATCCCTCGCATAAATATTAATGTATTCTGTTTCATTCGCTACGTTAAGCTACCATTTTACGCAGGCATTATGTGGGAGTGTAGTCCGTCCTTTTCGAGCCTAGGTAACCTGCGGCGTGTTCTAGCGCGTTAAAGATTACACGCCGTGTCAGGCAGAGAAATAAGCGGTTACTGTTCCAAACGCCACATAAATTCTCTGCTCATACTTACATTGGAGACAACTAGACATATAAAAATAATCTTTTATATATACTTTGTATATACTGTGATAATTATCACCTCAAAGCCAATAGCCATAAATACATGTATAATATATATTTTTTTTATATATATATATGTGTGCCTAGAGGACTCCGACTAGATCAAAATCAACACACATAAATTTTAAAATTAATATTAACTACTATTAATTAATATTAATACTTCAATACACTTACATATTTATAACACATACACGCTGGTTAATTTCAATATGCCTTACTTTATATTATAAACGTTTTAATAGGTCTTCAAAGTTCTATATTTTCAACTATTCATGCGCGTCGGTTATAAATACTTCAACGTTCCTTACAATTGAGTTTGAGCGTGTTTCATATTCCGGCGTGTTGTTTGTGTCCGTCAATCGTGCTTAAAGTCACTTAGGGAGACATAAACGAGCTTGAAATCCAATTAGGAAGTGCCTATATTCCAACAGCTACGAGGTAGTCACGTAACATCCATGTCTAAATCTAATTATTGTCCTCTTTATAACAGTGTTAGCTGTACCGCGAGAGTAGGCGCTCCATGTGTATCCCGCGAAAATTGATTATCCGCTACACAATACATTTTTCAATGTTTCAAAATAAGGTTATTTTCGAAATGTGACACATAATGCCAACAAGAAACATTTGTCATTAGGCGAACCATGATTTCTTATATTAGGATGCTGGAGCTGATGCGCTGTCACCCCTGAAGACAGAGATGGAATATCACATCTTTATAATATCGTAAGTAATAAAGGTTATTCCAGTCCTCGAGGTTGGCAACGCATTTGTCTTTCACCCTTTGTTACCTTTACTTCTAGAACATGCTGTTTCATCGGAATACGTGAGGAAAATGATGGTGACGAAGCGCCAATGAAGTTACTTATATATGATATCTTCTGATTATTAATGTCACCAGTCAACTGCGCGGAATATTTTATAGTGCGGAAGCAAACACAGATGCACTCATTCGTCGTCCTCTTCTCTATTCCGATGTAATGCATATGCAATAAGATCGGAGGAAGGTTTAGATGTCAGTCAAGGATACGGGACATACGCACAAATCAGACCTGAAAAGCAAGCAATTTTGTGATGCACTTTGTGTTTATATTGTTTCTCGGTTGGGAATCGAACACGGGATCTACGATGCGGCAGTCGGCTACTCTAACCACTAAACTACGAGACCGTCGAACAGTATATGTAATATATTATAAGCTTAAAATATATATTCTAAAAGAGTATGAAAGATTTCGTTTTCAGTTGATCTTATTGTGAATATGACCATAAATGTTTGATTAGTAACGTCATTGAGCCCTCATATTTCAATTTCAATAGCGGCGCAGATTGTAGGCGGTATCCACATGTGACCTGTATGTATCCACATGTGACAAGTATTTTGTCGTACATGGGGCATATGTTAGCGGACGATATTTTTAAATTCGTTTGTCTCGTCAGAAGTACTCGAACCCACCAATGCTTGGATGAATCATAGCAGTCTTAATTAATCACCCTTGAAAATGATCTATAAGTTATTAGTGTTTTTAGATATTTTTGTTAACATATAATATATTGTACATCCATAAAAAGAAAAGCATAAACATTATTTAATTAAGATAGGCACATAATATAAAAGATGCTTTCTGAAGTGAGATAATTATTAATGAAGTTCGCTCTTTAATTTTTTGATCGTTTTCAAAATGCGCTCCAACTCTAATAACTTTCATTATGCATTCTACATAATTAAGAGCGCTCTCCCTCTCTCCTTCTCTCGTAAATTTCATTAAGAGAATACACTCGTAACAACCCAGACAGCGTCCATTAACGAGTATTTAATTTGTATAATACTAATAGAGTGCTAATCGGTTAATGCGAGGATTTCAGGCTTAGGTCAATACGTAGCTTCAATGTGGTCAGGAGCGTCCATGTTTTATTACATTGAGAGCTCCAGTTTGGAATTATTAGCACGCTTCATGCTTTAATCTGGATTAACACCGGAACGTATTTGCTTATTCCTTGTTTATCAGCCGCCGTTAGCGGACGGGCTCTCGCACGGGGCCGACTGCACTTCGCGCGCAACCTCCGACCGGACGCAACTGCATGCAATTTACGAACATCGCTCCCGTCGACGAACATATAAAATTATTTCGAATAATTTTCTGAGTAAATAATTAAATCTATTTTACTCTAAGCATGTCGTTTATACAGCTGCAAGAGAGCGACTTTGATGACAGGTCGCTCTCCCTATGCGAATCTCCGACGACTTCGGAACTTATGTGCGATGGTTTCTTTAACACGGTGAAGAAAGGCCCGGGGAAGATCCCCACCACTACCATCGATCCGCCACCGGAGTTTCAGGTTAGTGAACACCAGTTTTCTTATTTTAATTTCCATTATTTATAAAATAGTGCATAATTTAAAAAATATTGATTAATTGAAAGGTGATGAAATAATTTTAGGTAGGGTATAAAATATCGCTACGTTCGCTATTGATATTTTAAAGTGGATAGAAAAATTAATATTTTATATATTATTTTACTTTATTTTTGGACTTTTTTATATAAATCACATATTAATTTTCCGAATATTTTACAGTTATATTATCTAATGCAGTATTAAAAAGTGCGTTTAGGTTTATTGGTATTAATAAATAAAGCTAGCGCCGACGGCAATTTGTTCTAGCTAGAACAGTGAATGATAAGAAATAAATTAGCTTTAATTTTTTTAAATCTAGCTAGATAAGATACCTAAAACAATTAAATTAACAAAAGTTTCAGAAAGAGAAATATTAAGTCATAAGAAATATCTTTTCATGTCCAGAAATTTGTTTTAGAATCTATATTATCGGGCACGTCAAAATAATCTATTGTAATTTATTTTATTGTGTTTCGTAGTGTACGGTAAAAAAGCCTATATATTAAAATAAAAAAACGGCGAACGCTGCCCCAATTAGAGTTTATGTACTTTGAGCTGAGATAAAATATATTTTATATTGATATATACTTTTAGTTCATTACATTTAATGTTATACTTATTGTATTGTTACATTTGTGTCGCCTTTTTAAAATAATCTGTATGTTGTAAATATGTTTTCTGCCTTTAGTGCCCCTTTGAATAACCCTTAACAAGTTTAGTTCTCGTGAGTGCATTATTACGTTAATACAGCTTTACGTAAGAGGAAGGAACTGTACGGTTCGGATAAGGATCAATAAGATTATATTCGTTACGTTTTAAACGCGAGAAAAAATAGGATGAATTATATGATCAGTGTGTTTATTGATTCGAATACGTTATTTACATCAGCTTCCTAAAAAAAACTTATCATAAATTATATCCATATTTATTAATAAAATATTTCGTTTCGTTGGGTTTTTAAGTAATTAGATGTTATCTAAAAATCAATGCGGTCAACATTTTTTATTCATTCATAGTCTTATCAAAATAAAGTTTAATTAAATTATTATTCATATAAATGTAATATGTTTTAGCCCTACGGGGTGGAAAATATAATTTCTTACCTAGCATAACCGACGATGTCGGTTATCACGTCGGTAACAACTAAACCGTGTGTTGGTTTGTTGTTCACTCCTAATATCATAAAATATACCTTTATTAAAATTTGTAATTCATCTACACTTCAACTACACTTACGTCGACCCTTTTGTATATCAAAATGAAACTAATTCAAAAAAAATATCTGCACGCACGTTTTAACTAAACAAGTACATATTATTAAGAAAAGCAAAAAATATTTTTTAAATGAAATCTTACATATGTGTAATTACCACATACACTTGTTATTTTTGAGGCGAAAAACGATGGCGTTTATCTGAGTGTAGCCCCCACAGGCCTACATTCAGAGTCGATAAGGGTCACATTAACTTCTTAATACCTAATATAGATACTCTTATAAATTCTTTCCAATATTTAAAAAGTTACAACAGAGTAAATTGAATCAAAACTTACTTTATTTTTATTTAGTTACTGTATTGGTAACTTTACTATTAAAAACTACAACATATCGAAGGAAGCCGCCCGTCTCAAACTTTCTTGATGGCTCTTTTCTGTAGCTGCGAAAGCTCTTAGAGGGGATAGACTGACGTTCGCTCTTACAAATGTTTAATAATAGCGTTAAATTGATATACTGAAAATGACTAAATAATAAAGAATTAGAAATAATAAAAGCATTACAGAATATATATATATAAATATATATATAGTATTACCGACGCCGTGGCAAATCGTTGTGGTCGTCAAGGGTGAAAAAGCATCTCTATTATAATACCTATTAAGGATGAATATAGCTGTCATGCATAGTGGAATCAATTACCATTAAATTAATCATCCCTAATTTTATAAAAAAATTATAAATAGCCTCTAGACTTTTTTCTTAGGGAAGGGGAACAGGTATTAATTTACGAATGTTACGTTCCCTTGTAGTTTCCATATCGTACCTTAGCCCGTGGCTTATGGCTCAGGTTTAGGACTAGACTGACTTTAGACTAGACTATTCTGTTTGAAGAAGTGCGTAGTTGGGTTAGGCATATAGTAAGTACGTCTCCTGTATTAATCTGTTTGAACGCGCTTGTTTCATAATTTATTGAATGAACTTTTTTCGGTTTTAGCGTTTGAAAACTGATAACTCTTTAAAAAGATTTTGCTCGATCGACTTATATTTTTGCAGTTTTTAATTGACTCGTGCTACATGTAAAAATTATTAGAAGTTTAGAAAAAATAGGCAGTTTCGTATTTAATAACGGCTTTTTTGTAACGGTCATAAATGAATCTACGATTATTGACTGTTATGATCCTAGATATTTCGGATCAAAGCGACATGTTCATCATCTTCTGTTTACATAATGGTGTTAACCGGATAGGATTTACATATTAATGTCGTCTATAACATGCATTGGTCATCCCCTATCCGTTTCTCGGTTAAAACCAGTATATCTCATAGGAGATTATGGCAGCTTTAGGGATATGGTTGTAAGTTAAATATAATTATATCAGAAACTGAAAGTTCTTATTAAAATTTCAGATTCTGCAATGTTTTGAAGACTGCATTTCAGCTGTTATGTCCTGTTTTAACTCGTAAGATTTAAGGATAATGATGATTATGAAATGTTGGAAGCTGACCCCCTATTAAATTTTTAAATTCGTTTGTAATAAATGTAATAATTTTTGTGTGGGCACAGATCAAAAAAAAGAATAGTATCTATTTGTAGAAGACTACTGTAAGAAGTTACTCGTAACTTTTACCACAACTGTAATCGATTACTGATAATTTCAATGATTTCAATAAAAATATTGTATATGTTAAATATACCATGTTTAACTCAAATAGAAAATAGTTATATATAATGTAAGACTTGCTTTAGCGCACCTAAGCTCGTGGGAATAAATAGAGTAAGAAAAGACTAGAGCTTTTCCTTGCCAACGTAAGTTCCTCAGAGGATTAAAATTCCGGAATAGGGAGTCCATGTTTGCGAAAATATATACTATAATATAAAATGTCAAATGACAAACTAGCTAGCCGTGATCGAAATTATTCTTTTTATTATTAGCTAAAATCATTCAACACTATATACCGCAGGCATTTCAATTATTACGGAATAATGAATAGATTGTGGTCGCAGATCGAAACTACGCGGTCGAGTTCGACCGCCCGAGTTAACGCCTCTATTGGCCGCTGATTATATACAAATAACCATCTCCCCAGACCCTACACGGGGGCTAGGAAAGTCAGGCTGTCGAACGTACCAGACATGTTTATACCTAGTTTCGCAACACTATCACTTATCTGCAATCCAAGCGGCCATCTTGAACCGATCGTGAATCGGATCCTCTTCACTTTACCGAGGGTGCCCAAGCCACGACCATTAACCACCTTTGCCACAACAAGACGGGAACCTATTCGGAGGATGTATATATACTTGTATTTGTTTAGCAGTGGACATTATTTTTAAAGTTTTGCCTTAAACATTTTCTCTTATTACGGAAAAGGTTGGCCAGCCAAGAAAGGGACTACGTTCTAATAAAATAGCGCAAAATAACAGCATAACGCTCAACTTATTTTAGTCACTAGGTCCTGCTAGTATAGACGGTGAAGGGAATTAAAGGCACAAATTGCTGAGTATAAAGTCATCCATGATAGTATTTAGTATCGACAACGCACTTTTACCTATTTCATTCGAAAGATTGTTCTAGATACCAACAGCCTCGGCAGCGCTGGTGGTGACCACCGTGGGGTTTTAGTCGGTACGAGTCCTACATAACCCCATGCGGGGTTTGGGTGGGTGTGCGTAGGCATTTCCAAAGGCAAAAAAAGTAAATAAAAGATAAGACCAATAGCCAACAGTTATAGATATAATAGTAATTACTTACTGTAAGGTGAACTGTAATAAAATATAATACTTTAAAAGGTAAATACCGATAGATGTCTTCGTTCGTTTGAAGTAATTAAGGACGTATTAGATGTTGCCGATGTTCGTCCATTAATTACAAACCGAATGATTGCGACATACATGGTAAACGGAATCGGAGTCTGATGTCCTATGACCGGTCTATGTAATTATCATACGTCTATGTATCTCATACATAACGTTAACACTGTTTGGTATATCTTAAATTACGCTTTTCGTCGGTAATGGTTAATCAAACACAAGAATAAACTAATTTACAATGTCAATGAGCAGAAGGTTACTGCATGAATGAATGAATTTACTGAAGTTTCATAGCACAAATTCAATGTTTGATACATCCGTTTAGTTGTCAGCTAATTTAAAAGAGTTCAGGTGGATGAGCAAATTGAGTGACTCTTCAATACTCGGCTGTTTATTACATGCTTCGTGTGTCACTGACAATGTTTCGCATTTATACAAACATGCTTCGGGGAAAAATCGGTAGAATATCATGTTTATTCAAAAAACTCTATTTTGTTGGTTGTGAAAACTTAACATTTCTGTCGATTGTAATGACGTGGGATGTGAATTGGCATCTGTCGGAACTTTATTCAATACTCTTTCGTAGGAAATTATTTTCATAACCCGTTTAATATATGTTATGGAAACTCGATGTCTGAGAAATATATTTACCATTCGCTTTGTTAAATGTCCACGCATCCTGTATACATATATTATAGTATCTGCTTCTAGAAGAGGCACGCTAACTGCATTGACGCGTATATATTATAGTTTATTAATTTATATACGACTTTTGGGAGATGACTCACAATTGTACAGCAATTTGTGAGTGCATTAAAGGAATCATATCATATGATCGAATAAAAGGCCAATAAAAATGAAATGGCAAACAGTTAAGAAAAAAACAGTCAAGGAGGAGCAAAGCTTATTGAATATCTATATGTCATCATCAACTCAGTATTAATGATCACTTTCTCTGAAACTACCTGCGGTCATTTAGGCTAAACAACACTCATAAAATATCGTTCTGGCACCTAAAGTCGTTTTGAATAGTATGGTAGAATATGATCGTAAAGCTGTTTAAATTATATTTAGCTGTTCTTTTTACCAAAATCAAAATTTCTATAAAATAATATTCTATAGAAAATACATGGATTGTATTTTTCTGTTCCATGTAGTTTAGTATTAGATGGACGTACTGCCCCGACTCCACATAGAAATGAGACTAAGGTAACACTAATAATGAATGATAATGATGACAGGTTAGGAACATTTGGAATTTCAAAAACCTATGTGAATTTGTAAAGCCCTCGTTATTTATAAACAAACACACCCATTGAAATAGGGTATTCGCACTCAGAAGCACCCTTAGGGCTTAGTTATTATTTACTCGTGCTATCGGTTAAGTGCTCGTTTTTTTGAGCTGTAAAATCAGAAGCAGCGTACATGATTCAATAACTTCCAATTTGAAATTCACTGCCCGTATCGCTAAAAACTTTAGCCTTACGTTTTTTATACGTAACGTTGAGTTCCAACATATTAATTTATAAAAGCTTTTAACCCCCTTTTGCGAGTGGCTATGAGAAACACCGCTTAACTTAAATGATCCAACGTATAAAACAAAAACTAAGGTTTTGTGGCATTTATTGTTGGTCAAATTTTCTACTTCTGCAGGATTAATTTATTTTTTAATTGTTATGCTACGTTATTCTTTTTTCGCTCAATGAATCATTAATGTTTTTATAACCGACATGGTAAATTTCTATAAAAAAATTCTATAGTAAATTAATAGCCAATTTGTAATGTCACACTGCTCAGAACATACCACTAGAGAGTTATCAAAATACAGCCCGCCATGTTGCTCGGGTTATCGGCGTAGTTGGCGTATTGACAAGTGTCTGAAATATTGACTATTGTCTTTAAATTTTATTTCTCAGAAGAGCAGATATTTAGTGGGTAATATATGTTTTATTTCACCGTCGTATTTCTATTACTGTAATATTACTGCGTTTATGTGATTAGTATTTTATATATAACAATATTCTTAAACATAACGTAAACATCGACAGTTAATCGCGTTTAGTTCAAAATTAATATTTCCGACGTTTCACATTCTTGTTCACGTAAATGTTCGAAAATTAGTCCGCGTTAGGCGTTATCTGGCTTAAGACACTTTGAACTAATCGTAGTTGATCCAACGCCGCGTCGAGCGTGAAGGGGGGAAGGAAATGATATAGCGGTGCTAGTAAGTGTTTCCGAATCCTTCAGGTATCTCCTCCTTCCCCCATTTCCCTAGTCGAATATCTTCTAGACATTTAATATATACACGAGACAGATTATTGAATTAAAAACTGATAAAAGTTTTACTCATTTAAAACTGTAAGTTAAAATGTTTACGGCAACCATGAACTATTAAATGGAAAGTGATTGAGACTTGATTCTCATTTGAATTTATTAAGAAGTAGATTTAAGTCTATTAAATTTTAAATGGATAGCGCTAAATAGCTGAAAAATATGCTTCAACTTTTGGTGGATTGCTTTCAAATCGTACCCACTAACATCCCATTTCTACAACCCTGAAGTTTTATTGGAACATTTTCGAATTTCATGGTTTTCTTTTATTTATTACCTTATACTATTGATCTGTTTGACTACACAACTCTTTCAGAACATGTAGATTCATATAGAATATATGGCTCCTGATAGATGTTATTGTGTTCGAAACAATAGCTCTAATTGACTCTTAACGAGTTAGCTTCGTCGTTTTATTTCATATCCGAGAGCTAAAACCTTGTCTTGTTTTGAAATGGAAAGCTACATTTAATAATTCGTTCTGTTATTATTATATATTATTGTTTAAATCAATATTTTGAACTCATCAAGCACTTAGGGTGCGGCTAGTTTTCGGGTGTAATGCCAATGTTTCAACACATTAACAGTACTTTATCATGTGTATATATTTTTTTCATACATTTACCATAATGGCAATCCATCATTGTGCACTTTACGTGAAATTTTCTGCGTCACACAACTAATCTGTGGAATCAGGAATTCGGTATAATTCCGATTCGATACGATTTAGGGATCTTAAAGAAAATAGCTTAAACATTTCTTAAAAACGGGCAAACAATTCACCTGCTGATCCACGACCATCAGCAGGTGAGTTGTTTGCCCGTTTGCCACATATTCTATAAAAAATAAATCGAAAGAAGGTTAGTGGTACAATTATTATTAGAAAAAAAAGTCGATAAAGTACTAAAATCGTTTGATTTTTGTTTTCATCTAGACAATTCTGTTTTACTTTCGAGAAAATAAATTACCCCGTTGTTTTCAGTGCATTGATGCACTCTCAAAATCAAGCACAAAGTATATAATTAATAAGTTCTTTGAACACTAACTTTGTCTTCAAACATTAAATTCACTACTACAATAAATTACTGGAAAGTGGGGCGCAATATTCGAGTTCATAAGGTACATTTAAAAAAGTCTATTATGATAATTAATTTTAGAGGTAATGAAATTTTTGTTTTCTTGCATCACTGGGTATTTTATTATACTTTTTATAAACTTTTTCCTATTAGATCAATTTAGGTTATTATGCAATACAGGGAATCAAGGTAGAGATATATATTATATCATGAGGAATAAAATGAACAATTGTAGAGTCATGCTGCTCTTGCTTCTCTAACTGCAGTATGAATGGGTCGGCTCTACCGGAAAATGAATACGCCCTCACAGAATACAAACGTAAAATAGTAACATATGTTACGCTGATGTGTTTCGTCTGCTTTTACGAGACCCTTATTAGGCCTTACATCTTACTCCTTAAGGGTGATAACGCGTCTGCGTTATGATGCTGCCTTATCGAGGATGAATGTGGCTGTCATAGACTGTAGGAATCCCTTGCCATCAGATGAACTGAGCGCTTTATTGTCATTTGTTAAAATTTTTAAGTCACAAAGAATTTTGACTTTAGCGCAACGTTCTTATACGTTAACATTACCGGAAAGTTTTTGCCATAAAAAGGAAGGAATATATGTATCTATAGATATAAATGGGTAGAGGTATAGCCTAGATATAGAAGAAAAGATAACTAAGCTAGATACGTTGCTAGACTCGTTTTTGTTCACCGCTTTCCTCTTTTTTCTCTATCTTTTCGTTCTCTCTTTCGCTCTCTTTCTACAGTTTTTTGGTAGTCGGGCAGCGCTGGGCTGTTGACCATGTGGTGACAGAGTACAAAAAAGTAAAAGTATAGAGACACTTATTTTAGTGTTTCTTACTTATTAATTAAACAAAATACATTCATATTTGAATATTTTCTACTCGGTTACTTATATGTTTTATACGAGTAATTATATAAATTCGATATTAAGCCTCACATAAGATTTCGATAGAACATTTTCATGAAACAAAAATATCTCTATATTTATTTTATAAAAACAGAACCATTATTCTTATACGAAATATTGTATTTGGGTTATTTTATAATTGATATATAAAACAACCCAAATACAATATTTGTTGAGTACAATAAACTATAAAAAATTTCGGAACGTGTTTTTCCCATAAATGAATATAAAAACGTTTTTAGTAAAATAAAAAAAAACGTCGTTTAAATTTATCAAGTTTTGAAATATGTCAGACAATTCTTGTTAGTATATTTTTATTTTTTGTTTTCAATTATCTGTACGATTGACAATATATTTTTAAAACTAAGTATAATAAATTTCTGAAACTTTAAGTCGAAAATATATATACTATTTGCTCAATATTATATTACTTGAAAAGGGATGAATACGAAGTGCGCAGTGCAGGTATGTGCAAAGTAAAATAGTGTGAAAAGGATATAGAAGAGACAGAATATTTACGCGGAAAGATCTTCATCTCTAGGAGGGACATAACATACGTGGTGCATACTGAAAGTTTCTGGAATTGGTCACTTACATTAAAAAAAAAAAAGCAATTAAGGAATTCGAATTTCGAATCCCTCTCCGAACAAGCTACCTTTTAATTTGCGAAAATATCCTTCGTGTTTTTCATTGTCCTTTAGAAAATTGTGTATCGCGCTATTACAATGAATTTAACACGTGAAAATATTCATTAATGGACTTCTTACGATTTTGGCTGTGACTTAAGTCAACAAGAGACTTGCCGTGATATAGCCTCGTCGTAGCTCTGTATATTCGTGGTTCGGAGAATTTAGTCTTGGACGTGATCATGTCTTGGACGAAAGTTAAGAAATGTTGAAGCACCGGCAAGATTTAGACCCCATTTATAATGGTACGTTATTGGCAGTATTGTACAGGGATCTTACCAAAAGAAATTAGACACCCAAAAACTATAAATTATATACTTTATTATAGGTATCGATCTTTTTCACAGTGTTCATGTTGGATTAGTATACAGTTTTACAGTCGTCTAAAATATTCAAACGGTAAGGGAACAAGATATTAAAATAATGGAAAGGACGAGTTTTATCGTAGCTTGTTGGACTTACTACGCCTTTATAAAGTTTAAAATTTGAACGAGCATTCGATTGCGGTTTAAAATATGCATAGATTTTTCTCCGCAGATCAGTTCTATTTGCTGGTCGCATCCCTACGGGCTTAGAGCGCGGTAACCAAATTATTTTTTCCTGTTTCCACTTTTAAATACGTTGTTGACATTTTGTTAGATCACCTAAATATTATACATATATATATATATATATATATATATATATATAATTATATGACGAAACAAAATCTATACATACATATATAATTACTTGTCCTGACTGACTGACTGATTCATCAACGTAGAGCCTAAATCGTTGGGAGCTACAAACTTGAATTTCAAATTTATGGCGTTTGTCGTATTTTACAATACAACATGTATATATATATATATATATATATATATATAATATATATATATATATATAATATATATATATATATATATATATATATATATATATAATATATATACATATATATATATATATATATTTATATATATTTATTTGTCCACGACTCACTCGGCAGTATGGCAGTCACACTCACAGTCTGTGTCCCATAAACGTCTTATTATTTTGAAACGTATCGATTTATGTTTTGTTTCATCTTAGACATGTTAAATAACATTACAAGAAAATTCACACAACACGTATGTTTTGTTTTCTTCTTAAAACGTAGCTTAATTACAACTTAAAATTCCAATTCAAACTTAAATGATTCTTCGCGTCACTGAGCCGTAATGAACAGCTATGTGCTATGAAACGAAAAGCGAGCATTGACTTTCCTGATATATTTTTGAATATGTTCCTTGATCCAAAGACCATTGGGAACTATGACAACTGCGTCGCGAAATTACTTAGAGACGTCATCTTTTATCATAATCATCCTTCAGTTTATTTAGTAGCTAAACAACGTAATTTTGTTAAATTAAGTTTTATACAATTTTTTTTATTATTACTAACGTATGAAAATGTTATGCACATTATACTCAAGAAGCTTAAACTCTGTTGCGATTGGCGGATAGGAAGTTTCGAATTTTACATAGAGTCAAAGTCGTTAGTATATTTAAAGTTAATATATTGACCAATCTTTAAGTTTAATCACAACGTAACACAGCATTAATTATGCATGTTACAAAGAACTACCAGGCAACTTAAAACGCTGGCATTAAACATGGATTAATTTTGTTTAGAAGTATGAGGCTATTAAGATAAAGTAGGAAACGACTGAGTTTTTGAGATTACGAGTCGAGTAAGTGCAACACTTGTGACGGGTGTTGTTAGTCACACGTCATTGCTTTATCACAAAAACTTTTTGGTAATTACAAAGTGTACAGGTTGCCATATAATTTGCCCGCCTTCGCATTTTCGATTGTTCTCGGATTCTGAAATGACAATTAAATGCATAAAATCGGAAAGCAGATATATAGTGACAGACGATCGAGCGCATAACGAACTCAAAGAAGCGTGAATAATTGTTTTGTACTTATAAATTATCTTTACGTTTATTTTTATCATGCAGTAAAGGCCACATTATAGTTTCTAGTTGTTAGATGAAATGGTCGGCTCGACCTGGTTTGTACCTCATAGAATACCAGCGTTAAATAGCAGGATAACGTATGCTATGCTTCGTATCATGGGTATAGAAACCCAACGACCCGATTAATGGTAACGGGGCATGACCTAATATATTAAATAATTTGGTTTTTTTAAATTCACACATTGTCCCTCATTCCGTGTAAAAGGTTACCTCGTTTGTCCGAATCCAACGCAAAATAAGAATATTTAAACTGATGTTTAAAACTCGTTCAGCGTCTGCATTGTTTTAAGTTACAGTACGATTCTAGTTACGACTATAAAACTGGAGTTGCCTGCACTTTGGCGTTTTCCCTTTGAAAGGACCTATATAGCAATATTGTTAAATTCGCTCGTTAACTTGTTTGTATCGTTTACTGGTATACGGAACGAAATGAATTCACGTTTATTTCAGGAGATAGCGCTACAAATTTTGCTCGGAACTCTGTTCTTTCTTTTTTTATCTATGCGATTTAACTTTTTTGTGTTTTCGAATGATTTAAATGCTATTTTTGTGTGTGTGACATGGGAAGTCGGTCAATCCGCAATGGAGCCCGATGGCGGTGCTCGACGTCTAGTGAGGGACGCATATATCTCACAGTAGGATTTACATATACGTAGTATACAGTACAAACATACATAAACACTTCAAAAAATTTCGCGATACCTTGGAAAACTTAAGACACTTTGTGGTTATGACAAAATATATAAAAATAGCATTATATAATAATGTTAATAATGCTATCTTGTTATAATAAATTTATACCAAGATATTATTAAAATGCTTCGGGGATCTTAACAAAATCAATTATGATAATTTTGTGTTTTTAAATGTAATGTGATAAAAATAAAAAGGAAGATTTAACTAAAACTAAATCAATTTATTTTTAAAAGTTATAGATTTAATTAATACAAAATAACTCTCGTCTCGAACGCATGCAGAAATCCTCCTGGGTATGCTGAAGATCAAGTTATCCGGTAACTTTTGTAATCCTGTTCCATTAGCTAAAAGCGGCTTCTATGATTTCTGTCAGACCTAGTGGCTGGCGATTCTAATACAGCTCTCTAAAGAGCTTCCCGTGCATGCTTCGGATCGGATTAAAGTCAGGCGAACCGGCCAGCCAATCTAATCGAGAGATGTACTGTCGGAGAACGGTGTTTCTCACTCGTTCAGATCGCTGTGCAGGCACGTTATTACGAAAAGGTGTCTGTAATTTGTTTGTATATTAATAATTTATTATATATTTTTATAAACTATGTTTATTATTTTTATAATAATTTATTTTTAAAATAAATAACGAAACAAAGTAGATTGAATTAGCTTTTTGTACTGGTATTTCTACGAGAAATGTGTTCAGACGACAAGGCTTTATGCTTAGGATTCCTCTGCGATAAATATAATATGAAAAGGTTCAGACTCGAGGAGAGAACTTTATTCGTAGCAAGTCATTGTCATACCTTATCAAAGGCAAATAAATAAAGGTATACCTATGGCTATAAGTTATGTTACATATAAAATGTATATTTTATCGAAACATTGTAATAATATAATTTTTCTTATCTTTGTGTGTACATATTTATCTAAAACTAAGCGATCAATTAAAATAATATTTTTCATAGTAGACCGCTATTAGGTTATATTAAATCCAGCCCATCATTTTTCTGGACACTATTCTATAGATTTACGCAATGACTTCATGGTGAATTTAGCCACTTCTACGATTAGCTTTAAAGTTTTGGGAGACTCAATGTTAGTTAAAGTAACGTTTAAGCAAGCCGTAACGTCTAGTAAGTACAGGCCACAATTTATAATCGGCGAAGGACATTTTCAGCTCTCATGAAGTCTGGAAGATAGTTTCTAGCCAAGCATTAGTTGCCTTCTAACGAGGAGCAGTCTTGATAGAAAGTGTAACATGATATATTTTTGAAGTGTTTTAACTACATGATTCAAGGTACCTTGATGTAAAGTACTTTTCGATGTAAAGTCGAAGTCTTAACTCCTTTTCCCCAAAAAATAATCTTCGTGACTTTTTGGGAGAGGTGGGCTACATACCAAACCATAAAAGAAGGATGATGCCTACGTTAAAAAAAAATCGGGTCGTCTTGTGTATCAACGATCAGCTCCTACTAGCTTGATAGTAATTCCCGACTGAGTGTGGAAATCTTCATTATCACGTCTCGGTACCATAAGTTACCTACACTGGCAACACTTGTATTTAAGCATTACGGATATTGTACGGTAAAATGTGTCGCCGCAGTTTCCCGACCGCTTCGTGCTGTTGAGAGTTGGATGGCGTAGATTATATAGCAGTGTAGGACACACAAGAATGGTATATTTGTACTGACCACCAAAAACATTAGCCCACCCATGGCTCTGCAAATAAAAGTGAAATGCTTATCTCTGAGTTAAACCACGAAAATACTTGGCGTGCTGAATAGAACAAGATTGTATTTTTGTGTGTGCCCACCGTGTGTAACTTGGCCTTGCCTTCCAACTGACCACGGAACTGAACGTCGCTCGATATATCAACGCCAAGGATTCCTATACTAGCTGCAGTATTTTTAAATTTTAATAACAAGTGTTTTTAAAATTGAGTTTTTTTAAATAAAATTTAAAAAAGAGTATTTATAGAGGTAAACGAGCAAATTTATGACTTCGTGGGGTTAAATAGAACTACATTTTGTCGGCCACAATCTGAGAATTTGTTTACAAAATCTCGACCTCAGACATAAGTTTTCACTCGTTGACGTGTTCCAGAGAAATATCTAGTGTACAACGCATTCCCCGTGCTGACGACCATATACCAATGAATGTTATTAATCTGCAAAACGCCATTTATATGCAGAAGAAACAAGGTAGGAGATAGAGATAGCTTCATGAGCGGACAGTTTACAATGGATTCCATTATTTCCAAGAAACAATAGACCTGTATGAGTTGACGGATTTGAGTGATCTCCTTTTTTTTTGATCCATAGCTGTCTTCCAGCAGTTAATAATGTCTAAAGGGAACGAGTTCCGAAAAAGACTCCTAAGACTCTAGAGTGTACACCCTAAGCACAATTAGAGGGATTCCATCAGACCCACTCGACTTGTCGATGCCGTCCTAGTATTCCCCTGGCGTAGATTTTTTGAAAATACCGCTACAATGGTTTTTGGGAAAGAAGGAAGGGGTGGGCGAAACGCACAAGTCTGTAGATGTATCATCTATTTTACGCTGGTATTCTTTGAGACGGTGGTACTTTCCCTGTCAATCAGTCCCATTCATGCAACAACAAAAACTGATTTTTGGTTCTATAACTCTAAACACAGTTGAATAACTTTTCTCCTTTCGAATGAAATCTATTGTACATTGCAAATCAGTAAAAGTTATGCCCACTACTTGGTTTAGGCGGTACGCCACACGGCGCCACTACGTATTGGTGGACTTTGTCTAAAATTAAATATTTCGTCAAGTGGATGTACTCTTCAATGGGAATCATTAAAATCGATACATTCAAGTTCTGCAAGAATACAATATGATAACATCAATCCTTCGCTGTTTTATGCAGATATAGTTTTACCGTGACAAGCTGAGCTCGTTTATTCCTGTTCCTAAATTAAAAATAAACGTATTTAGTTCGTTAGTTTCTTTTCGAAAAAGAAACACTGAAAGAAGTGTTGCAAGATTTTATTAAAGTACGTGTCTTATAAAGAGATTGCAGGAGCATTTAACAGACAAAATATTATGAAATAAAAGCGTGCCATAGAGTTGAGTAGTTTAAGTTGTACGTGGAATAATTTATATCCATGGAATATATAATATGGGGCGGAATTAACTGTAATGTTTAATTATGAGTAAATTATGTAACGCAATAAAATACTAGGATTTGTGCTGTTATGTCATTGATGTAACATTACATGTCACAATATTATTATTTGACTAGATTTTAATAAAAGCAAAAAAACAGAAAACAAAAAACTTAAAGGCAAAACAATCTGTTTACCTTACGACAGTTTTAGTGATGTTTAATTGAATTCACATCAAATTTTAGGTTATGAAAATGGCAAGAATTATAATGAAAAATGTTGTTATAACGCTGATGACGTCTGCTGACTGAACCTGATAATTAATCAATAAATAAAGAACTTTTACTTAATTACGTAAATCGATTACATATTGTACTGCTCCAATTTGACCTGTTGCTTCCTATCCAAGCTACAGCCTAAATGGGAACAGCACGTCAGTTACGACATTGAAATATCAATCATAAGGTTTCTGACAGGCGTTTTAGAACCTACATTATTTCTAGTGTACGTAAATTATTTGTGCAATATGAAAATCTAGAATGCTTAAATATTATCGTGTGCCGATATTCCAGTAGTCTGGCGAATCATGCTAGTGCGTTCATCCATATGAACAATATTCGTGGACAGAGTGGACGTTAAATAATCATCTTATGAAGAAAACAAAACTTACAAACTCCATTTAATGAAGCTTAATGCTAATAATTCTACACAGCCTAATAGCAATCTTAAAATAAAAATAAATACGTTTATCAATCTAGAGAATCTAGAAACTGTACTTGCGCAAATATTAAATATATGGGCATAATAGTGGATTAGAACTTGACATGGTACTATTTTACCACGAATAAGTAGCAGAGTACTGGGTGTTCTAAATAAAGTAGAGAAAATAATTTATTCATTACCAACAATTGAAAATATTACAACGAATAAAACATTTTAGTACTAAAAGGGTGGCCTGGTCAGCTATAGGTCTATAGTTGTAGCTGCGATACCACAGCGCCGGGTTTGAATTGGTCCCGTGAAACGATGTGAATAGGCAATATCTCGATAAAGGACAACTCTTAAACACGTCAAAGCTTTTAAATCAAATATATTTTATCGTAGTGTAGTCCACTTTTCTTTACTGTATTCTCTTGTGGGGTGGAACAAAAAATACAAAGATTTTAACCAAAGAACGAGCTCATAAGGATTATATATTTTAAGGTAAAGAAAATTCTTACTCCAGTCTTTACCAAATCACCAGTTCGCTGACGTTTGTGATAATTGTAATCACTTAGTGATTTCAATAATTGAAATCTTTCATTTGATACAACCAGTTTCTAATTGTAGCTTGAATGAGTCAGATCGGGGAAGGACCACCTGAACGAAACAACAGCATAATTGGAGACCCCCATTTACTGTTAACAAAGCTTTCCATCTCAGAACTCAGTTATATATAGTCAACTATTATTATTCGTAACTCCATGTAATTCGTGCTATACTGTATTAGCCAGTACGAACTTGCTGTCAGAGAATCTTTCTTATTCCCCTGCTATTTAAACTTTTATACCTGCAGTTAATAAAAATACAGGCTGTGCCATAATAATGGATACATTTTCACCTGCTTCTTGAGCATCGTAGGGCAGTTCGGAAAACGGGTTATTGTTACACTAGTCGACATGTAATTTGTAGGTCAAAAAATATCTCTTTTCTTTTTTTTAATCCTGCTTTCACTAGTTATGTATTATTTAATATATTATTCGTTTATGTTGAACACGTATAATTATAGAATGAAATTCTAACTTATGCCTTTGTATTTATTTATTTTGCATTATTATGGTAAGAAATTGATGTTATGTCAAGTAATACAAAGCTAATAAATATAACGCAAAAATAACAATGAAAATAAGAAATTAGAATTGTAAAATGTCGTTTCTAGTTAGCACATTTTGTGGTTCCAGACTTTGTTTGAAACAACTGTACTCAAACTATTCAGTCGCCAGAGATTCGTCTTTTTAAGTACGTGCGCCACTTGTGACGAATGCACTTCTAACCTAGAGCAAAAGGACTCTAAATGCTTTTTACCTTGTTAAACTACGAATTAAGCAAAATCTCTCACTTATTTCCACCACATGCGCTTTAATAATACAAGCCTTGCTGTCACTTTACTCGGAATAGCTTATAAACGTAGCTTTAGTTTTTTTTATTAATACTATATAAATATTTTTAACAGTATTGTAGTAGTGCATTACACCATAAATATTTGTCCCTTACCGGCATTTGCGCATCACTAGACTAGATATTTTATGTGAGATGATAAACTTGCATAGTGACTTGCCACAGGCACAGGCATTCATTCGTGTTTCCAATTCCTAACTTTATCATCAACTTCCTACGAACATAACTTTTGAAGTTCGTCGTCTCATATAATAACGCATAATTGTTACGATTAAAAAGATAAATGTTCAAATTGTTTTGTACATATTGATTAAATAAAAATGCCCATATGTAAGGAATCAGAAGTGATTAAATTTGCACACCACCAAATCCCCACTCATCCCGGCAGCCCGCCAAACTGTTACCGTCTGTTTATTTGATTAGGGTTAAATATTTTTCAATGCGACCTGAATGAAACCATGAATAATTGAACGATTTTTTATATTGTGTGAGGTAATTTTATCTTTTTCTTAATACATTCAGAAGATCGGATATTGCAGCGGTGAGTGAATTTCATATTTTATCCTATTAAACCGGCTAAATCTCCTCCTCGAATATCGCAACACGTACGAAGGAAACATCAGCGTTGCTTTCAGTTCCATTTCATTATGTATGTTCGTTATTATTCAAGCAATAGCCTAATGGCTATGTAAGTTACGGTGTGCGCAATTTGAACTTCGCAAGTTCTCCACTCCACAGCATTTAAACTTCGTCGGAGTGGTTAATTGGAATGTCAGAATGCTAATAGCATTATTAATATTCTTCCATTTAATAAAAAAAAAAGGAATATTATGTATCTGCTGTCTAATATTATATCTTAGGGTCTGTGGTGACGTCGTTAATTTTAAACCTAGTCAGTTATGTATTTTGGCCTAGACACATTCACTTGGCAGCGTTCCGGGAAACGTCAATGATTTGAGTGTGTGTTCCTTATTTTGACTATTAGTTTTACTCCAAGAAAATAGTGCTCCATAACTCGACATATTTCTAGATTTCTATCGCACACAGACTCTGACAGTTGGAGCGTGAGCGTAGTACGTGAAGTAGAAATGGAAACGTTCATGATTTTACGTTTGAAGTACAGAGGTATTTCCTCTTTTAGCAGATGTTTCAGTGCCTCTCCCAGTCGTTTTGTGTGCGTCGTACAACTTCTTTGTCTTGTCTTGTCTGAAAAGAGACTAATTAGCCCAAGTAAACATAACATGAATGCAATATCTGTATTACTCATTTCCTTTTGATATTCTAATAAAATTCACGTAGATATTCTTCTTATAAAAGAAAAATTCTATTGCCAGAGCTGCTTTTTTGATTTCTATATATCGAGGTTCATATGTACATCAAAGTATGTGTTCTTTTTTTAAGGCTATTTTTGAATATGATACATAAAGTTTAGTTACAAAACCTATTTGGCCGACATAACAGTTATGAGTGTTAGCTTACTCACTTTATCTTATCTCAACTAACAAGTTTACATACTTCTAAATTGCACGGACTTTTTTTAGCTTCGATCAAAGATTGAATTTAATGAAACTAAGGACACGGCCCACTAAACGAAGTTCAAGGACAGTGATCAAATTAAATTTAAATAACAGACAATATATCGCTTTTATTATAAACAAATTAAAATCAATATTGTTCATGGTGATACAGAGACATTTAAAAAATAAGAAAAGAATTTTAGGTTATATCAAATGATTTTGCTGTCAATACACTGACACTTTAACATCGTCATCAGCTTAAATATTATTTATATTACTATACTTTATGACACAGACCTAATTCAATAAACGCCAAGACTTTGATGACAAGTATGTAAAAATGAAATGTTTTTTTCTATAGATATTACATTAATATCCTTGAGAGAGCATGAGTAGCTGGGCCGAAAATGGCCCATATCCTTTTTCGCAGCGTCGATACCTCCATTGTTATTTTTATTAAAAAGTTAAACACACATTTTTTTTTAATTAGTGATCTAAATTTTAGCATTTTACATTTTTAACATTGTATTTGATTTTCGCAAAACCAATTACGTATTTCGAAATACCTAGTTAATTCTACCGAGACGGACAAGGTGTAACAGTGTCGAATGCAGTTCTGAGTCATTGTATCACATCTAGACTAAAAGGAACTTTGGATATATTTAGTTGAGAGAATATTTTAAGCTTCCCTCCTATGCTTGACTTCTTGTTTTCGTGTGTACATTTAGATATTTAAACATACCGAGACATTAAGTTAATGCGAGAATACATATAAGAAATGACTCATGGATGAATGTGACTGAATATAATGGAAAACTTTTAATCTATCTACTAATTAATAAGTTATATTTGTGTAAATACATTGAACAATAATTAGTAATTAATTATAAAAAAAAACTTTTGATGATTCTCAAGATGCTTGTTTCAAACAGTAAAACATTACAAGAAAATTTATATAAACTTTTAGTTGAACTACATTAGCGAGCACACGATTCACCATGGAGGATGTATCTAATAATATATCGTTACTTATACACAATTTGTAATAAAGCAAAATAAATTAAACGCACGCAGACTTTCTTTTGACATTACTTGGCTTTGGCTGTGTGGAATAACGGTAAAATAGAAATGCCCTGACCGTTAATAAAAAAAAATCCTGTGTCGAATGATAAGAGCTTCATTTTATTCTTGTTATTTTGTTTACATATTTACCCGTAATTTTATTATTTATTATTACATAGAACATTATCTCACTAACAGACTGTTTACGTTCTCTTTGTTATTTCTCAATTAGGTTTATTATTAGTCTGAGAGTACGCCAAAACAATATGTTTGCAAAACGAGATGATTGCTTTGCCAACATTCGGTCATTGGAGACTTTTCTATTAATTACAGCCGATTTGGATTACATTTGTGGCGGTTGGAGAGAAAGCAAAACTTTATATTAGTGCGGTAATACTGCAATATTGTAATTCTATGCGTTAGTTACTCTTTAATTATAGGGACTATAATAAAAGAGTATGTCGCTATAATTTTATTTACCATTTCCAAATATTATTAAATCCCCTCGATTTGTATGAACTTTACGTGTACTGTGATGAGTTGCCTTACCGGCGAAGGATTATGTAATGGAAGGATGAAGATTTAAAGATGTCTGATTTTCACTTCTGATCATCTTCATGATGAGTGGAGACAACAGGATATAAAATTGCATATAATGAGGCATTTCATCTATAGAGTATAATGCTTTTGATTTGATTGATTTCATAGAATGGATAAAGTTTCATGAGCCCAAGGATACTGTAAACATAACATTGGACATACTATATGGTCGTTTGTCACCTTGATTCCTTTAATCCTACTCTCATGCTTACGTAAAGTATATGTAAAGTCGATAGACGTATGTTGCTTTTTTCACTGTATTGACACACAAAACATCTTGTGGCTCTAGTGTATGGTATAAGAGAGATCTACGTCCACCAGTATAAATAGTTTCTAATGGATACTAAATTTCCGACTTTAAATAAATTCTGTTCATCAAAATCCTGAAAATTTAGTAATAAAAATTCAAAGAGACTACAATACATTTGAAAACGAAAAAGGGCTATAATTATTGCGAGCTGATATTACGGATCGTCCATTTTGCGCAAATAACACGAAATCCTTTGTCCATTTTTATTACATGTACGGGCACGATCATATTCCTACAACTGCATTTTAATTTTACTTTGGACTAAATTATTATACATTCTATATATTTTTTTATTAATTTTATATTAACTAATACAGAAATAAAATATTTTTATACTAATAAAATATAATATATATAATATATAAAATATAATATATAAATAAAATTCTAATGTCGTTTAGAGACGAGCAGCTTCGTCTCAAAACGACATTAGAAAGTAACTTTGTGTCCTTAATTAAGTCCTATTCCAATAACCAATCCGCAATACGCCAATCACGTCCGGTGTACAAACGCTTCCCATCGAACGTGTAAATTGCAGAATCATTGAAAATCTGGAACACCGAAGAACTTAATTGCTGTAACTTTTTCCGGTGACGTCAAATGGAGAGCTTTATTTCATTCATTTGTCAGTTTATTTTTTTACTGCACGCAAATAGTCACACATGGTCGAGTCGTAGTGTAAATTTTAAATACATTTGTGTTTTTTTAAAGCGTGTGTGGTCCATGAAAGCTTTTGATTTGGGAAACTCTTTTATGTTTTTTTTTTATGAAACCAAGAGTGACAAATGAGCACACAGTTACAATGTTTGTCTTTGTCACTCTAATAGTAAGTAATGCTTGCAGCCCATGCGACATTCAATTGACTGGATGGAAGGACTGAGATGGAATGCCTCGCTTATACGACCAGTAATGGATCCCTGCTCAATATCAAACATAATATATTGTGCAGCTTTGCGCTGGCATTCTGTGAGGGTGTGACCCTTCTTGGACACATGCCGCAGCCTCGATCTAGCTGCAGCGTGGCGTTGAAATAGAATATCTATTATGACGACTACAAAAACAAACTCATCGTCGTTTATACAATCATCTCAGATCCATAAGATGGCTAAAACTAAACACTAAAGCTATATAATGATTGTACAATTTCATTGAATACGCCGCAACTCACAGTGTCTTACATTACATTTTCAGAAAGCAAATATTACTATGAACGATTCAAGCAGCATGTCATAAAGCAATTTTATGGCTCAGCTGGCCTTCACGTTGCAAGGCGGAAGTTGCATCCGTTCCCAGTTGATTCCCCGGCGGTTGATTTCCACACGGCCGACATATAATCAGGTTGCCCTATTATGCGTTAATAATTGCAAACCTTACGGTGCCGGGAACTTAATCGGAACTTTCATTACGCTAACACATTTACATGGCTTTAATATAATAAGAGGCTATTTCAAGCGAATTCAAAGTGCGCAATTAACTCTTTGAACGTTAGGGCCGTCTACAAGGGCCAAGTGGACATGCTTTATTATACGACACTGTCGGCTCCTAGTGCACTATACTGTAGATTCATGAGGGCGGCGGGCGGCGAAAATTGTTTAAAATAACTTTTTTTAGGAATTGTAAAATAGTCTTGTTAGTTTTAATCTCATTTTGTAATACTATAAGTCGTTGGGTGTGACGATCGTGAAATAATGCTGGACACGAACGATGGTGATTCAATTTGATAAGAGCTAATACATATGTATATATATTATATATATGTATATATACATACAAATATATATTATAATTAAAACGAAGGATAAATTTAATTTTCTTAACGTATATTTAAGTTTAAAAGAGCCGTAGCTATATATTTTCAGTTCTTGTAAATACTACATAATGAGAAAACGCGACTGCATTTTGTTTGTAACATATCTTTATCAATCAATTACTTAATCATATCTTCTATCTCAATTTCACATTCCTTAATACTAATTTCATGTAAATATTTAAATAGACATCGGCCATTCATCCATATATATACATATACTGTATCGATTGCCGCGTCTATCGTCGGTCATTATGTATGCTCCAAAGTACACAAAACGCAACCAACATACGTGCTTGGAGCTGATTTAGCTCAATAGTGCAATATCGCGCGTCGATTCTTGCATAGAAGTTTATAAACTTCTCCGTCGGTTTTGTTTTAATTTAATCTTCAATTGTAAACATCTTTGTTTTTTTAAAAAAAAATGGCAATATAAAAAAGGAAATACAATTGGCGGACTTAATGCCTTTTTGCATTCTGTACCAGTCAACCCTTGTGATGGAGAAACATTGACTGTAGGTTCCAATTACAAAATAAACCTAAATATTAACAATATATGGAACATACTTAAAATACATAATTAAAAAATAAAATATATTAAACAATAAATATCATGAATTGCAAAATAAATAAATAAATATCAAATAATATAGACATTAAATATTAAATAAAACATAATATAAATAAATTCATATAAATAATAAAATAGCAAATTCTGATAATTTCCCTCGTATAACATATCAGTATTTTTCAGTTATTTTTATTAGGAGCTCGCTTAATTCCACATCAGGTAGAGCGTTCCAGGGCTGTATAGGGTACGGTAAAAGTAGATTTCAAGAAACCACATTGGTGCTGTTTGTATTCTGTTTCTTCTTCTGAGTACTCGTTCACGGAATGTAATATCAATAGTGGGATTGTCCTTACACAGTGGACTATTTCGCCTCTTCAGAAATGTCTCTCGATAACATTTGGTCTTAGTACATACATACATTGCTTTATAGCCCTGATTTCGATTCTCATTTGTTGAAAGTTCTCTGCTGTGCTGTTTTTCCAAAAAGGTTCAAGGCATCCATGAGTCGACTATGCGGACCATTCCACCAATAGAATCTAGAACATTGATATCAACAACGCAGATTGTATTAACGTTGTATGAGTGAGTCTCATCTCAGGCACTACACCTAGAACAACAACAACAACAAAACCTGATCCCGAAAGCGTACTAATTACTTGAGCGACCGACAAACATTGGGGTGGGCAGGTATTCCAATTCCTGGATTTCGCTCATTACAAATGTAACAAAACTACATTATGGTTGTTCGCTACGCTTTTCATTAAATTAACAATAGCAGTTTGCGGTTACGACAGAGCCAGTAATATATTGCATATGGTTTGAATTCCAGATCAGCTTTAATCAATATATCCATGTTTCCATACTGTGTTCTACTACTACTTTTGATTATGTAAAAAGAAAATTCAATCAAGATTTGCCTTTTCTGATAATTTTATTTGATCGTTATAAAAGAACAACAACCGGTTTGCATTTTCTTAAGTAATATTTGAATAATTATTGTAAATTAGAGATTTTCTTTGATTGTTAATTCAATGATAGACAAAATTTAAACAGTTTTACAGTTTTCTTGTTTGGTTTTTGGAATATCTTGCTTTTTGTTGCATTTTACGTAAACTATAAAACTGTGTTTATATTTTATTAAAAATGACGTTGTTATAAATTTAAAAACGTAAACTAAGGGAATCATATCACTAAATATCTTTAAAATGCCTGTATACTATGGTCACTACTTATTATAAAAGTATACTCGGCTTCCCCAGTAATTATTCACAATATTGTTGATATCATGTGTCCTACTTAATGAGTTATCCATCAGCCAAATTATATACGAAAAGTCCATTAAATTAAAGGTGTCCGCGTGTATTTAATATATTGAAAACCACCGGTATTGACCATAAATACAAATGAGCAGTCTGTCGTGTGGCACGAATCACTGTAATATTTTTAAAAATACTCCAACGAACCGTTTCCTAGCTAACAGATTTGAAGATATGACAATCATAAACATGGCGCTTTGTTGTTTGGAGTGTTCCAGACGCGTCACACTTAAGACGATGGATTTTGCTCATTTAAAAGTTTATGCGTATCACACATTTGACATCAATTTACAAAGCAAAGATTTCGGATAGTGCATCTGAAATTTTTCGCGTTGTCACCCCATTTTTTATGGTATCAGAGGAAATTATCTAAAGATATCCTATCTTGTCGGGGATCTCCTACGGAACGTACCGGTGCCCCTCTACACTGAAGCTAAGCACGTTTCAGGGGATGTGTTGTCACCCCTGGGGGACTGAGATGGAATGTGTCGCTACTTGAACTGGGTCTCCGTGCCCCGACATCATCAAACAAAGCATAGGAGAGTTAAATTGTTCTGTGATGACTTGGTCTCTTTCCCGGTCGTGCCTACCGATTCACGCTGATGACGCAAACACGGTGATGCTTGGTGTAACGCAATTCAACATAACATTTATATCTTTAAAACAATTAAATGAATATTATATTGAAGCACAGTTCAGTGGAAAGTTTCCGGTTTGTCAAAGCAACCGGATATTGCAGTCCTGTTGAAAAGTTTCCAACAATAAAACAAAGTAAGGCTCTGAAGCGATAATGGATTAATATAATTTAAATGTATCATACTTGTGCTTGGTTGCATTTTAAATAATGCGACCGAGCAATAAATTGATATTATATGATACATACGTTACGATTATTTATTATTGGCTGCAATTCCGTTTGAGAGCATAGGCGTTAGCACGAGGCTTATTGAATTCATACTCAGTCCTACAGAGTAATGACTTATTTATTAATTTGGGTTTGTTTTTTTTTCCTAAATTGAATTCGATTGCAACCCGAAATGCGAGTATAAAATTCTTATGTGTATATAAAATGGAACGAGAAAATTATACTCTATTTAGTTTACTAAAAACAAGTAAATTATTCCCATTGTTAGTATCGGCATACTTCATGCTTGTAATAATTTCAATGTAACAATGGCGAATAGCCTCAAGCTATTGCTAACAAAACTAACAACCATCTACGTCTCTCTGTTCATTATTTCTCTCTGTAATTAACATGAAATGGAAATGGAAATGAAAATGAAATTGAAATACTGTAATAAACTTTTCCTTATATTTCTGGACACGTTATATTTTCCTACCGTGTGTAACTTACGATTAAATATGCTAAAATCTTCGTTAATGCCCACCGACACGCCGGGTACACTATGAACGGACCAAAAAGAAATTTCCGTCGCTTATCAAAGTGTTTTTATGCTAATTTTAGAACATTTTGTGTTACCATCATTTTGTGTTAGAATAGTTGTCGTTATCGATTTTTCAATTGCTTGCACAAAAGTATTTTTAAAGACACGTTAAGAGAAGTTATATAAATATTTACTGAAAAGTAATTTATTATAACTGTAGGATTGTAATACTCTTTATTAAAACATAAAGTTGTGTATAAAAATAATAATAATGGATACCGATAATACACAATTTCATTATTTTTTTGTAACAAAATTAATTATCTGACAATGCATGGCATCGTGCAATTGATACGGATATAACTGAACATTTACCACTGCAAAATAACCACACGTTTACAGTATTAAAATTGTATTACTGTGGAAAATAATCCATTTGCAGCATGATAGGATATGTCAGTTCCCGTATAAAAACCTGCAACTGAAATGGATAAATAAACACATTTATTGTATTTCTATTTGCGTCGTGTCTCCTCTGCTATTTAACTGTAGATGGAAATTCCCCTGCAAACTACTTCTATCATATGTGTATCTATTGTTCAGTTGTGCACACTGTATTTATAGTGAAACGTTTATTTTACAATAGTGTTGGATATCTTTTATGAATTAAAGCTTACTCTAAGTAAAATAAAGCTCACGCTGTTCAGAGTTCAGGAGTAAACAGAGATAGCTTATATTTATATTTTACATGGAGCTTATTAGAGTAACTGACACGTGCCTGGTAGTTCCTGGGTGCGATAATATTTTAGTTTCACAAAATTTTTGGTTTTTGGGACTGAGAATATGTAATATTTGATATTTCCTCTGATGTTATTCCTTATGCATAACATAGGACTTGGGTTGAGTGCCGCTTTGATGGCGTGAATTCTTACGGCACTATTAATATTACATATATTGTTACGGAGACAGGTGAAAATGTCACTTCCAGGCATTTTCAGCAAGAAATACAAGGGAACGCGGAAAGCAGGGAAACAGGCATATTTAACTGAAACATTCCTGAAAAAAAAAAGTAATTTTCCGCGCGTATATAAGCGAGTCGGTTCGTGGCTACCGTGTGTTTCAATTGTGACATGGTGTGTGGAGTGAATTAAAACTAGTGCGGGAATCCGAATTATTTTTAAAGTAACTAGTGTTACAAGTGATTACTCTTCGTTTAATAAACTTACTATTACTTTAAAGGCTATTTTCTATCCAACGAACACTACAGCTCGTAACAATATCTTGCAATAGATAAGTAGATAGAATTAGGTCTCAAAGTGAGATCGATGGCTGTTGCCGTATTTCAGGCAAACGTGTTATTAAATATTTTTTCTACATAAGAATAAACAAAACGGACACTTATAAGCAGGTATGGCTTGCATTTCATACAACAATGTTAGATCCCGAGCAAGACGTCCTTGCCACGAAGCAATTACCGCTGGATTTCTGTTTTATTAACCTGTGGCTTACTGACTAGATCGCATACGGTTACAAAGCCTGGAGTAATATTATGATGTTATCCCATTCTCTTCTTCCAGGAAATTATAATGCTAACGAAATATAAAGTAGGTCGCTATTTACGTATATGCAAGATAGATATTGACATAAAGGTCCTTGTATGGCGAGACGGACGGCGTGCATGATGCTCAAGATCGATTAAATGTCATTCATTAGGGGAGGACTGTTGATCGCGGTGATAATTTCTAATCACTTGATGACATTGTGCAGGATATATTGTAGCGCTGTTAGATGACAAGCGTTCGTCACCGTATTACATAAACCTATCGCATCGCATACACGATAAGATCGAATGAAGGCAAGGATGCTGTGTAAGCGATAAGAATATTTAAAAAAAAACGATCATACTGTAAAACTATTTTTTTCGCATGAATATTGGCATTAACTAGGTATTTACTTCAGTACATGCAGTTCAGGAGGCAGTTGTTACTGTTTATCACGTAACACGTAACTATACATTTAAATCTGTAGAAAAGTTGTTTGTAATTCAAATAGTTTTTGAAAAAATCCAGTTCATCCAATACACAAAGATCACGGTAGGATTTCCACGAAATTTTCAGTTTTAGTATACCGGCGGATAATTGATATGTATTTATTTTATAACTCTTAGTCTACTCTTAGACTTTAGGCTATTCGTGGTCACTGAGTACGGTGGTGCAAAAACCGGAGCTGTTTTCTTTTTTAATTTCTTTTTACATGGCAGCGGATATTTCTATTCACTGGCGATGTATCGTTATATATAGAATTTATCAATTTACAAAGTATCAAAACTTTTTTAGCACCATCTATAATAAATACAAAAGTGAAATCTTTGATATTCAATAACTAATATATAAATTAATAGAAACTGCTCTTGTGATTTCAAAAACACCCAATATTATACTTATTTAAAAGATAAATCTATATCTTTAAATTGCGTCGAAAATTTTGATTTGATAATCAGACATAAATACATAAAAGGCCTTAAGAAATGCTTAAAATATCAAATGTTTATTTGTTTAATTGTTTATCTACAAATAAATCAGGTAATGTAATGAAGTAAAAGACACATGGTCGTTATACTTCATCAATCATGGTTTTGTGTAAATAGAGTAAATGTTTAAAGTTTAAGTCTTGGATCGTGTACCACACGATCCAAGACTTAAACTTGATTGACTTTTGAAAAACGTACGGAGTTTTCAACAAGACTCCTGGTCACAAGAACAAATATGGCTCGAGAACTATGTTCCAGGTTTCATAATAGATGAACACTTGGAAGACCCGTGCAGTACAGATTTGTACCCCACTGCCATTTGACGCCATTGCCTGATCAATACGTTACTCCGCCATTGATTATATCAAGAATTCTTCTGAATAAACAATAGCTTAATTCCCCGTGGAGATTCGTGGTTTTTATCAAAGTCAATGCGGCCATTTTGAAAAAAAAATACTACTAACATTACCATAACCATTAATAAAAGATATATAATACATAACCATTAAAAAAAGATATACATTTTAATACGTTACAGAGCTTTTCTTATTTCTTGCCGACTACGGCTTCTTTCAAACTCAGGCACAGATTTTGTTTTTTTTTGAAGTCTACACATAAAGTATGAAGGGATACCTATGACAGTCGGTACGTTTTAATATTATACAAAACCTGGTGTCGGGCTTTAATGAAATATTTTGAAATATCATTATGTTTCCTACATTTTTAAAACACAGTTCGGATGCCGTTCGGTTTAAATGTGAAATGGTGAAACTTACACTTATGCGGTTATGTCTATACTTCAATAAAACGCCTAACAAATATTATAAGGACGATGTTTTTAGAATATTGTGCTGTATTGAATAATATATTGAAATTGTGTTTTATTGTATTGAAGTTTATGGGGGATTTCACCAACTAATGGCAACTTTACCTGCGGTAGACTACGCCAGCCTATCGACAGGGTTCTGACATCCGATTGAAAGCGAGAAAACCATACTCAAACGTTGATCCTATTGAGACACTCATCAATACACCAGGTCCAACTTATTGAGTATAGGCCAATCTCCCAAGAATTGCCAGTACCTCCACCGTATGTACATATATCCGCCGCGGTGGCGTAGAGATCAGTGAGTGTGCCTGTTTGTTGCGTCACTGGTTCTGTATTCTATTCTCAACCGAGGAACAATATTTGTATTGGTTGGTATGTTTTAGAATCTGATTGTGTTGCATGTATTTCAAATTTCATCTGTGTCTTTCTTCGACCTTATTGGGCACGCATTCGATCGGGCGCCCCTGTGTTTGTGCAAATGCTTAGGCACTATAATTTATTTTGCACAGTTTTTCTGTCTTTTCTGTAGCTGTTAATCATAATAAAGTCTCTTGTCCACTGATTTATACATACCGTATTAAAACAAGACAACATATTGGTAGATTGTTTGCGAATTTACCACGGGTCGTACCACTAACAATTATAATAAATAATAGGTCGGCTTGAAGAGAGGATGAGGGAATGCCTCACAGTATACAACACCAGTCACAAATGTAGCAGAACGGTGCCGTGTTTCGTACAGTGAATGTAGGATACCGGAGACCCAGTTATTTATAACGAGACATTCCATCTCAGCCAACTATGTGCATTTTGAATGTCGGTGTTTGTCGATTGCAGTCTCCACTTACCATCATTGGAACTGTGTGCTCATTTTACACTCACTAGTTTCACAAAAATATATTTTTACGAAACTACCTTCCCTAAATAGTATGATAACGTTAGGAGTTTTCAATCAAAGTTTCAAATCGTGTTTCCAACTTAATGAGAAGAATATGAACATGAATATATAATTATAATCTTCGGGTGAATATAAAGATGCACACCTTTTAATAATTTTTTACGATATCTATGTATGTACCCAAACTTTCCGGACATGGGAAAAAATATGACGCTTCAATATCGACAACAACCCGACTCTCCTCGCTTGTAGCTTATTTAGGTTTTTAAATATTCAAATCCTTTTTCTTACGCAACTTCCCGACCGAAAATATTATTCACTGCATAAAATCTTTTAAAGATAAAGCTCAACCCGTTTTCCATTCGCACCGTTAAAACTATTCTTAACTATGATCAATGTCGCGGCCCTTGTTAACACTGAGTTTAATTCAAGCCGTCTGGGGAGCAAACTACATTTATCTACGAAATTAATCCAGAAAAATATAATGAGGGGTGGGAAATTGTTTGCAATTTCCTTACAATGTTTTCTGTGCATACGCTTCTAAGACTTCCAAACGTATTTTTTTAAAGTCCTTTTATTTACATATACACTGCCGGCCAAAAGTTTAAGACCACCTTAATTAAAGTAGGAAAATAAAGTAAAACTACAATAAAATATTAAATGTATAATTAACCTGTATAATCATCTAATAGAACATTGATTGACAAACAATATACTTTAAAAACGTAAAGAAATATTAACAGTCCATGCAAAAAAGGCTATACTTAATAGCTGAACTGATTTTTCATCAAAAAATCCTCCTTTACATTTTATGACTTTTTTCACAAGTCTCGGCATACGGGCAATCAATTTGTTAATGGTGTCTATATATTAATAATAATTATAATATATTGTTCCAAATTTCGCAAAAAGCATTCCACATTTCTTCTCGCGAGGATGGGCCACGATTACGGACGTTCCTATCAAGCTCTGCCCACAAAAGTTCAATGGAATTGAGATCCGGGCGCTGAGGAGGCCAAACCATGTTTTTTAACACCCCTTGTGCCTCTTTCTCTTCTAAATATCCTTTACATAATTTTGATCTATGGTTTGGATCATTATCTTGTTGGAAAATGAATCCATCTCTAATTAATCGCAACCTGGAAGAAACTTCTAAACTCCTTCAATTTTAATCAAATCGCCAGTTCCTTGTCTAGCCAAGCAACCCCAGACCACAATTGAGCCACCACCATACTTGATTGTTGGGACTACACAATTTGACATCATCTTTTCTTTCGCACTGCGTCGAACATAAATTCTATGTTTTCAACCGAATAGTTGAAACTTGGATCCATCCCGCCAAAGCACTTTTTTAAAATCTTTTTCAGTCCAACCTCTATGGGCAAGAGCCCACTGCATCCGTTTTTACTTGTTTTGCGGCCTTAGCAAAGGTTTTCGAACGGCAACGCGAACATACAACTTCGCATCTCTCAGTCGCCGTTTTACTGTAGTCAATGATAAAGGTTTAACTCGGGTTTTGTTGACTTCAACGCGGATTTCTGGTGCTGTTAAGCGTCTATTTCACTTGCTGGTAACAACAATGAAAATTGAATCTTCACTAGACGTGGTAGCTCTCGGCCTTCCCGAGCATGGAGGACGATCTTGAAAACTGCCTGTCTCCCTATATCGAGTTATTGTACCATGAACACAAGTCTTCGATAACTTCAGTTGTGAAGCAATCTCACGTTCGGGTTTGCCTTCATTATGTAAAACAACGAGGGCAAAACAAATCATAATGTAAAAATCATAATGTATTAGATCAAGTGAATATGGTAGGTGAGGTGGGATAGATACGTTTTTTGATTAAAAATAAACGAGTAATCTGGCAGAATATTCTGTGGGAGAAATATTCTGGCAGAGACCTCCTGGACTCACAGGCATCACAACCACGCCGTGTTGGATTTCTGACTACACTTAAGGTCACATACTATTCGCAATCGCGTAACTATCCATTGACGTAATGGCACTATCGTAGCAATGTGTCCTGTCTATATATATACACACACAACACTTGGTTGGTGGAGTTGGTTCATCTTCAATACCGTCGATTGTTTTGTCATGAACCATACTTACTATGTTTCTTCATCTGTATATAATAAACGTTTTTTTTAGATTTTATTTAATCATTAATAGGCGCTAGTGTACGCTACGTTCTTTCTGCTCATCGTTAAGTTTGTGCAGAAATAACAAACAATCCTTACAGAGTGTCAGTTATACGTGAATGATAGTTTGCAATGCTGCTGATCCAATGCCCAGTTCTCGCTCAAAAGGCGGGTCGTTTCCTTGAGTAATTGCGGTTGACGTCCGACATGTCTACGCCAAATCTGCAATGCTTCCCTGTTATCTTTTGATTTATTAACTTATTTTAGAAAGCCAATTAAAAATTGTTGCTCTTGAACTCACCATAAGTGGTTGCTAAAAGTTCAAAACATTCTTGAGGATTTGAACTTTTTTATGGTCATAATAAATCGTAACGCGATCGAGTGATCCACTAGTAAGGTAGTCATTGCAAGAAAATTCCGGCCGGATACTTGCAGAGAAAACATATTTAAATATAATAATTCGATTTAATAAATGTTCTACTTTCAAATGTATGTCCCATACACATATATGACATACGTTTAGGTTGTGACAGTGGTGGAGACACGCTGCAGCTAGACTATAGCTACAACATGACTGGGTTGGCTCGCCAACCCTCCAATCGCTACCCCCTTGCAGACTACCAGGTACTGTTTCGTATGGTACGTGTATCTCCCCGGGGACTCAATTATAGGTCACGTGGCATTCCATCTTAGTCCTTAAAGATGACTATATATGTGAAGACATATATATATATATATATGTTATATGTATGTATATGTTTGTATATATATGTATATGTATATATATATATTAATGATCTTATGGTATGGTAACATAATCATATTCTATGTCTACTACTTAGTTTTTGAACAAGTTGTCCGAATTCACCATAGTACCTGCAATTTTCGATTCGACAGCGCAATTACTATACGGTACTCGTGTGTACTACAACTTCCTAGACTCGATTGAACTTGTACAGGCTATAAGTGGAGGAGTTCGGTCCAGATATACGGAAATATTCACATCAAAATTTGAAAATCGAACATAGGTCAAGCAATATATTCGTTCATAACAGTTTCAAACAAGCGGAATAAGTCACTTGTTACCTAATGGGTAAGAAGCAATTGTATTTTAAATTCAAAATGAATAAAAAAAATTAACACTTCTTCTATGTCCTAAAAGCTAGGGACCAAAAGCTTTTATGTTTGAAAACCGTATACCAAAGTTAAAAATAAACTGAAACTTCTTTTAAAATTTAACGATGCCCGAACACTGGAATTGATATGGCTTGTTAGTTCGAACTTTTATCAATTTATGGTCAGGTTTCGCTTTTCATTTTTCATTGTATCCATTTTGACAGGTAGCAGTCGGCGGCGTCAGAATATGCGGCGCGGGGTTTGGTCAAATTATCATAATTGCTAATAAAGCCAGACGCTTTATATCTATAATATTTGAGTACCTCATAATTAATAAATTTAAAGCAACCTGCGTGGAATTGAAGCAGCATCGGGCTTTGTTTGTGAATACATATTCACAAGATACAAAGACGATCATGGCAGCGCCTGTATGTACTTTTGGTCAACAAAGGACTTCGCGATAAAACGATGACGATATTAATAATTAAGGCTCACGGCCTAGCAGTAAACGTTTAAAATTAATAAACACAAAAAATACTAACGTAACTCATTTTTGTTTCTTTTTTTTACTTTATAATGTCTGTAACTATTTGTACATCAATTGGGGAAACCTATAGTATATCTGTTTGCTTCGCCAGCAAAGAAAGAGAGAAAAAAAGACAATGTTCACAAGTAAATATATTTGAATAATGTTATAAATATAAATAAATAATGTTTTACAAAATGCTATCTATACATATACATACGATAAAATACTAGGAAATAAGAATAAAAGTAAAATAATTTAGATTTAAATAGTTAAAATTGGTACTACAATAAATTCAGTATCGCAACTCGCTTAAAATAAACTCTGTATTCTGTTCACAAAAAATAAACAAAAAATTCAACCACAACCCTCGTTTCTCCCGGCTTTTAGCACAAAGTAACCTGTTGTGCAGGATACTATAACCAAATTAAATCCTTTGACGCTCGGAAGTCAACAAAAATGTACTAAAACACGTGAAGAGCACGGTAGCTAATGAAGGCTTTCTGTAAACCAAACGCATGCATGAAAATCAAAGTTTCGTACGGCTGGCTGGCTTCATGGCGTCGGTTGGACGTATAGCGTTACATATATTAAATTTACCATGTAAAGATAGGACTCGATATTCACGCGGGTCTACCGCTTTTGTTTTTCAATCGAGTAGACAGATATATTACAGTACGGACTATAGTCTCCTCTGGTATTTTGTATAAAAAAAAAACGAAGGCCAATTGTACAAAATGAAAACTATTATTATTTATTTTTAAACTAAATTAATTTAATGAGCTATGAGAGATAATTATTTGCACCCAGTCAATTGCGATCTCGGTGACCCTTTGTATTTGTTGGAAGATGAATTTTATCCCAATAACATGGGACCTAATAGTGTTAACTTGTAAATAGGCAACACTGATTGCGCTTTAATGTTATCACGCAAATGGAAACGTACGCTTTGGGTCAAAATATTCTCGTAAAAAATCTGTTGCTCAGATTTATTTTTTGACTATAGTAGATTAAAGGTAAAGGTTTTAGCTTTGAAACCAGATGACATTCATATTAATAAATTCTTTTTAGTAATAAAATAAATATTTATACAAAATTCGTCTTAAACTCGAAAATAAGGAAACATTCACTTTAAAGAAAATACAGACAAAAAATAAAACAGACTGAGCTGGGGTCAACTTAAGGCCAGGAACGTGCCTTTTTGGAGTCAGGTTATTCGCCTTAGGTCTTTTGACTATCCAGGTGCTAGCCACTCCCCGCGTTTCCCTGAGCTCCTGTTGGCATTGAACGGCAGAGAGGACCCGATTTCTGAACGAAGTACTAACGATGAATCGGTCATCTCTGTCTGCCGGAGCCGCTTCTTCGATTAAAGCTACTAGTTTCCGGGTATCGCCGGCAATCTCTGGACACAGCAGACTTGCTTATTAACACACGAACCATTCCATTTTTAGGCAATATTTGTGTTCAATAAGGGATAAGTGCCTGTACACTTATCCCTTATTATTGAACACAAACAATTAACGTTTGACGACTAACTAATAAGGGTAGGTCAGGTAAATGACTTCTTATGCCTTATAAATGACATTCCCAAATTAACACTAACAATAAGATTAGCAATAACAGCATATTTTTGGGTATTCTTGGAAACGATAACATTTGTTTAAATTATTTAGAAGCCAACACATACAGTTTTAATAATTCAAAAAGAAAATTGTAATTATTTGCTTACATATTTTTTCAAAGAGATTCAACCTCGTGCATGAGACGATTAAGTCGATTTTTTAGCTAACGAGTGTAGTTCAATTTTCTCGTTTTTATTTCTTGAATTGAGGCAGTGACATATTTCAAGTTAAATTTACACTGTGTTAAATACTATTCTTTTAATATTATATGTTTTCCTTTTAGTAATGACTTTTGGTTGATGGATATAATATGGAGCCACGAGCAGTCACGCGGCAGAGGATCCGTACTCTGCCTTAATCCGATAAGAGGCTTGTGCATTAATATCGGTGATTCGGTAACATTGTCATGAACATGGATCATATACGACACACTATACCTGATGATATAAACGTTAGTAATAAATATCTTTAGTCTAATTTATAAGAAATTGAAATAAGGATGACCTATATTATGTAGAAAGAAATAATTCACTTCAAGTAATTTACCCGTACCCAATATAGTGTAGGTCTCTTGCGCTCAACTTTTAAAATGTGTTTCGTGGATAAACGTGTGGTGCGGCTTAAACTTGTAAAACTTTCAACCGGCTTAAGCCATTTTAGGCGGCTTTTTTTTTTTAGGTTCTTACGTTATACTTTATATAAGTCGTAGTGCTTTTTAGAGCTGCCCAGATACCATTCGATAGACGTTACTGCATCTTAAAACTGCATTTGTTTTTTATCTAACGTCTCTGGTATTGAAACTGAAAAGTAAAAAGAAGAGCCTAAGAGACTCCTAGTTTCCTAAATGTATCTCTGGAATATGCCGACTACCTTCAGTTATCAGGAGTTGATATCACATCGAACATTAACTTTGGGCCAATCTTTGTGTCCCAGACAAAAGCTGTGCTAGGAAAGTTGAGTACAAAGGTTCTTGAAAAGGCTTGGTATTACTTCACACCACAGCGCCATAACTAACTGTTGACACATTTGGGCACGCGTTACAAAATTTCAAATTGCAAGTTTGGACTTAGTGAAGATTTCAAAGTCACACAAATCTTCAAAAAGAATAAGGTAAAGCAAGTTTTACAGGATACATTTTAGAGAGTATAACATAATATTGAGTGTAATTTTAAAGTTTTATAATTTTAAACTGTTTCTTTATTCCTATTATGTACTGTATGCATCGTAATTATGGAAATTAACATCCAGCTAACCGCGGAATTGGGACGGCGCGATGTTAATTTGGCGTATTCAATGTTTCAAAATTGAATAACACACTGCAACATGTTTTCCTGGATATTGTCACGTATTTATTAAGCATTTGAACTCAGACAAATTAATTGACAGGATTGAAAATTTTGTTATATTAATATTATTGTGTCATCTATATAATGCGTACGTAATGTTGCAAAGATGTATCACATTAACTGATAGTAGATTTTACAAAGTAATCTAATTAGATATTGCTCAACTGTTATTTATTTATATTATTTAATTCATTACACTATATCTTTCACTTGATCTAAAAAAACGACACAAAAGAACGAAATTGATCTAAAGATACAAAACAATTGTACACAAAAAATCAGGGATTGTGCATATGATCAAACATTTCTTGTAAGAGTATTATTAAACAATCCCGTTAATCTAAAAATATCATGAACTTTAAGTTCATAACAATCATAATCGTAGTGCGTTCAAAGCAAAGAAAAGTGGTTCCTCGGAAACTGCTTAAACTGCGGAGCTTAAATCCATATACAAATAATGTTTAGGAGGGACGCCGAAATGCGTATAAATAGGCTTGTAAGGCAACATTACCATGTTGTGAATAGCAGAGGTCGGTATAATGTTATCGTTTGGAATTTGTCGCAGAACTTTGACTTCACTATTTCAAGCAGCGCCTGATATCTGACCACGGTTGAAAGGCTTGCAATAATCTGTCTGCGGCCAATCCTGGCTGAAAGTCGTTGATAACGCGCAGTGTAAAAGCGGATTGTCCGCCTGGCGTAGCGGCAATGCCGTTTTATTTGAAACCTGTGCAACGACGAGCGCCAGAAGCTGGACATCCGTTCTAGCGTTAATGCGCTCTTAATCCGGAATCCTAATAAAACCTATTCATCAATGATCCAATTGCATTCGGCAAAGAAAATTTTTGTAAAGAAATCCTTTAATGTCTCCTTAATTATAATAACGGACTAGTGGATAGAAGAGTCTTATTTTTCATCGACCTGTTCGAATCAAACTTTCTCTCGAAACGAGTATTAAAATGAAATTCTAAGTGATATAGATATAGAATAGATTTTCTTTTATTTTAAAGTAGCTTAACGTAACTACTACTAGGAGTATTAAAACATTTTCGGTACAATACAGCTTAGTACCTATTAAACTAAGGTAAAACTGTAACTGTAAACTGTCCCCGAGTTAACAGCTACCTAATACATTGCGGCATGGTCTAGAAGATCTCAAGTTGATCGATCTCGCCAAAACTGAGGAAGTATTTGCTATTTAGGTATGTCAAAAGGAGAGAGTTACACACTCCATAATCTTGCAGACTAAGAAGGTAATTGAAATTAGTCGATAATTGTCAGAACCAGTACGACTACCCCTGTTAGGAATGGGCTGGACATTGGATGGCATTAGCAGGCTTCCAGTTTTCAATGAAAGGCGGTACACACGTGTCAGAACATGAGACAAATCGGGTGCAGCCTTAAGTACCATCGCTGGTATATATTATAGTGCCCTTAGTATTCTCTCCAACCTTCCCTCGGCTAATGTAATACATTTGCAATAACATCGGAAGAAGGTTCAGATGGATTCTTAGAGACAAGGAAGTTACGGAACATATGTACATACTACAAACTATACCCGATAATAGTTTGTGACGCAATAGTCGGGTACTCTGACTACTTCGCCTAATGATCGTGTTATACATATACTGCATACTAATTTATCATGTTGTCCAATGGGCTTATTCACGTCAAGACGAAGAAAGATATTCATTACCACTTTACGAGTGATGTGAATCACCGATATTAATGTTCCACGATGAGAACAGTGTTGTCACCTCCCTTAACTTTATCCTTTTTTTTAATTAAAGTTTTCATTCAAGGGTAATTGTGTTAGGTTGTTTCCCATGACACGTTCAAACATATTAAAATTTGACTAAAGAATTTGAATTCTTCGCGTTTTACCTTATTTTATCATAGAGATGGAGGTAAAAGTGAAAGATTATTGTTAATTTTCCTTTCACCTTCTAAATAGTAATTTTAGATTACCCTCTAGTTTGACAGGTTACCAGTTTGAAATTGCAGCATAAAACACACTGTATTTCGTTCGGTGAGTGTAAACTCAGTTACTGAAAAGCAAAGCATTCCATCCCAGTCCTTAGGGATAACAACGGCTATTTATATTGAAGAGATAGTATTAACGGGCATCAAAGCAGGTAAACTATTTTCTCATTTATACAACCTTAGCTTCATTCGTGTTATAAAAAGACGTCTATTCAAAGATTTTCTCCTATTTCCTTAATTAATATATTTTCAAGTAGCTTTACGACCGAAGAAATTTTATTTTCTTCAATCTTTTTTAATTAAACCATGTACGCTATTATTATATTTTAATACCATTCGATTACCTCTCGCTGTCAGCGTGGTAAAGAAATTAAAATTGAAATATAACCTGAAACGATGTAAAGTCACGTAAAAATGGCTGACCTAGTGTTCATTTCATCGCAACATTGATTAGGATGCGGGTATAAAAAACGGATTCGCGTCCACTTACCCGCAGGCGATCTCGACAGCGTTTGGATAGAAATTCTATTGAATGAAATGCCAATTATGTGAAGCGTACCTCCCCGTCAGTACAATACGCACGTTAATTATGTTTGCATACAAAAATGGCTTGTACATATTATGCTTCCAAATAAAGTTGGAAAAGAACGAAAAATGTAGTTTTGTTTGTTGATGTTTCGGAATATATCTCGTAATTTTTCCCAATATTTTTATATGTTATGTAAAATTCATTAAATGCGCATCGATATAATATTAATTAGTTGGATCTCAGGTTTCACATTCGTAGAGTTTGCAGTATAATACTTGTGTGGCTTAGTCAATGCACCTACGTGCTGGCTCATGAAAAATTGTAACATAAATAGAAAGATTTCGGATAGGATATGATATGATAAGAATATGTATGTATATGATATGATATATAATATGAGTATAAATAGCTTTCAGAAAATAATACTTGATACTGTCAATGCCACATGTTAACACTAGATGCAGTCTGAACGGTTCAACTCAACTGGATTAGGACCTTACGCAACACAGGTGCTGTATTTTGAAATGGAGATACATTTGTTATGGGAGATTTATGGGCAACAAACAAATTAGAGGATCACGAGTTGAAAAATTATCGATATATATTTTATAGTATAGTTGCATCATTCATAAAACAATTTTTAACTTTTGGTTTTTCTGAACAAGTAAACAGGTACGAGAACGTGGCTATAAGGCCCCCATAGTCTGATTCGTGTTTCCGAGGTTCAATTGTCAGCTGAGAGCACTTGAGCACTGAGAGCACTTGAAGGCAGATAATTGATTTTCATATGTATATCTTGTGATGATAAAACGCCATCAGAGCAAAGTTGTAGTTAAATAATAAAATAAACATTTGAGAGTTACTAGATATATATTGTTGCTTGCAACCTTGTTGTGGCTTTCATACAGCATAATTAACGAATGAGTCTGAGCCCAGGCTGACGAATATTAAATTTATATTTGAAAATTTATCCATCATAGACGGATGCAATATTAGACCTTCAACAGATTTTTACACTTTAAATACACCTAGCCTATTTTGAATTTAGTGACGTTTTCAATCAAAAATTCAATATTCAATGTGTAAATGTGTAAAAATGTGCGTATATTTTTTTAAATACCGTAACCATAAATCAACTTCGTGGAACAACTGAATTAAGGCACGTTTCTACTAAGGATTATTTAAGCTGCATGGTCATAAACAGAAAATACACTGTCCCCATACTTCTAACCAATCATTAATGTTATACAAATTTATATAATAGTTTTTTGTTGAATCTGATGCAGATACAAATAAATAGACTAAGAGTACAATCCATTCCATATCCATGCAATTATTGGGAATAGCCCAAATATTGGATTTTATTAAAGTATTAGAAATGACAAACGGTCCTCATCAAAGTTCTAGATGCATATGCGCTGCACCACTGAGTACTACCTCGTTACTTGTAATTGGGTTCCCGTATCTCCACACTTAACATACGAACCAAAACATTATACTGCTACTTTACGTTGGTATTTTATGAGGTCATGGCAATTCTCCGGTTGGATCCACACATTCATTTTTGAGCTACAAACTAGTTCTACCGTTGTTTATGAGCTGAGCTGTAATTGACTTATGTTTTCTATTTTATCATATGGTTCTCTGATACTTTACTTCTTCACGTTGTAGCTCTATATAAGGTGGAGGAAAAGTGTCAAGAATATCTCTTTGTTTACGGTAAACGTACAATTTGAGACAAACCAATGCCAAGCGACATAACTTTCTAACAGTAGTAATGAGGAAAACCGAAACAAGGACTCAATACTATGCAGCAGGAACCTCTGATAGCTTTTTTAATTTATTTATGTTAAAAATATGAAAAATTTTATAATTTAATAAATCACTTAAAAAAATTGATCGTCATACTTGTTGAAGTTTGTATGGATCTTGCACATTATTCTTAATCACAGGGTTACAATTAAACGTACACCTATAATGAAATATGATTATTATTTTTATAATTACTAACAATCAGTTAATAAAAGTCTCCGTATATTAATAGATTTTTTGATATATCTGACTGATGTTTTTTATAAAAACATTTCCTTATGTTAATGGATAAATTGAATGTGATATTGTTTAAAATCACCAAGGCAAAAGCTCGTTAAATGAGACGACATTATATGTCCGTCGAACGATTCGTCAGAATAGTGATTAGATTTATAAATCCGAACCTCACGCAAACCATTTCCCGCCAGCAAAAAGTCGGAAAATGGCGAGGAAATGATTCTTCGTCTCAATTTTCACGATGTCATTTCAAAACCCCGACCCGACGTCGCAATCGCTTCTCTTACTTCCAAGTGGCAATTTCATTTTTTTTTTCATTTAATGATTTACAACTTAAGTGTCGAAGTCGATGATATGTAAAGGAACGGTTAGTTTTAGTGATTTAAGATATGCGTATCACCTATATATGACATAATTTTGATATATTTTTAAGACGACGGCCGCGTGGTGTACTGGTTAGAGGACTTGGCAGCTGCGTCGCGGGTTGGGTCCGATTCCCAGCCAGAGGAACAATATTTGTGCATCACAAATTGTTGGTTTTCGGGTCTGTGTGTGTTATATGGATGTATGTGCCCTATCCTGATACTGCATCTGAACTTTTCTCCGATCTTATTGCACATCCGTGACATCGGATTTGGGTAGGCTGACGAATGAGTGGCGTGTGTTTGTGCAAATGCTTATGGCGCTGTGAGATATTCTGCGCAGTTGATGTAATCCAGCAATAACCAGAAGTGGCTAAAATTTTAGCGGGAGGACCCTTACTTTTAAAATGTTTGCCTCCATATCTCTCACACAACATTAACATTATATAAATTAAGCAAAATTTCGACATAATTGATAATTTTGCAGCTCAGTTAGGAATAATTAATGATAAATTTAACGTGGCGTTTAATTGGCTTCACGTATAAAAAAATGTTGCAATATTTCTGGAGTAATGTTTTGTCTTTTATGTTTGCGTATTGCATTAATGTTTTATAATATTTTCATGCAGTTTACATATTTTATTCTCACTGACACATAATTTTGTTGTCTCTTTCTTTATTATTTCTTTTCTCATTTTTATTATATTTTACATTTTAAAGGCCTTACTAATAAAAAAATTATAACTTTATATAGAAGTAGTACCTGAATTTTAGAAAAATACGGGACCTTTTTGTTGTAATTATTATCATCATTTCGGAACGCACTTCGTCAAACTAAAATGTCATTGAATTACAGAAATTCGTTATTTTAGTTTGGGTTTTGTTTAGAGTTTTTAACAATATTATATCGTATTCTGTTAATTTGAATATACGCAATATTACGTAGCAATGTCAGGTAATATAATAAATGAAAAAAAAACGTTCACGTTTCGCAATTTGAAAAAAAAATAATAAAAAATTGGCGTAATCTTTTGTTAATCTGTATTAATTTCTGAAGTCATTGTCGTTTATCGCAAATGGATTTGCGCGATCTTTAAACACTTATTTTTCTAGGCGGAAGATCCTCTTCTTTGTCTAGACGGTCCATTAAATCAAAGTAATTTATGTAGACCATCTTTTATAAAACTCAGAAACAGTGTGCCAACGAGAATCGAAAAATCACAAGATCAGCTTATGATATTGAAATCCGTCATCTTGCTCTTATTCAATAGTTAAACAAGGGTCTTGTCCTGTGTAAGCCCTGTATAACTTATTATAGGCACTAAAACACGTGTATACAGGCTTTATCTCAAAAAAGTTTTTATTAGTAATAAAAATCTTATAACTGATGTGTACACTGTGTATAAAATTTTATTAGTAAGACTGTAAATGTAAAGCGAAAACAAAAACACCTTTTATAATAATTTTCGTTGTTTCAGGACAATCCGGTGCCGCATCATACCATTATCGGTAAACCCGTAACTATATGCATACCATCATGCATTGTTTCCACCGATGACGGTCCGATTAAGACGCAACCGGGCCTGGATGTGGGACTGCATAAGAGGCATATATCGCCTATGTATCCGCCGAAGCTGAAGCCTGCTTCGTTGTACGACCGTCGGCAAGGGCTTAACCATCGCTTTGCAAGCCCTAGGCTTTTACATCTTAGCCCGTGCCGCGGCACTAGACCATCTTCGCGGAATTCCCTCTCGTCGCGGCTGTCCAGCAGCCACAACTCTCTTATCACCCAGTTCCAAGCGGATGATTCGAGCTTCATCACACAAGCGATATCACACGACACGCTCTCCGCTAAAACATCAGATATAACTGACATGTACAATGTCCCTTTCGATAGTGATATCTACGCAGTTCCTATAGATATGGTGAGGCCCAGCCATAGCAGCACCAGAGGTAAACCTAAGAAGACGACCAGGCCTTATAGGAGACGCGGCAAGAGCACGCCACAGAACATCGGCAGCAACTTCGCTCAACCAGAAAGGAGTTATAAGCCAAAAGACTCTAACAGGCAAAAGGACGCTAAAACTAAAAGGCACAGCTTGCCTAGTTCCACCGGTAAAAAGAGTACCACCGAATCGGACACCGATTCCCTTCATCTAACATTGCGAGAAATGAGAAAGTACTTGCACACTCTGTACTCAAGCTCGAGCGATTCTGAATGTCGCAATACTATTAATAAGAAGAGCAACACAATAATAACGAACGTGGGCATCCACGTGCGCCACAACAGAGACAGTGGAGCTGTATTTTTGAAAGAGAGCAACGACACATCTCGAACTGTCGAAACGAACAACAACAACAGGAACAACAATAAAAATTCGGTTAACGTGAAGACTAAAAAGCATAAGGATAATATTACTAAGGAGGTGGCCGAGGTGGACAAAGCTGAGAAGGCTACCGCTACTAAAAAGTCGACGAAACCGAAAATGTCACCTGTTAGGATACTGTCGATGAATTTGAAGCAAAGTTTCTGCAATTTGTTCCGTTGGCGGCGTACGGGCTCCGAGGAGGGGGGTAGTGGGTCGAGCGTATCTACGGTGTCAGGGCGAGTAAACAGCTCCCCACCGGCTCTTGTTCGGCGCGCACTTCCACCGCTGCCACAGTCGCCTCATACCGCCCACCCACGCCGTGATGAAGATACCGTCATGGACTTCGCTACTTCCATTCAGAAAGTGAAGGATGTAAGTGCAAATTTGACTTATTTTGTCCACCGATACACGATAAGAAGCTACACTTTTCCACCAGCGGAACGTATCCTATAGTATTATACCATAGATAAAACTTAAACCAAAACTATGATGTTGCAACATTAATATTGGCTTTTTCTTTTATATTTTAATTAATTACTAAAGATGGATGGACTCATAAACTAACAGGTAAACGCTGTGTATCAGTTTCACAAGACTTCGTGGCTTCCTTTCTAATTAACGGAAAGTTTAATTATTGGGATCAAACTTGAACTCGCTAAAGCTAAGCTAAAAATCAGGATTTTATTTATGTTGAGAGAGTTGCTATTTAGTAAGTAAGAAATAAACTCTCAAGGCTGCGTCGTCGTTTTATAAATGAAGCTCTTATAAAATTGTCTATCGACATTTTTATGTTTGAGTAAATTCGTGAAAAAAATCTCATAGCAAACACTAAATGTTATTTTTCCTGTAGCACGAAGAGAACTGCTGTACTGGTGTAGGCTTTACGAAATACCAGGTTAAAATGGTAGGTTAGCGCTACTGTGTTTTGTCTGGTAAAAGAAACAGGAGGCGGACCATATTGTGGGTTAAGTAAGCTTATCAGTCCTAGGGGGTGGCAACGAATTATGGTTCCTTAATGTGGGTGCCTGATTGTCACTTTTTAATGTGATAAAAAAAAACATTATTATTAGACTATCTTTTCAGCATTAACGGTGACCATGCCATGTTTTACGAGAGGCATTAATACTAAATATCCTGCAATAATATCGAAGAAAGGTTCACACCTTCCTTCGATATTGATGCACATGTGCTATCACGGACCAGGGAAGAAGGCCAGTCAGAGGGTCAGTCTGTGCGCGAGCGCTTACGATACAAATCCTGCGCATTTTGAAAGCATTTGATAATAATCAGAGGATAGGTAGTTGATTTACTTTGAGATTACCGGATGTGGCTTAACTTTATTAATACAAATGCTAGTTGTAGCCACTAGGTTATCCTAGTAGTCTGTCTATTCAAAGATTCAAAATTAAAAGGATAAGATCAGAGGTTCCCCAGACTTTTTTTTCTCATAGACCACTTTCACTTAGCTGGTTCCTGTGGACACATTTCTACCATATTACAAATACTCGACAAGAAATGTGAAGATTAGATCTTACTATAGAAATTTGCGTTGCGGCTGAGTTCCAACCACGAATTAATAGTTTTCGAAAAAAAAAGTGAGAATTGATTGGTTAATTAATTAATTGATTGATTGATACAAGTTTTTACATGGAACAGTCGCTGAGCTTCTTAAAACATTATCTGCCTTGTAAACGTTGTTAGATGAAGTGAAGAGAAGAGCCAACATTTAAGCTCTTCACTAACGAAATGGATAAACAAATATATTTTCGTGGACCCCGTGAACCCCCATTTTTTTGTCACGCTAACGTAGTTCCCCGTCGAATCTCACGTGGACTGCGTGGACTCCCGGGTTCCACCAGGGCCACTTTAGGAACTGAGGGTCTAGATGGTACGTACAAAAAATCACACGTTTACACTTCTGTTCATCATTCTGAAGAATTACCCGCGCAACAAACAATTAAAATAGATGCTGGAATGCTGTCATGTTACTACTATTTACTACATTACAGTATCCATGGTACTGGGGCCCCATTTCGGTGGAGGCGGCAGAGAAGATCCTTTCCAACGAGCCAGATGGTTCATTCATCGTGCGCGACAGCAGTGATGACCACTACATCTTCACCCTAACGTTCAAGCTAAACGGATTGCGCCATGTCCGTATTGAACATGACCAAGGTAAGCAGCATGTATGGCTGTAGTACGTTTTTGCCGCACAGCCTCCCATTAGACGGAGATACACACGACAAGCAATGCCGCAACAAAGGACTAAAGATGAGTTGGGATAACGGTGATGATGCCGTAAAATGCTAATAATTTTTGTAAAATGAATAAATAGATAAATTACGAATGGGCGGTCGATTTACTTAAAATTAATTATGTACTCAAAAATTTGGAGAATAATTTAAATTAAACATTCAAAGTGTGGACATACTATTTAATGTTTTTATCCATAAAGGCATAGTTATTTATAACAACAATAAAAGCAATAGGAATAATTTCTAATAATTTTTATATTCCAGAAATTATTTATAATTTTTTAACTCATTTTCGAAGTAAGAATGTAAATACTTTTAAGACTGAACTAACACATGTAAATTCCACTAATCCACAGCTTCAATGTGAATTGGTTGACGCATGTCTTGAAAAAATATTGTTTATTTTTATGACATGTCGGTTTTCTGCCAATATCTTCTTTAACCGCCGACGATCTAATAAATAGCATTAAAAATTGCAAAAAAAACTATTTAATTCATGCCTGCATAGAGGATCAAACTCGGGCTACGCAAGCTCCTGGACATTGAGCCCAAATCATAATTATTAATTAAATTTTTCGCGACTTTTTATTTTAATAGAGATTTATTTTAATATACCTCGACCTATTATTTGTACTTTACAATTTTTCAACCAAAGCTTTTCCGCGTACCATTTTATTTGTCTGATTTATTCATAAAAATCAGTCCGCTCACGCGATTAATTTCCGTCATTTTTCATTTCAATATTTACATTCCAGGCATCATTTCAATATCACTTTGGTGGATATTTATTATTGATAAAGAGAAAGACTCTCTTGTATTTATTTTTTGTTGAAATTCATGAACACGTGACATATCGTATCGAACCTAACAGATTTCCCACTCATATAATATATTCATTAACAGTATGCTGAGGTTTAAGTAATAACCTTTATAACGTTTATATAGATAATACACCTTATTCTGTATCGCTCCTTTAAATCCGTTGTTATTAAATTAGCCCTTCTATATTATGTTGCCTAACAGGTCGACAAGCCATCACTTTTAAAAGTATAAAACTTTTCTACTATCGTACCGTTTGTCATATATTTATTTTACTTTCTAGTACTTAAGTTACTTTTTTGTTGTTCGCTAACATGAAACTATTGAACCATTATCAGTATTTGTGCAACACGCAAACTATTGGTTTTCGGAGTCTGTGTGTAATCGTCTAATACTGATTTCAACATAAGGGTCAAAATGAACATTGACAGATAAGTGTATGCAATCACCGCTATATAAATAAATCATGATAATAATGCTACGTTGTCAAATTTAAGGAATAAGATGGTATGTCCCTTTTCGTATAACTAGGAGCTCTGCAATAAAAAAAATCCCTTTTATTGTCAGAACATAATTTTTATTCCAAAATTCTTACTTCCTCCAGGTCCTTAACGGCTGAACTTTAATCATTATTCTCGGCGTCTCTTGCACAGTTTGTCTTATAATCTTTCTAATTTATTTGAACTAAACTCTTGATCTATACCGATCCACTGCATTAACAGCACAGATTTAGCTATCGCAACATTGTGACATGTCTTGTCTAAAGTATTAAACAAACATGTATCATCCTAACAATAAAAAGAAATAATATGCAATTATTGCGTATATTTTTCTCTTAAAAAATCAACTTTATTTGTTACGTAAAAAAACATCCTCTATCTATCTCTATGTCTATTTCTAAAATAGTTTAAGAGTCGCTACTGTTAACAAAGCGAACACCGCGGTCCGCAAATATTGCCGCACGGTACGGTACCAGTGTACCCTTTTTAAGTTTGCGGTGGGTTTAAGGGTTTATGAGTTCTCTTTTTTAGGTTGTAACGGGTTCAGTGACACATATATTGTGTAGTAGGATAAAAATGTTAGTCTTTGAACTATCATCGACCAAGCAACTCAATCGGCAAGAAATTGTAAACATCGAGTATTGCGCCGTCAAGTTCATTAATGAAATTCTGTTCAGACCATAATGGAATATCATTGGGTTACGGGGACTATTGTCCGAGAAAAACGATGGTTTACAAGTGGCACAATCTCTTTAAGCAAGCCAGGGAAACACTTGAAGACAACCCACGGTCGCGGCGGCCCAAAGTGACCACTCTAGAAATTCTTGAAAATTTCGCAAAATTAATTTTGCAACTGCTCAGTTAAAGAACATACTCGGAGAAATGGTTGTAGTATTTGATACGACTATTTTTAAAACACTTCATGAACATTTTGGCATAACTCGACATTAAGGTCAGCGGAAATTAGGTGCCGTGAATGCTCACACAACAAAAACAGCGCGTGGGATTTTCCTGTATGTGTTTGGACCTTTGTTATGAAGGCAAGGATGGTGAAATTGTTACGGGAGTATCCGAGTCCAATCAAGACTCCATGCAGTGGCATAAGATGGACCATGGGGGATGGTGGATCATACGCATGTATAAGGTGTCGTAGTCGGCTGGAAAACTCATGGCAATCTTCAAAAGTCTTTTGAGACTCAGAAGGAATTCTATTAATCGATTATAAAGATAAAGGTGTTACAATAATCGGAGAATACTACGTAATTCTGGAGCAGTTAAAGGAAACTATTAAGGAAAAAAGAAAGGGGAAACTAACAAAAGGTGTCCAACTTCTTCACGACAATGCTCCCGTCTACAAAAGCCGTGTTGCGCTGGCTGCCCTGCATAACGTTCATTCATGCAAAGGCTTCTATATTTTGAATCACTCAACTCATAGATGACACCTGGCACCAAGCGATTATTACCTGTTCCAAAAAATTTAAAAAGAACTACATGGGAATTTATCAGCGAATAAAAACTTAAACGCAATTTCACATTTTTATGTTCTTCATTATATATTTTTTATGAAGATAATTGAAGGATTCGAGAAATATATTCGTATTTCAGGTGAATTGAAATATTAAAAAGGAATATATTTTTTACCCGTGCTCGTGTTGTGCTCGTTTGAGACAAATAAAAACTGTTTTATTTGTTAATTAAGGGAATTACATAAAAAAAAAAAATTCTGTTATAGTCATGACCACATAAGAATCGCACAATATTTGCGTGTCATTTTCATGAAATTAATTAATTCGACAGGGAACTTCTGCTTCGGCGGTTGCACAATGTTCAAAGCGCAGACGATCGTGGAGTTTATCGAGAACGCGGTAGAGACCTCACGCTCAGGTCGCTATTTATTCTTCCTCAACCTGCGCCCAGTGCTGGGACCGGTGCGCGTCCAACTGCTCTACCCCGTCTCGCGGTTCAAGCGAGTGCAGGGTCTGCAGCATATGTGCCGGTAAGTACTGCACACACAACCGTTACCCGAATAAAAAAAATACAAATAAAATCTCATACTACGATCGCCAATAGTGGCAAAATCCTTAGTTAATATATAATAAAGTCCTAGTTCGATAGAACCCAGTATAGCATTGGTATATTATATAGGCTGACGTCAATGATTTCTTTTCTTTTTATAGAACTGGTGGCAAACGAGAAGCAGCGCACCACATGGTAAGTGATTACCATCGCCCATGGACATCCGCAACACCAAAAGAGTCGCAGAAGCGTTGGCTCATGCCTCTGTGTGGTTAATATAGACTAGAATTTGTCGGCCCCAATCTGAGACTATTTCACAAAATCTCTACTTCAGACACAAATTTGTTCCTACGTTGTTTCATTGCCATTTTCCCGAGAAATATTGGCGCGACCAGTTTATAACGCATCCCCTGAGCTGCCATTCATAGCAATGAATGTGCGACATGTCATATGTATGGCATATGGTCAAGTTATTGGTCTAATGTTCATTTCATATCCATTTCGGGACTATATATCCTGTCGTCAATTGCAAGGGAGTAGACCTCCTACTACTTTTACATGACCAATTCATCTGTTCCTTGGTTATCGTTTCGCGTTACATTCCTTCTCGTTACATATCCAAAACTTTGCCAGTCCCACTTACTTAACCTGGGACAAATTTAATTTCACGTATAAATTTTTCATGTTAAACATTCCACTAACTCCACACATCTATCTCAACATTCTCATTACATTACATATTAAATTAAAAAAAAAAGCTTGTAATAAGAAGTATTTTGAGTGAGATGTACTAAACAAAAAGGAAACACATCCATTTTAAGGAGCAATCAAATGGAATCTAGGATACAACGAAATTTTAGCACACACAAAACTTTTTATTTAAATCGCTATCTTCCTTTTTTTCCCAATTAAAAAGTAAGGTAGAGGCCATTATGATGATCAAAAGCTAAATTCCAGGTTCGTGATTCTAAAATACGTCCGACGTGATTTAATCGGCAGTCTGCCATTGCCACGACGTCTACTGGACTACTTGTCCGCCACCCATTACTACTCTGAACTGCTCGCCGATATATAAACTACGAAGATTCCTTCACACTAGGCCACTCCTACACAGCGGCACTCCCAATTTTAGTGTTAGTTATTGTAGTTAAAAAAACTGTCACATTCAGTACGAAATTTTCCTTGTCTACAAGCGGACAATTAAACTCCATGGTGTAATAAAATTAGATTTAATCTCGGTGTACAATTGTTTTACTTTATTTGTGTATAAGTGTACTGTTGTAATGTGGCTAGTACTGTAGTAACTTGATTCATTTGCATGTTTTGTGTTTTACTTTGAGAGATCTTTCACATTTACGACTTTCGCGGCGTAGAAATTTTGTAAACAAGAGAATTTCGAAATGAGAAAGGACTCTAAACTTTCCAGTAACTCACTTTATTCAGCTTTTTAAGCTCTAGTTAAGCTTATTGTATTTATTTTTAATTGTATAACTTGGGCTGTGGAACTAAGCATTATTGTGTTTAGTAACTTGATGGTATATATTTCGTAGATTTTATTAAAATAACCCATAAAAAAAATTTACTTCTACGAAATTGATATTTTTGTATAAAATCTAGAAAAATCTATTATATTGGGTTATGAACTAACACCCCATAATACAACTAAAATCTACTAGATATATTTATATAATTTACCATTAATCAATAATTATGAAACTTACCAAAAAAGAATAACAAACAATTAAAGTTTCTTTTTTATGAAAGCTTAAATTAAGAACAATAACCATTGTTCATTAATTTTTTTACATACTTTAAATCTTTGCTTTAATATTCTTGACTTTGATGGAACCTGTAACTTAAGCACAACTAACCACATTTTTATAAAAATCAGTTAAAGCTGTTCGTCGGCTGGACTTTTACAAATGGCCGGCAATCATTTTGCTGTTACAAAATTGCGCACAATGTTTTTAACGCTTACAGTTATTAAAAAAATAGTGCACGAGTAAATTTAACGCCAATAATACAACTACAAGTAATTATATTAACCCAATAATTACATATATAAATATATATAAAGTACATATACATAACGTGGATATGATGTATCTCACATTTGAATACAATACAGATATTCATCACACAGATTGCCTACGTTTACATCTTTAAAATATTTTTTTAACGAAATGTATTATCGCTTTTTGGCACGGAACTTTCAAAGTCAAAAAGACAGACAAATGTTACAAATTGCCGTTAACAAAATGCATTGAAAACGGCGGCCGAGTCAATTTTAATTGAAACTATCGGTCCAACTTGCCACCACTGTCTAGTTCAATCAGTTACATCTTTTCAGTTCATTACAGTTTTCATTCTTTATTCGTTTTACTTAATTTTGGATATTGCAATGGATTATACACGGAATAATAACTGTGAGGTTTACCGGGTACATTATGATTTATCGATATTACTCAAATTGTATTCTATTACCGTGTAGTGCAATAACTTTTTTCGTCTTAGGCTAGTTGTGTTAATAATTTTTTATTGTTATCCGACTTGAACAGCTTATACACAGGCTATATAAATAAGCTCGCAAAGAGAGTCATATTTGTGTAACACTTTCACATTGCATGTAGTGCTTAATCGTGTTCGAAGATTTACATTAATCTTGTTAATACCTCCTAATAATAATAGGGTATTTTATAAGAGACGGTCCGGCCCTAATATGAATTCAACGTACTTACAAAAATGCAACAATTTATTCATGCTGAATTTTATGAAACCTTACTGACAATATCTAACGATCAGAGCAGATTTAATAAAGGTTTTTTTTTATTTTACCGCATAGTATGTTGTTCAGGCCGACTATTTTATAAATAATACTTTAGTTATAGATTTTATTACATGCAATGTATTATCCTGTTTATATTGTTCAGACGTAGAATAAGAAATAATTTGTTATATTGTATTGATATTAAAGTTTGTAATTATCTAGCATTAAAGATAAATAAATTTAGTTTTGCTGGTTAGGATGAACTTTAATACGGTATCATACATGTTGTGATGTGTATGTAATTTAATAATATCTCTGTATATTAGTTACAATGAGTTGTAAACATTTAAATGTGAAAACCAAAGATTAAGATGTGTTTTAGTTAATCATCATGCTTAAGTTTGAATGGTTTGTTTTTTTTCTTTTCTTAAGTTGATATTTTTGCAGGAGTTGGTGTTATCCGTACGAATTCTAAGGTTTCGAAATCGAATTGTGATCCTTTTATGATTTATTTAAAAAATAATATATTAATAATTCAATGTTACTTAAGGTAATACAAGGATTACACTTTGGGTTATTTTATAAACTAGTAAAAATAAGATCAGTAATTGACAGATGTCACTATGATAGTATTTTTCATTTAGTTATTATTTTCCTCCCCAACCTTATAACGTCAAGTATAATAAACACACGTGTACAATTGTTGCCAATACCAATACAGTAATACGTAAAGACGTACATGCTCTCTCCGGCGGCTTTCATGATAAGAAAAATAGACAATTTTTGTTATAAAATTTCAAAACACCTACGAGAGCGAAGAAAAGCGAAGAGGATTACGGAGATCCCAAGCTCTCTCGGCAAATTGTTCTCTTTGATAAAATAAAATATCAGTAATACTTTCCCGAACCCTTTCCCGGTACATTTGTCTCATCGCCAAGACAAATCAGATGAAAGACGAAATGTTAAAGATCAGTTAGTATAAAGTAAAAAAAATCGTTATTTACTAATCCAGAATCGGGTTCTATTTCCTTGCGAACTTTCAGAATAACAAAATTAATATTCATCAAACAACTCTTCCCAGCGAGGCTATAATAGGTAAGGGAGTATATGAACACGGGAGAACTTGTCAAATTTTTAATTAGGGTAAATACTAAATAATAGCGTCTTGAAGTTCGACGACTGCTTCTAGTTGCTGACGTAGATTATTTAAATCCGATGTCGCGATATTGCTTGAATCATTCATTTAAATCTTACGTAGGTTCAACATGAGTTTGCTATACATTGTTATTTTTATATACATGTACATATTTACGAGTGATTAAAACCACTTCATCGTTGTTACACACATTCAATGTTACAGTTACGATGTCGTGTTATTATAACGTATAATACAGTTTTAACAGCGATTACAGTATCTATATTTTCTAGCATATTTTTAATGTCTTAGCTAAACTTTAGAGATAATGTGATGAGACGAGTGGCATCACGCAATCGCACGCAGCTCATACGAATATAACTTGTGTACTGTAACATAATGTAAATGTTATGGAATATATCAAATTCGTTGGATGATTTGATTTACTTGTGCGATAATATTGTGACTATTCACAAATCTAGTTAAGATAACGTAAGACTCTTAAGTTGTTTTTTTTTGCAACACGACGCGTTACTGGAGTTTTTTAATTCTGATATTGTATACCAGAATGTATGGCACTTTGTCGCTAAATTGTTTTTTTTAAGAACTTATAGTACAAAAAAAAATCGACTCGTGTCCTACATATCTCGCAAAGACGCAACCAGTGTATTATTTGTGAATAGTTTGTACTAATTTAAAGGAATCGTGGCTGTGGGTGAACCGAATAGATATAGTGGTAAATTCATCTGTAATGGTTTACGTATATATTCGATTGTGTATTTTGATCGTAAGTAGTTACCTACTAGTAGTTTCTGAGATTACCGGGCGCTCACGCCTATGTATAATGCACCGACGCGTACAAATTCATGTTCTATATCTCGTTCTATAAGATGATCTAGGATTAACGAAACGTTGGCATAAGTTTTCGAGTGTTAAAGTGTCTAGAAGTGGTCTTATGAACTATAGTGGTCGATATAGTTAAAACTGTGTACTGTATATACTAAAAATAATCCCCTTAGCACATTTTGCGATAACAACTGAACCTCCAATAGTTAATAACTTATTTCTTCTGTCGACAATAAAGAAAACCCGTTGAATGTGAACGATTATTTGGTGTTTCAAATCTGTGAACAGATATTCTGCTAGTTACGAAGAACGATTTTTCAAACACATACTGTTACGTTAGAGATATATAACAAATATAAATAATCGCAATGACAATATAAAAATTAAAAAAAAACTGTAAAAATTAAAAAAAAATAGAAATACAAAAAATATCTTGCCGGCCTCAATGTAGAGGTGCTTTGACGTTAACGAGTCAACTATTTTTTTCTATAATTTACGTTGGTGATGCGCATTGGATGGTTAAGCTAGTTTTGTGTCTTTTCAATAACATATTGGACTAGCATCGAAAACAATTCAAAAATATAAAAAAAATATATTTGTTTACCAATTACGTCGATATTCATTGTTCAGTATACTAATAGATTCGTTTTCCTTTAGTGGTTAACTGTCGACATATCGATATGCGAACTCCGTTTTAGTTCCAGCCATGTTCGAGGATAGACTGGTGATAAGCTTATAGACACTAGTAATGTATAAGATAGACAACCCAAGTGATATCACTCTACGTAATTATCACGAAATATAATATATTATACAATATTTCTAGTAAATTGGAGATTATGCTGAGATATTCTGTATGCGGCATCGCAGCTCATGTTATATCGCGACATATTAATAGCATATCTGTACATTTGTAAACAGTCCTCGCGATAATCTAATTAATATACGGTTAAAATCATATAACGAAAAAATCTAAAAATATTTAATATATATGGTTAAGTGTAAGAACTGTTTAACGGTGAAGCTTGTAGCCATTGCGTGAGAACCTAAGTCCAAGTAGCGCTAAAGAATCCCGTATATCACTGGTATATATACATCGGGATGTAAGCATGTTTGTACACTGTACGAATGTTGCCTTCGGGATGCATTTATTTAACCAAAACTAGTTGACGCGTTTCTATAAGTGTGCTTTTAGGTGGAGTCATAGATTTAAATTTATAACCAGACGATCATTTATGATAGCAAATGGATTCGACCAATTGGACATACTACGGTCGTACATATTCAAAAAAATTGTTATATGTATAATATATATATATATATATATATATATTAATAACGATAGCAATTGCAAATAGTGGAGCAGTACGTCCTCTTTAAACATGACGCACCCGTTGCACCAGAGGTGTTTTTATTTATATAAAGAATATTAGCAATGCTATTTACATCCCCGTCAACCACTCCAACAAATGCTTGTTCTAGGAGATGGTTCACGGCGTTAGTCTAATGGTGGTAAACCTACCAACTTGATGTTTCTTTTCCAAACATTGTAATATTAAAAAAGGTTTTTTTTTAAAATAACCATAGAGAAAATTAAATTTTTAATAAAACTTTTCAATTAAATAAGTCATTCATAACGACGACACTATGCTTAGCTAGGAATGTTACTTTTTAATTTTAAAAATCTATTAATGAGGCAATCGTAGTATATACTAAAAGCGAAGACCGCAATGACTGAATTATACTTTGTTGTCGATCGTTTGTAGAGCGAGCTCAAATCTAGCTCTTTTTAATGTTAGATCTAACAAAATTAACATAATATGTTTAGTATTTAAATGTAAAATCTTGTAGGTGTTTTATATATTGTCTTAATAAAAATAGCATTTAAAGGCCATTTCAGCCAATTAGTTCTTTGAGAATCTTGTATAAAAATTACCTTGCGTCTATATTCCGTGGAGGAGATGTTACCTTTATCACATTTATTTACAGTGTACACTCGTGATTAATTATTATTTTTAAAAACTTATAATACGTACATAATGTGAAACCCTTAACGGTGGCAGTTACACGACCGTCTAAAGACGGTCGAGTCGTCGCGCCGTCACGGGAAAGTAGCACGAAATATTATAATAACACTATTTTGTAGATGTTTCGTATAGTGAGTGTGTACCGGATCTGTAGAGGATCAGTATTTTTTATTTATTCCTTATTATGGAGGTGGCAAAGGAGCAAGCAGCGTACCCGATGGTAAGTGGCCGCCGCCCGTGGACAGCCGCAACACTGCGGTAGCGCGGTACTCCAATTCACTCCTCCATGGTTTTTAAGGGCTTCAGTCATTATCATATGTGTGTAAGTTCGTGAACCTTAGTTGCATAAAAACAATGTTACGTCAGTATATCATTTAATAGCACTTTTCTTTTCTCAAGGATGATATTCAACTAGTAACAATTTGTAAATAATCTAAATAATTACAGTTTTTTCGTAATTTATGGTGGTATCACGTCAAATCTTTTTATCTGTGTATCTATTAATTCATTGAAGGAAAAAATAAATAATGTATTTTTAAAGAACAGGACTTTGCCTTGTATAAAATCAACAAAATGTTTCATCAGACATTCAGTAACCGCTTCAATATTGTACACGGATAGATTATAATTCATCGTATCTAGGACCCGTGATTGATTTTTTTTATTAATTAACTCAATTCAAGCACTTCGTAGAACATAAATGGTAGTTCTTTTGTACAAAACTCCCAATCTGCCTTTACAATCAGTTACCCAGATGTATTTTATAAACTAATGTGTTACGTTTTTAAAACTCATTTAACAACGATGTGTGTTCTAGACTAATATTTGTAAATGATAATAATTTATATAACATGGACTGTCTATCGATATATATATCTATATATATATATATATATGTGTTTTCCTTTTTTGTGTTGATCTATTTATATAGTTAATTGCTATCCTGTTTAAATATATAGTTTGTTATGTATTTAATAAAGCGATGTTGTTATAATCGTTAAAGTAATTCGCATATATATTTAAAGAAATGACTAATTAACAAAAGTCAAAATGGGTCTAGATCACTTCCATAATGCGCTTATTCGCGAACTAATGAACATTAAGTAAATGTATATACATTTAGATTATTCTTAAATATTTTATTCGTTGTGCAATAAAAAAAGCATTTAATAATAAATTTGTATTGTTTGTAATATTGTAATGATATAAATATCTGTGCGTTCTATCACTATGTAAAAAGGGTCCGATTCGCGTCTATTTTGGATACAGGAGAACGCATCAAAAAGATCGCAAAGCAATATGATCCAATCACCTTGTGACACCGCCCTCGAGTCTTGCTGAATCCGTCTGCAAACAGATCCCAAAATTTACTTTCACGCCATCGAATAACAGCGCTAAGTACGACACCCTAAATAATAAACAAATTATTCGGTTAAACATAATCTTTAACAGGTTTAGGTAGTCGGAAAATATCTCACCGAATATTTTGTTTAGTTAATTAAGCTGATACAGTGTTTTAGTTTAAGTGCATGCGAAAAAAAAATTGCTAAGTTTATATGTTGTACTTATTCACGATTGATTATTTAGTTAAATTAAAATAATAATCATGGACATCATTTCAGATGCACATTAATTGTAAGGCATAATATTTGATAAATTTTTCATTATATTTGTTAATATGCCTTAATGGAGACGTCAAATTAACAGGATGCAAAAACTACAAACCTTTGAAAAGTCAATTCGTATTTTTGATTAAAAAGAATTTCATAACTGAAATGCTTTGGCCTGCTCTTGTCCAAAGTATTTTTGGAGGGGGCAGGCTTTTTGCATAATTTGCATTGAAATTTAACAACGAATTATCGATTAAGAAAAACCAGGTACAAACAGAAATAATTGTTGAGATACGATATGTTATTTTAGGTCCATTATAATAGCTGTTGACAATGGAGATAAAATATCAGAAGTTGGATGTGGTTTGGCTTATCCAATATAAGGTTTGTGCAAACAATGCAAGTGAATTAGTAGTTGACACACCCTCGGCGTCTAGGGTCTAAGCATCACCACCGTAGACCCCTTTATTCTCGAAGCACAAATTAGTTTTGAATATCGTTTAGCTTTAGTCAGTGAAACTTTATTTATTTACTCACGTTAAAGTAACACTTTGTTAAATAATATGATACAGAGACATCATAACGCATGTAATGCACTTTGTAACACTTAATGTAATATAGAACATTCCGTTATTATAAAAAGAAACTTGAAGAACTTGAAATAAAATCGGTTCCAATAAAAATATTTTTGTTTTATTTATCTATTATAAATTATTATTTTAAGGTATCATATTCTAAGACGTTACATCAAGGGCGACATTTTTTATGTAACGCGCACGCATCATATAAGAACAATTTACTTGAAACAGCAACTATATTAGCTCAGTCAAATTTAAGAAGTAAAACTTCTAACATGTGTTCTTGGGTACCTCTTACATATGACCTTTGTCTTTGTTTGGTTTATTTAAAAAGAATAAGAGATACAGGGTAAAGAAACGAACAGCAGTGTAGCAGACTGATAACTCCTGATGGCATTCTATGATCAGCAGTGAGAAACAATCATTTTACACTTACTATATATTAACCAAGTAAATCATAACTAAGATTAAGTATAGATAACTAAATAAAATTTTCAGGATATATCGCCACGTTGTTCTTCCTGGTATTCCGATCACAGTGATACTACATACCAGATGTCATTAACAGGGCACGATGTGTTATCTTGGTCTCAACGGCGCTCTTTCGATATCCCTTTCATATTCCGATATGCAAGTGTAATAAGTTCAGAGGATAGTACATACACAACACATCCATTATCGAAAAACAACAATTTGTTAGCATGTATTTTGTTACTGGATTGGTAATTAGAACCCAGGACCCATAATGCAGTGGTCAGTTACTTTGACTTAATCACGTGATCCGGTATTCCCTATATACTACAGTTAAATTCATAAACTTAACCCTTTAAAATTTTATTAGTACCCTTATCCCTATAATCTTAAGGCGTATTAAAAGTGAAAGTGTCTTATAAAAAGTTAAGCTCTTGTTAGACTGTTTAAATTCGGTCGATGGAACAATTTTGACTAAATTGGAAGGGGGCGATCTCCTGTCCACAAAATCTTCAAAGACATCGCTTGGCCTACTAGCTACGCAAAACGTGATAAAAGGTAACGTAAGCAGTGATGACTTCATTTGATTATAACCAAAAACATGATAGAACTTATAAAGAGTTGTACCAAAGAAGAAATACGACGTGTTTTGAAAGGCGATCGGAACAGTTCAAGCACCACGTTACTTGCGTTTATTGGGATTTTGTACGTCCAAGGAGCGTATGATGCAAATTCACTAAATGCTTTTTGTTTGAGGTCCAAGGAATACAGGGGCCAGCTTTGTTTTCTAGTACAATGCCCAGAGATGACTTTATGCAAACTCTTCGATTCGTCCGATTTCATACAAAAACGGAACAACTATTCTATACGCATGACAAATTTGCAATTACACACAACAGCCAATGCTGTTATAAACCCCACGCGAACATTAATTTCAATTACATTTTCGATTTAGCGGCAATAAACGCTTGGACCATATACAAGAGGAAGTTTAGTCACCTACGATCACGATTGGGCGATGCGAATGACCACGGAAGGTTCATAATGAACATGGGTTAATGATAGAGGTATCTGGTTAACCTGCCTGAATGATAAACATAGACGATTTAAGAGCAAGGCAAAGCAATACTATGGCCAGATGAACGGCGCTCGTTGCATCGACCACGGCCTACAGTGAGACCGTGCTGTAAAAGGTATTTTAAGCGGACCAGATGGTAAAGATGATTACGCACCTACGCACTCCTCGACGTTCTCCTCGGGTTCGTCGATTTCGCTGATCGATGAAGAGTTGGCACGTCAGATAGGTGGAATGGACCGCCGCGCGCACTTACCATACGAGGCATGACATCAAACCAACCATGAATAACGCGAACCGAACAGTCGCATTATTCATGTTCGAATACGGGGTAAATTATGCTCGAATACGCATTCGACCAGGACAATAAAGAACCTCACGGTCGGAATGCAAACCGTGAGCCGGAAGACAAGCATTTAAGAGTCATGCCATCGGAAGTGTGCTACAAGAACGCGAGACCCAGGCTGCTACTATGGGCAGACAATTGGAGCTTGATAATATCGCAAGAGATTAAAGTAGGTCATCGAAGGAAACTCATCGCCGCGATTACTTTGCTCGGCTGGGTAATACAGGGGACAACGCTAAGGAAAATATACGGGCAGGATGCCGAGACAGTGTTGCATATACGTTCATCCAGCGCGAGAGGATGCATGTACTTTCGCGAATCCGGATGATGAAATAAACGCGATACTGAAACGAGAACTCATTAGAACTCATCGAGAGCGAACGAAATCGCCATTTCGGAAGACATAAAGGAAACGTTCATGCAGGTGAAGATCAATGAACGCGATCGACCTGCGCAAATGTTTCTGTGACGAAGGAATGATCGTCGTAACCCGCCACGCGAATACTTGGTAACATCAATAATATTCGGGGCTAGACTTTCGCTGATTTTAGCACACGAGCTCTCGACGCTCTCACTGGTCTGGACATATGGACGACTATATCGACTGAAGCGCTGAAAGCTTGATGTCTGTGTTCGACCAGTTCAAACTGCTCAGCCACATCATTATCACGGTAAAAATGCTGCTGCAAGACTTGTGGAGTATGAAGAAACTCAGGTGGAATGATGATTAGTTTAAGCCACGGAAGAGTTTCAGGAATGGCTCCGCACCGTCGAGAAGATCGCGCAACTTCCGAAATGCTATTCTTCCTCGGGTAGAGTAATTGGTCACACGCACGTCTTCAACGAAACTAGCGAACGAGAGTACGCGACTGCGGCCTACTGCTGAATTTAGCACGGTTACGGTACGGTCAAATTCGGGCCAACTCCAAAACGGAGGTCGCCCCAATAAAGGCTCAGAACATAACGCGGCTCGAACTTCGAAATACGTTGATGAGGTGCTCGGTTACTATTCCAAGTTAACATCGGATAAAAGTGAACCAGGTACAGCTATGGTCGGACTCAAGGACCGCGCTTTGCAACACCGTTTTTTTATGACATTTACGCGGGGATGGACTATTTTGGTCCTTTAGTAGTAAAGTAACAGATGATAGCGACATTCAAGTGTCTCATTACGCACGCGGTGCATTTAGAGCTAGTACATGGCCTTATGATGGATTCGGCAATCATGGCGTTAACACGTATGGCAGCGCAAAGCGGGTGGTAATATACTCGAACAATGCACCAACTTTCGCGCGGTGAATACAGAGATTGGAGTGACTGGTTGGATCAGCTGCGGTGGAATGGGAGCCGCACCTTCCAAAAAGGACAGAATGGAAATTAATCGCACTCCCACTCAAGGAGGAGCGTGGTAACGACTGGTGCGGACGACCTAGACTGCTTCGGAAGCCACTCTAAGAGTGAAACACCCGAAAGAAGAGACTCTGATGGCATTGTTGGCTGAAGTGGAAAACGGTCAACTCACGACGTCAATGTGGAAGACGCGGAGGCGCTCACACCTAACCTCTTTCTATTCGGCAGGCAAGCTGCGTTGTGGATTATCGCGCCGTGCACCCCAACAGACAGAATTACTTGTAGGTAGTCGCAGTCGCATTTACAGACGAAGTAAAAATAAATAAAATATCTAGTTACAGTAGTTCTAGTTTATAGTGCAAGAAGAATTCTTTTCTAGTTTATATAATTAATTAACTGTAAGAAATATTAAAACAAGATCCTGTTCCACGTCACGCATTTCAATATTCCGCCAGGAAATTAAAAACACACACAAACAAACTGTATGATACTTACTTCATCGCCCACAATAATATATTTACTTGTGCACGCAGGATTCCAGAATTTTGGACAGAAAAGGCAGAATAGATATAGTCCAAAAATGTTGGGATAAAACCGGATTTGGGATTTTGGGTAGAGGATGGATAAAAGCACGTACTTCTTCACGGTATATCTATTTCTAGCCTTTCTTAAATATTGACAAATGCTTACCAGAGCGTTATCTCTTAAAACAAACCTTACAATGACGCATGAGTGGCGACATTCAAGTAAGGGTTATGATTTAAACAACAACAAGTACGATCGATAAAACCGAGAGGTATTCAGTTACTTAGACAACTAAAGAATGTGATTATCATTCATGTTTTTTTTATAGAATAGGTGCCAAACGAGCTAGCAGCTCACCCGATGGCAACAGAGGAGTCGCAAATTCGTTGGCGGCACTTTTCTCGAAAGTCCCTAACTCGTATCGTTTCGGAAATACCGCTAACGACAGCTTATATCTGGGTGGGATAATGTTTGGTTTGGATTCAAGACCGGAGGCTCTGATGGTAATTAATGACTGCGGGGCTCATTGCATCTGCATCTGGATATGGGTGCGTTGTATGTTGTATACTATACTATGTAACCTTGCATTGCATCTGAACCTTTCCCCAATCTTTTTGCACACGAATTATACCTGACTGATTTAATGACTACATAGCGTAGCGGTAATAGTTCCTGTCTAATGCATCGCAGGTCCGGAGTTCGATTCCCAACCGAGAAACATATTTGCGAACAAAGGAGTCTCTAACCTAATATAGCGCCCGTGTGCAATCTTTACCCTAGCGCCATCTAGTAAGGGCGCGGCCAAAATGGAATAGGTACAAATGTTAACATGTCTATAAAAAAGTTAAGGAAATTGTAAAAAAAATTGACTTACCATACAAAATGACCGATCAGCTGATCGAGTTGGTATGAAAGTCGATTTTTTTTTACAATTTCCATTTTTCAACATTGCCAGAACATTTATATAGACATGTTAATATGGGAATGTTTCGGCTTGTTAGGATGTTTACAATAGCGAACGGAGATCCGGATGCAAATGGTGCAATTTCAAATGATGTCGGGAAACAATAGGTACTGGGCCTCGTATCAAGTTTTCCACATCTGTCAAATTTCTTCATTCTAATTTCGACCTCATTTCAAACTAACTGACTTCAATATCATTTGGGATATATTTGACAGATTTATGCTAGGCCAATGTGCATGGGTAAAAAGTATTTTTGAGAAGGAAGGGGTGACAAAAATAGCAAAACACAACTTTGTGGTTATTTCAAAAATGTCTCGGGCAGAAGTTACATTTAGTAATGTAACTTCTGCATGATGATAAGGCATCATTTCGTAATCAGAATTTACTTCTTGTAAATATCATTCATTTTTTCCTTACCTTGCTTTATATACCGGTTAATTATTTGCACCTCTCCTTCCGTGTTGTGAGTAAGATTTTTTCGTTGTTCATGTAATCATTATTAAAATTTGAAGCTTAAAAAGTTAAAATAAATTCTTGTTTCCTCTTTTTATTTCAGCATCATACAATTGTACGCAGCTTGGTCGAACAGCTGAAAATACTGTTTAAAAAAAATACTTATGTATAACATAACCATACCATTAACATTTCCGTTAATCACTTCAATTATAAATCCTTTGCTAGAAGTTTGGTCACGACAATAGTTGAGTGAGAAAATGAACCTACGACTGTATTGTAAACCATTAGGTTATTGATGATTGTTTAAGATTCAATCGTTATTGACGATAACTGGGGGTGTTTATGTGCCGCAGCCATCACATACGATCAATCTAACTGTGCTGGTTGATCACTATTAGTATATTAAAAAAAATATAATAGTAGTATTTGTTATTCGTCATTAATACTGTAAAAAACGGCGACATGAAATGTTCTCGTTTTGGCTGAACGATGTGCAGGTAATTACACAGTAATTAAAAAAAAAATCACCAAAAAAAAACATTTACCATCAATTCGGATTGCGTTAGCGCTAGAGAAGTGGCGCAAGATACTCCAGCGACGCTTGTATCTGACTGAGATTCCATCTAATTTGAACAGTACCTTTATCACTAGCAAAACCAAAATATTATAAAAGGATATTTGCGATGATGCAAATATCCTCATCAATCATTATCGTCAAAGTCACTCTTTTAAATAACGTTCATACCTGAATTAAGTGTATATTAGGGTGACATACATTATGTTTATTTTATTGGTATACGCTAATGTATAAAATTGCTTGAGAGCAAGTATCTATTGCTCTCATATTCATTTAAGTAGTTTTATCTACTACTACTAGGCTGTCTTTTGGTTAGCACCGGATGACAACTGCGCAGGATATTACGTCCGCATTAATACATAGGCGCTCATTCATCGTCTCCTCTAGTCAGATGTGAAAATCATCAATTTGTGATTGAATCAGAGGTAGGCTTTACCCATGGTGCAGGGTGTGCGTTGCACATGGGTAAAGCGGTGCTGAGGGGCGCCGCCTAACTTTCTATGAACCTGCGCCCTTGTTATGATGCCGGGCGTTATAAACCAACCACACGTAAAAAGAGCTCTGGTTTGCATACATTTTGTATGACATCCGGAGCACTTTTTATGTGTCGATTTACAGCAAAGCAAGGCGTGCCACGTGCGATTCTTACAATAGTAACTTTTGTTTTAACATGAAATAAATCTTAAAACAAATAATTATAGATTACATTGGTGTAATAGTGAGTGTCGCATCACTACCAAAGGCGCGTGCCGGCACATGTTTTAATCCGTTTGAAAGAACGCCGACAATCTTTGTGAATTCGGCTGTATATAAATAAAGTTAAAATTGGCATGGACGAACGCGGCATTTTTCAAAGGCGTACGTAAGGCGTAATATGTACGTACGTGTGCCGCACTTTCGAGTCCTACCGCTCCACTAAACCGTAATATTGCGAAGTAAGCCTTGACACAATAGATTGAGTTATAATTGAGTAAGTATGAAGTAAATCAGCTTTTCTTTAGTCAAATGATATAAAAAGTAAGTAGTTCACCAGGATCAGTGCACTACACACAGGACGAGCACTGACCCTGGCTAGCTAGGTACCTTAGCTAGGTATAGCTAGCGAAATTTTAAGTCTGGAAATAACATTACAGCCAGCGAGTGATAATGTTGGAATGATTGAGTGGCTGAAAACCAGCGCTGCACGGGACTATAATCCTGTTTCAGCAAAAGCTGAGTCACCGCCGTTTGCCAAAGTGTATAATATTGTTTATGTAAATTTGTTTATTTTTTCTGTGGCAATCAACTGTTTTATTATTACGTAAGGGATATTTTTTTTCTATCACCGCCTGGTTGGTCAATAGAATAAATAAATACAAAACTATAAATATATAAAGAAACAAACATATACAATATAATATAATACATATATAAAGACCAAACAGACGGGAATCCCTCGACAGGGGAGACCAAACGATCGAGCGTTAGGGCGAAAGGGAAAGAAACCTGCGGACTATACGAGCGGTGTCAAGGAGCATATTATTATTATGATATCGAAACTACGCACTACGCTATCTTAGAATGTTTTCATCTATTTATCCTTGCCAGTTTGGCCAGTGCGGAACAAATGGTAAGATAAAGTGGTTGCTTTAATATGCCTACCTACTAGTACACTTATATATATATATATATATATATATATATATATATATATACCTAGTCCGGCCATAAGTTCTGTTACAAATGAAAATGCATTTTTTTTTAATGAAGTAATCTAATATTATTCAAATTAATACCTACATATTTATAGTCAGTTAGCAAAAAATAAAAAAATATTCTATTCGAAATGGCCTTTGGCTTTTATACAGGCCTTTAATCTGTTTGGCCACGAATCTATGGATTTACGCACTGTTTCCAAGGGAAATTTCGCCACTGCTTGCTCCAAAGATTTTTTAAAAGACTCAATGTCGCCGTGTCGTTTAGAGCAGGCCATGTCCTCTAAAACTGACCAAAATTTAAAGTCTAAAGGGTTGAGGTCTGGGCTAGATGAGGGCCAGTCTTCAGCTCTTATAAAGTCCGGTACGTTGGTTTCAAGCCAGGCTTGTGTAGTTCGTGCCTTGTGACCAGGTGCAGAGTCCTGCTGGAAAGTCCACGGTATATTTTTAAAAAGTGTATTGCTGAGAGGTTTCACAACATGATCCAAGACTGTATCTTGATACACTTTGGCTGAAGTTTTCACTCCTTTTTCACAAAAATGTAGTTTTGTGACTCCTTGATAAGACTCGCCCCACCAAACCATTACTGACGCAGGACGATGACCACGTTGTACCTTTACGACCACTTGAGCAGCTTCTTTAGAACTGTGAGTGTACACTTTATCATTTTGCTTATTGTAGCGTTCTTCAATCATGAAATTTTTTTCATCGGTAAAGAAGATATTTCTGTGCATTTCACCTACGTATCGCGACAGAAGGCCTATTTGATCGATCCACTCTCTTTAATTGTAGAAATAGATTTATGGTATGTCCTGTATATCAACGATTAGCACCGAGCTTCAGGTCTTATTTTATAATACGTCAGAGCTCCTAGCGAGAATCTTCATTTCTCTCGATAAAATTTTTTGCTTCCTAACGGGGTTTCGACGAATTCTGGCTTTAACAGCATTAACAGCCTTTGTAGTTCTAACAGCATGCGGCCGCCTCTTCTAGTCTTCGACAGTATATCTGTTTATAGTACGATATACGAACACACGGCTGATACCAAGCTTTTGAAGTGTCTGGAATATGACCGACGGCTCCATACCCACTTTGTGCAAGGCGATCACTGCAATCAAATATGAGAAATGGCGCAAAATCGAAAGAATATATATGTATATATATATATATATATATATATATATATATATATATATATATGTATATATATATATTTATATATATATATAGATATTATTTATTAAAATAAATAAATATCTGTTGCATAAAATTCATATCATTACCATCTATTTGATGTTTGGAAAATATTACCCCTGTCGCAAGAAGCAACTTTCCAAAGTTTCCGTCCTCCGACACTGTGGTGGATTCTTTCGAAGTAGTTAATATAGGATCCGTTAGATGGCGATGAAGTTTCTAAGTTTTATTAGATCGACTGCATCTTGATATTTAAATATCAAGTAATATTATAGTAATATTAAAGAATGCATTAATTCTAGATTATTCTTTATTGTAATGCAATTTATATAAATGAAAGAATGTACCAGAAGGTTTACGTTCAGATGATGTACTAATGGTACGTTGCCTAAACTACAGTGACGGTAAATATCTTTGTTGTAAGATTGGTTGATAAATATAAGCTAAAGATAGAAAATGATTTCAAAAGTTATGAATTTAATCTGTATACAGATTATAAATTAGAACATTATGTAAAATACAAAAAAGAAATTATATATAATTAATGCTACTCTTAAATAACATAACATAAGCCCAATCTGTTTGAAAAAAAACTTTTTAAAACTAAGGGAACATAAAAATATGTTTGTATTTATTATTTTACAATTTTTAATATGGTTGCTTTATTTAAAAATTTGAACTGTAAAATTGAGCAGCAATATGGGTCTTGGGCTTGATTCTCAAACGAAAAACAATATTTGTATTTTAGAATTTATTAGTTTGCTGGTTCTTTTTTCTGATCTTATAGCATGTACATTATATTAAATAGGGAAGACGGACTTATCTCGACTCTGAGATTATAATATATTATGCGCAGTTGATAATATCATTTGTGTATATTGCCATGATCGAATTCGAACGGGAGTTTTTATTTTGATTGATTTGATTTAAAGCACGTGTTTACTTATCGAGTTCGGGTATTATCTCATATTCAGCGGAGACCTTTACAACAGGTGAAGAATGTTGAATGTGAACTTGAAATGTATTCTAGTTTCATAAAAAAAATATTTAGCAAAGCTTAGAGAGCTGTAAATTAAAATTATAAGTGAGTATTTTGTGAAACAAGACGACGGTATATTATGGGGGCGAGAAATGAGACAACTAACTTTTAGCTATTTTATGACTTATCACTGATACCTAAATATAGAAAACATAAATTGCTCTGATATTGAACAGTTGCCGCGAACCGCCGCAACCGACTCGAGCTACCTATTTTTTTATATTTTTTATTTTAGCGTGGGGGTGAGGACGGGTTTTGTTGCACTTGCACCGACTAAAAACCCACGGTGATCACCACCATCGCTCGCGAGGGGTCGCGGGATCTCCGTAAGGAACGCAACCCCAAATCCCCTGCACTTCGCTGGGATAACCCGTCCCGCGGCCGTGCGTGATCGCACGCCCAGAACCCTGGCGGAACTATCGCGACAGCAAGGTACCACTTCGTGCCGTCGTTCCTCGGGGTAGCGATTACTGGACGGTCGGAGCCTCGACTTCAATGGTCAGCGACCCGTAGGGCCTTGTTTACGGCAGAGGAACACCGATAGGAGGGACGAAGCGCATGATCGCCGCGTCGGCCCCGTCTCCGAGCAGGATCGGTCCTCTCTGTATCCCTCTCGGAAGCCTCCTTGCGGACCATTATGGTCTCGTAGAAGAAGGCTACGGCCCTCCACGCCGATTCCCGCGCAGAATCGCCGACGCTACTACTGGAATGGACAGGTTCTTTCCTATATGACAAAACAAGACCCACCGCTCGGCCTCCCACGCCGGGCAAGCAGCGAGCGTTAGCAATGTGGAGTCTTCGTCGTTGCCGCCACAGTGGAAACAGTTCGCCGTCGCCTCGCGACCGATCTTACACAGGTAATCTAGCTGAAGCATCAGTGCTCGGTGATCACCCGCGTAAGTCTGTAGGTGCGTCTTCCTCCTTGTCGCTGCATCCAGGCTTCGAAGACCGGCAGGAATGCTTTGACGACGCGTTTACACGCATACCGCTTCTCGCCGAGCCTAGCGTGCCACGTCGCGAACGCGATACATATCCTTTCACCGCGTCGTCGTTTCAGCGCAGCCGCTACTGCGACTGGCTGAGAGAGTTCTTGCCCGATCCTCTGGACCAGGATCCGTCGCTCGGACTTCCATGCACGTCACCAACGCGAACCAGCTGGGTGATTAACCCTCTGTGGAGTTTGTGGAACCAAAGCGCCTCGGTCCTTTGAGGCGCTTTGACTTTAGGGCTACAAAACCTAGGCATTCATCCTCCCTGCCTATACCGGGCGGGGAGGGAAGTAGGCTATTAACCCCGGCATCCCACCGATGGCCATACTTCCCGCGATCAAAGTAGTATTAATAAAAAGAACAATGTAACATGGACTCCTCCTCTGAGTTAACGATGTCTTCCAGGATATGTTGAATGAAAGATGGCTCCTGGAAATACCCTCTCAAGGGCATCTACTTCATCCAGTCTCCGAAATGTAGCTATAAAGCCCCTCGTCCCCCGAGGACCCCCAAGCCCAAGACCAGCGATTTTACACTCGTTGAGAAAAACGCAGGCTTCACCCGCACCGACGCCGCCTCCCAAGGCGAAAAAATTGGGAATAGAGGACACCTGCGATCTACCTCGGCCCTGCCCCAGGGCCCTCCCCTAGCTGCCCTACAACAAGCGTCGTACAGTGCGCCCTCGCCCTAAAAATCGCGCCCAAGGTCGCTACTCCGACCACTGCGATCGCACCCATTCTTCCTCCCGTCCGACCTCTTCGCATGGCAAATGCCGGTCAGCGTACCGACCGTCTCTAAACCAGTTCAGCAGCCATCTCCAACCGCCGAACGTCCCGTTAACGAAAGCGACCTCGACCTTATGTGTCGCTTGGCCGCCGTCTTCAACGAACGCCCTGAGGGATTCCAATAGCAAGCCTGAAGACAGGATTGCCGCCACGATGTTCTACCAATATGTAGTGTCAGCCATAGTCAATTTTAAAGCTTAGCAGGCTTCCACAACGGCAGAGTAAAACCGCAACCCTAAACGTCGCCTCTTTTCACGCGAATGGTATAAATAACCAACGCGACAAAATCTTCAATTTCGTTCGCCAAGTCAATGTGCTCCTAGTGCAAGAGACAATACTCAAACCGCACACTCGCAATCCCAACATTGCGAACTATAACATCATTAGGAATAACGGCGGAACTCTTATCTACTATAAAAAGTCCTTGCACAGCGCGCCCAGCCATACGCCAACCCTCACCTTCCTAGAAGCCTTGGTCTCTCAGCTAGCCATGACCGACCAAGCCCCCATCACAATCGCGTCCGTCTATCTCCCTTGCAGACGGGACACTCAAATTTTACGAAGCGACTTCGTGGCACTCCTGTCCCTTGACAACTCATTTTGGCAGGAGATTTCAATAGGTTTCGGTGGAATGCAGCTAAATTAACCCCCGCGGGTTGACTTTAGACTCGCTTAGCGACGCACCCGACGCACTCTGTCTACGCCTACCCACTTTCCATACACACTAGGTCACGCACCGGATGTGCTTGATGTTATTATCTGCAAGAACATCAACCTCGCCTTACAAGGGAAACAGGTAATCCACGAGCTCGTTTCCGATCCGACTCAGGAACGACCTGAGGGAAACCACATAACCGCACCTAGATGCTATTCCTAGGAACATATTTTCAGTCAACGGCACGAATCTCGCCCAAAGGTTCTCCCTTGGCACATCCAGACCACCGTCAAGGATTGCTCGAGCAGGATCCCTCGGTGGATGACCACCGATGGACCCTGCCAAACGAAATAAAGGACCTAATGAGACGCAAGACGGAGACTCGTTCCCACGACTTGTATCCCACTGAAAGTAACCGGCCGGTGCTGCGTACCCTTCCGCGTGAAGTCCGATCACGCATAGCCCAGTACAGGAACAATCGGTGGTATAATCACCTCTCCAACATAGAACCTTCCCACATAGCTTTCTTAAAACTTCCCAAATCCTTAAAAGAAAGCACCGCCCAAACAATACCTCCCTTAGAGAGTTCAAATAAACCGCCAGCCGTCTTAGACGAAGAGAAAGCCGAATGTCTGGCTGACAATCTCGAGCTCCAATGCTCACCGAGCACCCTACCTACCGACGCCGCTCACTTTGCAATGATTGACAGCGAGGTGGACCGGAGGACTAAGGAACCACCTCACGATTCTGTTACTCAAGTTATATGCACCGAATTTTAGTCCATAATTAAAAACCTGCGACCACACAAGGCTCTCGGCCCCGACGACATCACCTACAAGGTGGTAAAACTCCTACCCATGTCCATTTTACGCCTACTGGTGATAATCTACAACGCGACCATATTCAAAGGCCTTCCCAAACACCTGGAAGGAAGTCGACGTCACAAGGGTTATCATGCCCTCGAAATACCCAATTGATCCATCAGCCTATCGAACCTATTCAGTCTTGGGTAAGGTATATGAAAGGCTCATCCTATCCCGCTGGACTTCGTGCTGTCCCGAAGGCTACCAATCAATGAGCAGTGCAGGTTTCGTACCCTACACTAATGAATATATCAAGTACACCGCATTACGGAGCACATTCTCAGTAAATTCCTTCGGGGCTACCGAACCAGAGCACTCTTCCTCGACGTGGCGAAAGCGTTCGACAAGGTCGACTATGTGTGATCGACTGTGCTCTGTCCTAGGTCCCATTCTTTACACACTAAACCATCGATATAGCACTCAATTGCGGTGTAGAGCTAGCCCTTTTCGCCGATGCCACCGGCTCCAATCTGTACCCTACACCTCAGGGAAATGTTTTCGGAAATGGTGGATCGAGGTGAACCCCGCCAAAAGTGCAGCTATGTACTTCTCTCGGCGCATCAAAATGCCGGATCTCCTAGCCATAGAGCTATTTGTTTATCCAATCCCCTGGAAAAATAAAGTCAAATACTTAGGCGTCACATTAGATGAAAGACTCACCTTTGGTCCGTATATCAACCGCGTACGGAATCGTGCAGTAGGAATCGCCCTAGGACGTTTGCACCTGTTACTTTAAGCTTTTTAACTATAAATATTTACAGAATTGTAAATATCCCTCAGAACAGCAGCTCGCGTTGTTATCAAGTTCCATTTTAAGTTTCCGGCCTTAGTTAATTTTTTATATTCATATATTCATTCACATATTTATAATTACTATGCATGTGTATGAATGCAAAGAAAAAATGTCAACATTTTCAATTATCTATAAAAATAAAAATTAGACATTGTTCGTTGGTACTGGTTGTCTGGACCGATTTGTTTTTTTTTAATGTTCGTAATAGTACAAAAAAGGTTTTTATGGAAAAAAAATAATAGTTTGCCCGGAAAATTGTCAAATTTTACTGTATGAAGTGAAGACCATAACTCACGACCTATCTATAATATTCAAAAATTCACAAATTGTAGTAAAGTGTTCCGGAGTTCCTACTGGGTCTGTGTTCGCACCTGTGGGCTACATTATGCACGTGAACAGCATGGTGAACGTAATAAAACACTGCAAGACGTATATGTACGCTGATGACACGTGCATTATGTACGCAGACCGAGTGATCGAGAGTAAAATGCAATTGGACTTAGTTGATAACGGAATTAACCTGAATATACAAAAGACGAAATGTATGTTCCTTAAATCACCATATATAAATAAACCTCGTGCGGCCCTAAAAATTATAGGTCACTCGTATGAATGCTTGCAATTGAATTTACATACAGAAGTAGTGTGTAATAAATTAAGGTGTATATTGTATAAATTTGTTTATCTCAAGAATATAACTGATAAAATCATTTTACGCATGCTGTACCATGCTCTTGTTGACTCAGTGATTAGTTACGGTCTGTCTGCATACGTCGCACTTTCAAAACCTACATGGATAAGATACATCTACAACTAAGATTTATCAAATTATTAGTCAATAAAAAAGTTAAAAAGAAATGTAAACAAAGGTAATTACAATTTATTGTTTAAAAACACTGGTATTCTTCCAGTTAATGATAAAATAAACTATTTGCTAGCAACAGAGCTACATTGCTCTCACAAGTGACGTTCTAGTTAAAAACTATGTGTATGGTAACCTAAGAAAGACAGCACGTAATATTTTTGTGGAACCAAGCGCGATAAACTGTTATGGAAAACGGACGCCTAGATACTTAGTGCCGCGAATATTTAATGCATATGGACTTAAGGAAGATAACATACGGAAGGACAGCAGCAAGAAAGAATTTAAAACGCAGCTACTAAGTATCTACGCTGCCGAATAATATAATTAAACCTTGCAATATATAAAATTATAGTGTATCTCATGTATCAGTTAGTATTTAAGATAGATTTATGGGTGCAGTTTTCGCTAATAAACTGTTTTAGCAGTTTGGCGAAACTATTATTTAGTAATTAAATGTAATGTTTTTAATAAATAAATTAAAAAAAAAAAAAAGAATCTCAAAAAAAAAAAAGAGTCTCAAATAATATACAGCGAACTAGGATTATTTATAGCATTATACAACATTTATAAATCTTAACACGATGAGGTACGATGGCCAAGCATATGATTATATGTACCTTTACTGCGATTTGATTTCTTCTCCCGGTCCTTTCCGCAGTTGTTATTGTATGTATATATTATATATAAATATATTATAATGTATTTATTTTTGTGCAGTTGACTAGAGCTTTCTAACAGCAACACTTTACGCGGTAATTTGTTCGGTTCAATACCGTTCTAGCACGTAATTGTAAGTAAAACCGTTGAAGCGGCTTTACCTTTATTTGGCCCGTGTGGCAGGCGAAGCCATTTGTTCTTTCAGAAATAAGTAATGAGCCGAGAAACCGGTGTCAACGCCCTGCTGCCGCCGCCCCATATTGTGATTTCCAAGGAATGTTATCACCCCCGCTAAGATCGCCCCGCCTTGTGCCCGACCGCCCCTATTTGACAACCGCCCCTTAATCCAAGTTCAGGCTTGCAACCTTCGCGTCGGGTTGTCGGGTATCGACTCTTGTTAGCTGTGAGTGTTTTTTTTTAAAGATTAATACAATACCTTGTACGTGTACCAAAATATTTTTGTTGATGTTCTAATTTGTGTGACAATGCATTTCAACTGTCTTTAAAAATAAATTAACATAATTCTTTTTTGTGGTGCGTCGATAGTTGTTACTGTACTGATTTAATCAACACCATCAAATCTCATTATTTGTGTTATGATCACTCAATAATCAGTGTAATATATTTTTTATTAAAATGTATAAGGTAAGTGAAAATGCATATATTCTTTATTTTATTACATATAATACATTTTCATTCGTGTGAGAATAAACTTAGTTGTGTTCTCCTTGTTTTGTTTGAATTAAAGGTTACTTTTTATTCTTTCTCAAATTATTGTCATGTAGTCTGCATCGTCTGCAAATGGATTTTATGCTATAGAGTCTGAATAGGCAATTAATTGCGAATATGTCAACTACTCACTATCGCTTGTACCATGTCAATACAATTTAATATTTAAGTGTGATATTAAGATCAGGAACAGGATAAAATTTGTTCAATTTTTTTTTCTTGCCGATCATACAAGTTATTCTCGAACCAGCTAAGTTTCAACTTACTATTAAATTATATACACTGCTAAATAATTACATGTAAAATAGAAAAATTAAAATGATAATACCTCGATGATCAAATTGTATGCATTTTACCCGAACCCCTATAAACTTTTTACATAGATTTGGCAAGTTGGACATTTTGAAGTCAGAAGCTAACTGCATCGTAGCTCTACTATTTAAAAAAAAATCCCCGAGCTACTTACGAGTGTTTAAAGCTAAATTAATTTATAACAGACTTAAAAAAGAATATCCTGATGTCATTTACTGAGGTGGTCACATAATTAAAGACATCTTCTATTTAGCTACATAAAACTTTATTGATAGTATTATCAATAGTAAAGATAAGTTTTTATGTTATTAATTAAATGTACTAATACTTTAATTACTATTAATTTCTATACTTATAAATCACATTATTGAAAGACAACAAAAACTTAACAACTAAACTAAGTACGTAAAACGTATTTAGTTTAGTTGAGACCTTTTTTCTTTTTCTTTAATTAAAGGCAGTTTAATGTTTCATGTTCTTAATTTAAAATAAAAAAAAAACAACCTCTTATTTTTTAATTTTCTCGGTCATCAAAAACGCGCCTAAAGCAAAAACAAGCTTAACGAATTATTAATATCTTTTTAATAATTTTCAACAAGATATTGTGGAAAAAACAACAAAGAACAAAACCAAGGGAGATCATTCTGAATTTTATGACAAAGGTTATTGGGAAAACGAATATAGGAAAATACGAATCACTTGCGATGCTCTAAAGATCTGATAATGAATGCTATCAATAACATTTAACAAAACAGAAAACGTACCTAAGAAATCGAAACCCAAAATAACACACTTACGTGAACACTTCAAATGATATGGTTGGCCAAAAAAGAACAGTTTAAATCAAAGAGAGCATATTCGTGTGTCAGCAAAAACCAACCAAAATTACAAGGCAAATTTATTTTGATGAATATCTCTGGTACTTTCAAAGAAAGCAAATATTAAAGCTAGATTAGAATTGGCAAGAATATATGATCATTGGACTGAACGTGACTGGAAATATGAACTATTTTAGGATGAAACAAAAATTATAACAATACATGAGACGTCCTATGAATAAAATAATGGATCCATAGTATATGACAAACACGGAGGAGGGAATATCAAATAGTTTGGGGATCATTTTTCGAAGATGGTATTGAATCTGTTAGGGGAAACTGTAGGAAATAATTTGCGGTAATTACAATATTTTAGAGGCTATTATATATTATATGGCTTTTAAAGAAACATGGGAGCAAATTCCAATGTAAACTTTCAAAATATTAATCTCTTGGATGTCAAAGCGATGTTATGCTATTTTACTGCTAATATTATAATAACGACCAAAAAATGATAACTTTACATAATGTCTTTAAAAATTCTAAAAAAAAACTTCTAAACTTTATTTTAAAATTATTATTACATTTATCTTTTCTCAGTTAGTACATCTTTAATTAGTTGGCAATACTTTGTTCGATTCAGTTTGAAATATAAATAAACGAATAAAAATGTTTGTGTCTCAAAATTATTGAATATATTCCTAATATCAAAATATGTCTAGTAATATGTAATCTATCTCAAAATGCCTACACATGATTTAAATATTATCGCAAGTTCCTATTGTATTAAATATATGTAATCAAAAACGTCAGTTGACATAAATGAGTTTACATATATTTGTTGACCAATAAGTTATTTGTTTACTCAGAACTTAATTAGTGAAGATGATTCTGTCAATCCTCCGACCTCGACAATCTTCGTTATAGGATTAAGACGACGATCAGAGGCTAGATCCGTATAACTAACCTCGGACGGCAAATAGATACCACCATACATTTTCCACTATTAGAGAAATCACAGTAGGTAGATCTTCGGTGGCGAAGACAGTTACGCAGACAGAGCACATTCAGATAACGAACACTTTATAGTAAATAAGAAACTTAAGTAAGTAGCTTCAGGATTCATGAGCCTAGAAACCGATGGAGCTGTAAGAGCCGCATAGTCTAACAAGTATTTGCCTAAACACAGAGACAATCGTCATCACCTTGCCTAAACTGATGTAAAGCATGTGCGATAAGAGTGAAGGACCATTCCGATAGCATTCAGAACACGCAATTCAAATACACAATGAATTCTGTTAAAAAATATAATATCGGACCACCATTAATTATTCTAAATAGTGGGCCTCTCGGTTATGGTAATATTATGTGTTTTTTTTATGAAATAAGTGTTGTCGAAAGAGGAAACTGTTCATCTGATGGTAAGTAATGGGCGTATGGGATTTACATCTTCCATCCTTAACAAAGATTCCCGAACCTTTGACTGTGATGGTATCTCTTGTAATTCGTTCCTCGGATCTCAATATTTCGAGATTTCTTTGTAAAGTAACATGGATTACTGCCACAATTTAGCGTAAACAACTTAAACTCACCACATGAAGACAACACCTTTATGTTGCTATTTCTGGCTGTTGATGTGAAGGCATGGTCCTTACCTCGTCGAACAGATCTATTCGCGTTGCAACCGGAATCTTTCACTGTTAAAAATAACATGAATGAGCTATCTTCAATCAAACATGTGTACCATTATAAAACTTACTATTTTATTCGAATAAGCCTGATGGTGACCACGATCCTCAGACATGAGGATGACCGACCCTAGAGAGAGAATAACAAAAAGGTCTTCGTTGTCAAAGAAAACAGTCGCGTTATGAGTTTTTGCGGCGGCCTTTCGGTCGGAGGTTTTTACAACACTTCAACTTCGTTTTTTCTAACTATTACGACAATTTTTTTCAAAGCCTGCTATTACGGAACGGCGCGGAGGGGTTAGCTTTATAGAGCTCTCGCCTTTGTTAAATTAATCAGGCCTACTTATTGACCAGTTATATAATATAGTCTAGTCGAATAGTCGAAACATGTATTTGAAAATTTCTTTAGACAATTTTTTTTTTCAAATAGAGAAATTCCATATTCGGGCTGACATGGTGACGCTTGTTTGCACGTTTAAAAACGCAATTAGATTGTATTGTATTGTATTGCAAGGAGTACATATTTATACTATTAATGAGTCCCTCATTGAACGACAACCAGATTATACAATATTTTCATTAAATATATACAGCAAACACTCATTTTAAAATTAGAACAACTGATGAAGTAATTAATTCTATAAAAACATTCAACACTTGTATAAGAAAGAAAGAAAATAATTCATTCATTCCAACAGCTGTAATTAAATTGAACATAACACAATGGTTTTGAATATATTAGTATAGAAAGGTTGGTGCGAGGTTTTCCCAACAGGTAAGTTTGAGGTGGCTAAGGGGTGAGTCAGGACATAGGTAAGCTACGAAACTATGTGTCTATTTCTCAACCAAAGTGTAGAAGGGTGCGTTGGAAGTGCGAGTATAGCTCATTTCTCTCGTTCTCATCCCTAATTCGCATACCTAGCTCGCAGCCCTAGCTCGCAGCCCCAGGTCACATCCTAAGCTCGAATCCTTACCTCGCATCAATAGACCGCAATCCTAACTCGCATCCCTCATGGCTCGTCGGCTCATGGTTCGTACATAAGTATTAAACACATCGCCCGTTTCGCATCCTCCGACATCCCTGGTGGAAAGGCAGCCTAATGCTGCGCCAAAATCACAACGCCGATCTTCAGTTGGATCCGTAGTGGCGCCTGGTACGGTGTACTAATCGCTATGAAATATAGCATCATACACATATACTATCTCGACATTATTCAGTTTTTTTTATACAGAATTTGACAGACGAACACAGTTCTGCTGATGGTGAGTGATTCCTGTTGCCCACATTCATTATCGATAAGGAATCATGATGTGGATATGTTGTCACCCATGAGGACTAAGATCGAATATCTCGGTAGTAGAAATAAGGGTCTTCTATCCGTACACTTTTCGCAGGTATTCTGTGAGGGCGTGGTCCTGCTCCCGTCGAGCGGACCCATTCATCGCTCCACCACTGCTCTCAGACTAAAAGGACAATAAATATAACAAAAAATAGAAATCCTTTTCACCCAAATATATACTGATAGTATAAAGGGTGACAAATGAGCACACAGTTCACCCGATGTAAATGATTACGGCGGTCCATGACACCAATTATTAACCTCGATAAGGAGTCATAATGCGGATATGTTGTCACACCTGTGAACTAAGATGGAATGATCCCTACACTCGCCAGACGAAACACAGCAACTTGATGCTGCTATTATACGCTAGTATTGCCTGAGGGCCACATCATCATCACATCAGCTCCACCGGGGAAAGGCCACGTTCCGCGATGGTTTTTTGATTGATAACAAAAGATATTTTGTTATCAACGTTACAGTCGGTTGAGACCAAAAAAATGCCCCTTTGAAGACATTGTTATATAGATATTAGATATATTTTTATTTGTATAGTATTAGCTCTTTGGGAGCAATTCCAAATATGGTCTACCAATAACTCTCGACAAATTTTTGCAAAACAAAAAGACAATCTTACATAAGCGCGTGCGCCTTCATGGAAGGTTTTAAATTCTTGCTGTTATTAAAAAAATTATGTACTTTCTATAATTACTTATAAATAATACAAAACACAAAATATATGGTAATATTCACAAATATTATTAACATTTTGACTCAGTGGCGACAACGGAGTTAATTTTCTTGCCTTGCAAAGAGTATGTGAAGGAAAAAAACTTAGGCCAAGAACGTAGGGAATTAAGCCTTTTTATTTCTTCTTTTAAATATTAGTGTGGCAAACGACCACGCAGTTCACCTGATGGTAAATGACGGATGCAGTGCATGTCATCTGCATCCATCTAATAGAAATATTCAAGATGCTTTTACGTTATAATACTGAGGATTGGGATGGACTACCCCTGCACCTGTGTGGCACCGCCAGAATTCTTTAAAATAAAAACACAATGAGTTTAACAAGAGGCGATCACGTGCCCTCGTGGTTGGAATACTCTTAGCTGCCAACCATAACTAAACTGTAATACAAATTGTTAGTTTTCGGAACTTCGTCGTTTTCCGTTTCTGGCACTGCTTCCACTGCATCCTTCCTGAAGAGTAAAGACAAGTTGGAGCCAAATAGCAATAAAAAAAACTAAGAAACGTGATTTTTTTTGCGTAACTCACCTACATCGTCTTCGTTGTTTTTTACATATCACTGCTACGCCAATTCAAGGATAAGATTATCCTTATTACTGCTGCCAAGGCATGTGCATTACGATACCTTATCTCTAATGAATGCAGGTCTTATGTGCCGCAAGAAACGCTTACCATCAAGTGTACTGTGTGCTCGTATGTCACACTCAATAAAATACAAAAAAAAATGTAGCAGTAGTTAGTATAAAAATAATTATTTAAAAACAATTATAGTATAGTTCGTAACATAAACGCAAAGGGAGGTTATAGTTCAAATGGCGGCGCGTGTACCGTGGGCCCTTGCGTCGGTTATTTAATTATATCGCTTACCGATATCGACAATATGCCTCGGCTCCACTACGCACAACACCATTTAACTCCTAACACAACCCTCTAAGCATATTTGTTGGCTATTACCTTGTGACCAAAAAGATTCCGTTCTGATTTATAAACATTCATGTAAAAAGGCAAATTGATTGTTTTCCGGTCTGTACAGTGATTTAAGTATTTGTAACGTCAAATCTTGTCAGATAAGCGTAAGGTTCAATTCGATAAGAAGACGATTAGGCAGGATTTTGGTGTTCAGTCATTACTTAATATAGTTATCCTTTTTTTTATAATACTAAGAGTGACATACACAATTAGCCTGACTGTAGGTGATGGATGTCCACCCATCTTCAAAGAAGATCCATTATGTACATGTGTAGTCACCGCCGACATCTGAGATGGAATGCCGCGTTACCTTATATCAGCTCTCCGGATCCCTATACTCACCATAACCGAAACACATGAGCGTTATGCTGCTAATCCATGCTGGTGTTCTGTGAGAGCGTGTTCGTTTCCAGGTTGAGGCGACCCATTCATGCTGCTGCCACATACAGGCTGCAGCCTGACTAACCCGTTTTAAAAATTGTAAGAATAAAATGTTCGAATCAAATCTTACTAACACCTATAATCCTATGTTTATAATACGTAGCCAATTACTAAAAATAGGACATTTTTAAGAGAATGCTCGCAGTGCATTAACCTTGCAAAAATTCCAGTTAAACACTCCAACTTGCTTTTTTGCTAAGAGATGGACCTTAAGTTTCGTAGACCGTAACCTAAACCATTAGGCTACGCCTCAAAATTTAACTTCACCTTAAACGAACCTCATAAAGGTTATCCATTTTTCGTGTTCACGAACAAAACAAATCGTTGTTGCTGTTTCAACATACGCCACGCGACAATCATTATCGGCGTATCCGGAATTATTGAACGAGGGCCGTTTGTCACGGGGCGGTGTGTGTTCGGGGCTGCCGCAATTATACCGTATGGTGAAAAGGCCCTCCGCCGTTGCTAATTATCTATTAATGGCAAACGTTACCCCGCACGTAATTGCTACGTTTGACTGTTTGAGGGCGGTGTATGCATAACATACCACATTTTGTAAGATCAAAAATGATATCATTTTTGACCGACAACAATAAGGAGGTTCGTTTTTTTTTTTTGATTTGATAGAAAATGTCTATGTAATGTATATATATATTTATAAGTGTATATATATGTATGTATTCACGTATTACAAAGAATCTCTAAGGGTAATTGTGATTATTCTTAATAGTTTCGGTATATTTGAACTACGTAAGTAGTGCTTGTTTAAAAGAAACAATTGTGCTGTTTAAAAAGTATGGAATAATATTGTTACTGTTACCGGTACATATGCTGTCTGTGTAACCTTCTAACCCCCTGAACATACACGTTCATAGTAAAGTATGATATATAAAATTGTGTAATTCATATAAAAAATTAATTCAAGGTGCTGAATGAAGTGTTTTAGTCTGTCATAGATAATGGTCTGGGAAACTTAAGGTCCTAGGTCCACCATTATTGTGGACCATATCCTAGCACAAGCATTACCCACCAGCTTAGTTGGAGTGGTTAGCCGGAATATTAGTAATGTTAATTAGCATTGCTTATATTTTAATTAAAAAAGACATTTATAGCAACACACGGTAAAAGATTGGTTTTTTAAAACATTCTTGATTAACATAATTATGAAATTAAACTTTGTACTTGACAATTATTGTAATGAAAATAAAAATATTTTTAACAATATAAATAACACCTTACTTAAGTTTTTTGTAAACAATCATTACATATTAATTATAATATAAAGTTAAATTGTTTCTTAGTACATTTAAAATGTTTAATTACATATATTATAATAATGAATGCTTTTTAAATGTTAATTTAATTTTTTTCTTTTTTATTTCGAGTTGTGAATTTAGTTACACACACGAAATTGTTCATGACATTTGAAAGATCAGATGAAATCTATGAAGAAAAATTAATCGGCATTATAAATATTTAAAAAATATATACATATATATGTTCTATTGCTGAAATACGCATAAATTAATTCTACCCATAAACAGATTGCGTAGAATTATTTATTTATTAAAAAGTCACATCAATAGAGTAGATAGTAGGAAAGTAAATAATTGCCTAATGGAGAGTGAGTACTATCTCAGTTATTTCAGAAATTAAACGTTTCCTTTTTTTTATATAATACATTAGAGAAAAATAACAAAGGCATTGCGATTTACGAATAAATAGATGCGTAAAAGCACATAGCTAAATGTGACACTTTGCACTTTCCTAAATAGATTTTTTAAAGTGGCCAAGGAACCGCAAACGATATTGAATCAAGGTGAAATTGATTGAGTTTTCTGCACATACGCCAATAGTAAAACTGTTCTGTTCGATATTGGTGCGATTCAAAGCATACACATAGAACGTATATGATGAACCCAGAGGTTGATTCATCCTCATCATTTTAACAATGACACAAGTAACACAGTGGTAGTGCTACACTGCAGTTTTATTTCTAACTGCAGAATGAATAGGTCAGCTCGACCGGGGTAGGAGCACGGCCTCACAGAATACCGGCGTGAAATAGCAGCATAACGTTTTATCTGGTGAGCGAAGGGATCCGGAGACCTTTATTACTGGTGACGAGGCATTCCATCTCAGTCCTCAAGGGTGACAACGCATCTGCAATATGATTCCTTGTCAAGGATGAATGTAGATGTAATGGGCCGCAGGAATCAATTAATCTCCCTCTGCCCGCTGCCCTACGAATATCATCGCCCCACCTAGTTACAGGGCGCCCACACTACGTTTGCCGATTCGCTGTCTCGACTCAAGAACCTGACTGCCCCAGCAGCCATCGGCGACCTGCCCACTACTACTGGTTCTATTGCGGGAACTTAATAGGGATCTGCTGTTGTGATTCCGGGGAATCCACATAGTTCAAAATTTAAAAAGAAAACTTTGTTCGTCATTATAAAACGCCTAGTAATAAGTGGTTTCCTGTTTAATAATGTCAGGAGGTCGGGAGTGATGTGATTTTCATCATAGGTTTTAAATTGGAGTTTAGGACAAGTTCACGAAAACAATGCCGTTATACGGCTTTTAAAGTGGTCTGCAACTTAGGTGAACTCTAGGGAACTTCTCTCTAGGAACTCTCTAGGTGACTTCTGACAAAGTGAAGTGAAGTTAAAAACAAAGATTTTATGAAGACTTTTAGTCTTTTAAAGGCTTGCAGATAAAATGTAACATTGTAAATGCTATGAAATGAAGTTCAGAATTGAATAACACACCTAGGTAACCTAGGTAACACACGTATCTCATTTATCTGTATCAATTGTCTGTCGCTTAGTGTGTAAAAATAAATAAACTACATACATTAAATGTAGTTTATTTATTTTTCTTGTGAATTGAATATCAACCGCACTTCTCTATATTAAGTGACATTTTATTAATTACTCATAATTTTTGTACATAATTCAAGTTCACACATTCATTAAAATAACTTCGACGGGTTGTTTCATTACCTGGAAGTAATCGGCTAATAACAAATAATTTGAATAAGTATAACGTATAAAATGTTATTAGTAAACTTGAGAAAGAGTATCCATCATCTGATTTAAGATGGGATCCTTATGGCGCGTCAGATGTGGGTATCAAGTTCTCTGTTAGTTAAGCATGATTTAAACTATCAGTTGCTCTCTAATAGCAAAACTTTCCAATTTAATCAGCAACAATTTATGATCGAAAAATTCCTTTAAACTGTATAACTGCTTAAAAGTATTTCGACTGTGCTTGTATAAATACTAGATCTACCTATATTGTTAAGTCAAGTAAGGTGCATGTAGACCGTTATGGTAAAACCATGTTACTCTACAGGACAGTGCATTTTATGAGACAATGTCCTAGTTTTTCGAAATTTGGAGATATTAAGATCCAGGGGACCGAGCTCGTTTGCTCGTTTACCGTAAAATCAAAAGCGAAAGCATGAGTAACACGATAAACTTAGAGCATAATTAAATAATATGACTTATTAAATTGTATGTGTACTCGTATGTGCGACTGAAATATATAAAATATACTTACATATTTCGCCTGCTTTAAAGAACCTACTCTTCTAGCAGATTTCGACCACGGTGACCATCTTTGGGTTTAATCTACTGCGCAGTATATATTTTAGTGCCGTGAGCATTTGCGTAAATACAAAGTCATTGCCTAGTCGTTTCCTTACCTAGTCCGATGTAATGTATTCACAATTAGATCGGAGGAAGGTTCAAATTCATAGGACGTTCATAGCAATTTGTTTTACATGCAGGCCAAAAGTTTAAGATCACCTTAATTTAAGTAGGAAAATAAAGTAACACTCCAATAAAATATAAAATTTTTAATTAACCTGTTTAATCATCTAATAGAACATTGATTGACAAACAATATACTTAGAAGCGTAAAGAAATATTGATTTTTCATCAAAAAAACCTTTACATTTTATGACTTTTTTCAAAAGTTACGGAATACGGGAAATCAATTTGTTAATGGTGTCTTGTGATATATTGTTCCGAATTTCGCATAAAGCATTCCACATTTCTTCGATGGCCACGATTACGGATGTTCCTATCAAGCTCTTCCCGCAAAAGTTCAATGGGATTGAGATCTGGGCTCTGAGTAGGCAAAACCATGTTTTTTAACACCCCTTGTGCCCCTTTCTCTTCTAAAAATCCTCTACAAAATTTTGAGCTATGCTTTGGATCATTATCTTGTTGGAAAATGAATCAATCTCCAATTAATCTCAACCCGGAAGAAACGGCATTTTATTCTAAAATGTTTTTGTACTGTTCCTTTTTGAAAATTCCTTCAATTTTAATCAAATCCAGTTCCAAATCGCCAGTTCCTTGGCTAGAGAAGCAACCCCAGACCATAATTGAGCCACCACCATGCTTAATTGTTGGGACTACACAATCTGACATCATCTTTTCTAGGGCACGATACGGATGGATAATTATGTTGTTTATGTGCCGTGTATTATTTGGCCGGCAGGGTAAAGACTATTAATTATAAATAGAAGTCCTTTGTATAAGTGTGGGTGTAATATATGCAATTATAATTATTTATTATATTTAACAAAAAAATAAACTTTCTTAAACTAAACTAAACTCTTCTTTTTGCATTATGCAAAAGAGCCGATTTTTGAGTAATCACTTCTTTTAGCTTTTTTCAAAATAAGTCAAAAAAGCAATATCAAAAATTTATTAAAAAAATAGTATCAATTAAAAACTCATATTTTCTTCTGATTTATAAAAACGTTAATCGTTTTGGTTATTTATCAATATTAAAACAACAATTATCGGTCCAAATTTAAACATGTGAGACAAAAAACTATATTATTTCAATATTTTATTGAGATTTTTTTCCACTAAAATGCCTTAATAACAAAAAAACATTATGAAACATGGCTTGCAGATTATTTTAAAAACATAATCGTTTTATTAGCTCTCCAACAATGCATAACAATTAGGAACTTATTTCAAAGAAACTTAAAAAAAACTGATCACAAAGGAAGCAGGCGGAAATTCGTTATCGAAGTAAACTTAAAATCGCTGTTTGAATATCTTGCAAATAGGTTTAATATAAACTTAACATAAAAAGGCGTACCTAAGCCTTAGACCTTAAGTTTAATGTAGTGTTTAATTTTTTTTTGTTTAACTTTTGCATAATGTATATGGGGGTAAAAATTATCAGAAATAGTCACCCCTATCACCACCTAACGGGAATATGTCGAATTACCAATAACCCTGTATATTATAATTGCTATCCAAGCAGTCATAATAGACGTGTATTAATGAGGTAACGCCATTAGATCTCGCCCATAGCCACGTTGGGAGCTGTCAAAGAAAACACAAGGAGATAATGGAGGTAAGTCAGCCCCTCGGGGCCGTGGGAGACTCCAGGTGACTCATAGGCGCGACGGCATTGCATTTGAATGTTTTCCATGTCAAATTATAGCACAGTACTATCATTTTATTGAGTTACATGTTCTACACAATTATCGCGCAATTAATCCGCAGACAAAATTATCCAATGATATGAATTTATTTCAAGTTATGTTAAGTAACCTGAAATAAATTTATGGCAGCGGACTTATTCTTTTTAATGCAAGTACTTAATATCTACTTATTTAAAGCACTATTTAATTTTGAAGTACATATATTTAGGTATATATATCTGTGGTCATAGATCAGACAATGATAAGTACATTTTTGCTCAGTATGACTTATTAATATAGGTATACTCGCCAAAAGTTGAAATATAAAAGTTATCATAATCTGATTAGTATTCAATACAACAGTAATATTTTGCATGTAGTTATCCTGATATGACCAAATGAAAGATCATTTTTTGGCGATTATACCTATATAATATTTCATTGTCTGATCTATGACCACATATATATGTCTTCCGGTTATCATATAATTCTGTTTTGTGCGATCACTAAAAATCATTTTTATCCTTATTACAAGTCTCTTTTATTGTTTGTTACTTTTAAACTTAGTCCCTATAGAACAGATTTTAATACACATTTCAGAATTTGATAGAACAGTTACTTATTATAAAACTTTACTAACTTTTTAGAAGTGAAATACCTACAGTATTCGAATTAGTGTACAATTCGTTTTGTACACAATTCGTATTCTGATTCAATAGGGAGGTTAGGACAAAGAAAACAAAATAATACGTTATAAGACGTATATTACTGTTTCGTTTTATTACCTTAACTAAAATAAACACATAAAGAAATATATAAAAATAAATATAACAGTTTCTATAGCCTCAATTTGACTGTAACAAAAAAGATTGGAACACCAGTTAAAAGGGTGTATTTGAGAAAGCGGCAGTAGAAGACACGTAACATGGTTGCTATGTTTTGGATAGTAAGCCAGAGAGCGGCAACCCAACCGCCGGTAAAGAAAAATCCCATCTTACTCCACGGGGCTGACTGTCATTCGAGTCGCCATAAACGATGTATGCAATTCCGCAATGAATAGTTCATTGCGGAATTGAATGAAGATGAATTATTGAAAACAATATAATTTGTTTTTTTATCTATGTATTTAATTATACTTAAATATAATTTATTTGCTTGATTCATAAAAAAAAATTATCTTATAAATACTAAAATTCGTACTTCACGTTTTGTTAATATTGATGTTTTTTTTTCAATCAGTAATTCAAACGATATTCAATTTAGGATGATCCATATTCAAATAATTCTTGTATATAATGTAATTTAAATTCACTGTTTTTTTTTTGGTATTATACATTCTACAATTTTAATTCTAAAGATTTGTTATTATATGTTATGGTACACACCACTTTACCTTTTGAGAGTGTTGCTATTGGTCCAGAGACCTGTATAGCTTTGTCTAACAAGACTCGCGGGCGGAAGGCCCGCTGATTAGGGAGACAAAGCCGATGCTGCGAAGAACGTCGACAACAACGCAGGGGGGCGATAATACGATCTGAGGGCCCCTCATAAGGAGTTACGAAACCTCTACTCGGATCGCTATTTATAGGGACCATATTTTGTCATTATCATCGCAATCTATGAATAGTCCACTACTGAACATGGGGATCTATGGGGAGGCCTTCCCCGATAGATTGCCACAAAGCACTATCCTGAGCCAATTGCATCCATTAACGTCCCGCAAATTTGCATAGTTACTATATAGCGACTGTCATGGTAAATAAGCTTGAAATGCTAGATAAGCAACGACAATAGTTAAATGGCTGATTATAGCCTACTATACTTTAACATGCGCAGACCGTACCCTAAACATTTTGACGTTAAAAACTTACTTATAATTTTTTTTTTAATTTTATAATAGACGGCTGGTCTCTGAGATCCAGTGCCACTTCTACAGTTATTTTAATTATCCAGGTTCTTGGCTTTATTCTTTCATGGTCCTAAGTTGCTCACCGCTGTGAGATCCTCATACTCATAATCTTTATTTGCCTCCTATACTCCTTCCACCCATCGTTTCTTAGGATGCCTCTTTATCAGTATATTTATATATTATTGTATATGTATTTTAACATATATTTTATTAGAATAATATAAGGTATTTGTTGTTGTGCCGTTCAATTGGTTATTATATATATTATATAATTTGGTGCACTGTTTCCTACCGTTCTTTTTAAACGCCGTACGTAATCCGCTGTGATTGCAGCAATAAAAGATGGTTTCTTTTTGACACAACTCTTTTGGCTGGGAATAAATAAATTAAATAAATAAAGAAAAAATAAACCAAGAATGGTTTATAATAACAAAACTTATACTTAAACGACTTGCATTTAAGCGTAGTGGCAGTTGTTAATGGAGATGGTGTCGAATCATTGCTACATTATTTATTATATTAGGTTATTACATATGAAATTGCCGTTTTGTATGAAATAAGTTAATCTTTTATTTTCAAACTTTTTTATTTCTGTTATTTAAAGTAATCATCCATGTAATCGATGCACCTTTGCCAACGCAGTGGTAGTTTATTGATGCCCTTCTTGTAAAAATTACCTGGACGGGAGGCAACAAACTCTTCAAAGGCATTTTGTACTGCCTCTCGGGAATTGAATTTTTTTTCCCGATAAAAAGTTGTGCAAATTTTGGAAAAAGTAATAGTCGGTGGGTGCAAGGTCTGGTGAGTACGGTGGATGAGGAAGAGCTTCCAACCCTAACTCTTGCAGCTTGGAGAATGTCTGTTGTACAGTATGGGGCAGTCGCGCGTTTCAGTCCTTCACAGAACACATCTGCAGTAATGCTCATGCCGTTTGGTAAAAAAACTGTGATGAATCACACCGGCACTAGACCACCAAACAGTGACCATCAACTTTCTAGAAGTCATTTTTCGTTTAGGGTATTGCTTTGGTGCTGAACTGGGACTTGCTGAGCGCTTTCGATTGTCGAACAGAATCCACTTTTCGTCTTACGTCACAATTCGGTTCAAAATTCTTTTATTTCTGTGCATGTTGAGCAGCGCGAGGCAGGTCTCAATGCGTACGTTGCGCTGGTCATCGTTCACTTCGTGGGGCACCCATCTATCAAGCTTTTTTACCTTGCCAATTTGTCGCAAATATTACCAATATTGTTTTGATGTTAAGATCCAAAGCTGCTGCTAGCTCGGCTGTAGTTTGAGTATCATCAGCTTACACAATTGCCTTTAATTCATCATTGTTAACCAAAGTGTCCGGACGACTACGAAGTTCATTTTTCAAATCAAAATTTCCAGAACGTTACCGGGGAAACAATTAACGGGTTCTCTCCGTAAACGTTGTTGATGTAACGTGCCGTTTGTGCTGCGTTGGTACCATGACGAAAAATGTTCAAACGTAATGAAAATACAAAGCTATCAATAAACAAAAGACTGACTTTGTAAAAAGAATGTCATGTTTTTAAAACAAAATTAATTTGAATTTAGAATTGACAGCCAATCAAAACTTTTTTTTGGTTTGAAATGGCCAATACAGAAGAACGGCAATTTCATAGGTAAAGACCTAATATTTCATTTAGTTATTTTTCAAACTAACACCAACTTGCATGCTAACTTTACTCAATACGTTACGCCGGTATAGCGCAAGCTCCTATCAAAAGCTCGTAAGTGTCACCAAGTGGACTTAGTAACAATACCGTGCCAATATCAAGCAGGGTTTGAATCGACAATCGATTATTAATAGCCCGCGTGCGATGATGTGGCGAAACTCTTTCAAACTTCCCGCAAGTGTCGCGAGGATGTGCAGCTAAATTGATTGGCCATTGTAATAAGAAATTCGTATGCGCATATTTTTAAATCTAATTTAAAAACCGTCGCCTAATGTTGTCGAATATCGATTCCGTTGGCTTCGTTTAGAAAGATTTTTGTTTTTTGATTTTATGGTTTTAAACATTTGTAACTCTAAGGATAAACTCCTATACAAACTTAATAACAAAAGGTTTTTTAAAGAATTAAAAAATATATTACACAGTATAAGCATTTTTCCGATCGAATTAGAAATATTTACACGATTTAAAAAGCAGCGTCCGCTTCGCTAAGACTTTCTATGGATAAATTGGTCTAACTGGAAGTTCTTATGTCTACTATTATATTTAATTAATCATTAAACAAACTATATTACATAAAATGCCACAAATAATGTGTACGTTTTGAATAAAATTAAGAGTACTGCGCGTCCAATCAAGTTCTCATCAAAAACAAACTATTAAAAAATAGTACGTTGCTTTAGCTATTAAATATTACTGGTAGTAACACATCAAAGCTATCGACTAGTTGTAGCGCAAATAGATCGCCCCGACCGGGCAAAGAATGCCAGCGTAAAATGGGAGCTTAGAATAACAGCGTTTCCTATTAACACATAAAACTGAGACCTTACTAATAGTGACGACCCGATCCGCCTTAATCCTCCGAAGTGATAACAAACAATATAATAGTTTCTGATCGAGAATAAATGTAATTGTCGCGGGCAGCAGATGAAATGTGACCTTTGCCATCCACATAAAAAAATGTAATTAGGATATAACATTCTAGGTTATAATTTCTATTCTATATGGTAACTTCAAGTAGTTACGCTCGTTAAAGATAAATGCATAGGTACTAATAAAAAAAGTTGATTCATTATAAATGATTTTATAATGAATCTAATTTTATGATTTACTTTTCATTTCACATTTGTCACGTTTAGTTTCATAATTTTTTTAATTAGTTTATTTTAAAGTAAATTTCATAAAAAATTATGCCGTCACTGATGTGTACTATCCATTGTTATATTAACATAATATTATTAAAAATATTAATTGAATTATGTATTATTCCTGAATTCTTAAGGAAGTTATAATTAAATGGGCATTCTTATTCGAAAAGAAAACCTACTATTTAAGGTGAGAGTTGAGAATGGTGGAACAAAGTTGAAATCATCAATGTTGCCCACGTTGGCTGCAAATATAAGAATCTAATGTCGTGGCTCGTGGGTTCGAATCCCGGCCGTTCTTAGCCGAGCAATACTTTTGTAAAACTAATCGTTAGTTTTTCAGGGTGTTTGTGAAAGTCACTATACTCGAGCCTTCTTTTGATATTAGGGTTCGCGAAAGTATTACAAGCAGTGGCAGAGCTACACTGCAGTTTGATTCTAGCTGCAGAATGAATGGGTCAGACCGGCCGGGGTATGACCACTCCCTCACAGTATACCAGTATAAAATAGCAGCATAATGCTGCTGTGTTTCCTCCGGTGAGTGCAGTGATCTGGAGACCTTTATTACTGGAGACGAGACATTCCATCTCAGTCCTCAAGGATGACAACGCATCTGCATTATGATTCCTTGTCAAGGATGAATGTATGTCATGGGCCGCAGGAACCACTTACCATCTCGTAAACTGCGTGCTTGTTTATTACTCTTAATGTAATAAAAAAAAGTAAATGAACTGATGAGTAAATGCTTTGCGTTCGCTCAAACACTTACCGTACTATACATCCTGGTCAGTTGACAGAAATAACTAGGACATGTCGCTGTGATTTAAATTGATCTGGACATCATAGACATTTTGCCTGGTAGTGATCAATTGTGGGCTTATCATTGCCGATACTCCAAATCATCTAATAGGCATTGGCATTTTTGTTTAAAATAAAATTAATATATTAGGGTTTTCAAGTATATTTAGCTAGCATAATAAATAGTATTAATTTGAGTGAATTTACAAACAGATGATGGAGGTTAGAGAGGGAAAACCAGAGGTGCCGTGTCGAGTGTGTGGAGACAAGGCATCAGGGAAACATTACGGAGTGCCCTCGTGCGACGGCTGCAGAGGTTTCTTTAAGAGGAGCATCCGAAGGTAAGTGCATAACAGACAAGATCAAGCTGGTGCTTGAACCGACCCCTGGAATTTCGAGAAGATGCTTGCCACAGTGAATGTGGTCATTGGATCAACAGCATTATCATCATGGCTCTTAATGTATGTTTTACTGGGAGACAGATTTGTGCGTTATGCACTCTGAGTATATCATGCGATAAAATGGCAAAACAAATGAAAGAAGGCACAAAATTACTTTTAAACGACACAGACACAACGACGAAACACAATTTAAATCCGATGAATACATCTTATTCGTGTAATTCAGTTCTTATTCTAAATACTTTCAGAATATATTAATAAAATTTTAACATCATCGTATTTAGCTTTTTACATAATCGTGTTCAAGACCAAAATGATTTAAAATTAACGATAGTTGTTTGTGTATTAAAAGTAGAAGTATTTGTTCCTATATGACCTATTTTAAAAAATATTTTATTGCTAATTGTTAGTTTTTTGAGTGGTTAGTTTAAGACAGCCATTTAAAATATTAAAAATGTGCATACACACGTCTGAAAGAGTTTGTATTCACTTGGAAAAACAGAATATATTTTTCATGCTGAATTATTTTTAACTTTATTTTCTAGCATTTGTTATTTGTTTAAAAATCTGTCATTAAAAAAAGTACACATATATACACACAAAAATCAATGCTTTTTGACGCGTATTCTTGTTTCCACCAGCAAGATATTTTAGTCGTCGTGTTTGTGTGTACTTTAAGTAAAGACTACGAGAGAAATAACGCACAGAGTCTATCCCTCAAACCTTGGTACAATAGCCAAGTTAACCAGAGCACGGGTAACTTGGCTGAGCGACCTCTGAGCGAATATGTATAAATTGTAGTTATTAACAGTGGTAGAGCTACACTGCGGTTTGTTTCTGGCTGCAGAATGAATGGATCGGCTCGGCCGGGGTGGGACCACGCCCTCACAGAATACCAGCGTAAAATAGCAGCTTAACGCTGCTGTGTTTTTAGTCTGGTGAGTGCAGGGATCCGGAGACCTTTATTACTGGAGACGAGGCATTCCATCTCAGTCCTCAAGGGTGACAACGCTACTGCATTATGATTTCTTATCAAGTATGAATGTAGATGTCATGGGCCGCAGGAATCACTTACCATCAGGTGAACTGTGTGCTCGTTTGTTACTCTTAATGCTATAAAAAAAAAAAAAAAACCTTACCCTAAGCCAGAGGTTCCCAGACTTTTCTCATAGAACACGTTCAAAATTAAGCTGGTTCCGGTGGACCCCCTGCGGCTACATTTCTACCATATTCCCAAAACACGTTGTACTGCATATGGAATACGCAAGTTTTTACAAGTAAAAGTCGCTGAGCTTCTTAAAACATTATCTGCCTACATTGATAGGTGAAGTCAAGCCAACATTTTAGTTCTTCACTATCGAAAGCAAATAAATTTTCGTGGACCCCTGCTTAAGAATTGTGAACCCCCATTTTTTTGTCGCGCCAACGTAGACCCCCGTCGAGTCTCCCGTAGACCCTTCGGGGTCCACCTGTACCACATTGAGAACTACGGCTCTAAGCTATTCCACAGATGATAAATGCATAAAAAACCGTTGTTGACACTATCAGTTTACTACTATCACGTCGCGCAATAAAATACATATGAATTTCTTTAGGACCGAAGCCTATTATACATTTCTTTATTGTATTGAGAGTGACAATCGACCACACAGTTCAACTAATGGTAAGAGATTTCTGTAGCGAACGACACCCACATTCATCCTAGATAAGATGCTTTGTCATCTGTGTGGACTAAGATCAAATACCTCATCACCAGCTAATAACGGAAACCTGAACTCACCAGTTCTCACTGCAGTTTTATGCAGCTAATTTCCAGTTAATACGCACCGGACTGGCGGACTCGATGCCTTAGGCATTCTCTAGGGGTCAACCTAAGGGTAAAGCAGAGATGAAATGAGGAATTATATTAATTATAAAATACAGATATAATATAAGATATATATAACAAATACAATATTGAAGATTGCTAGTTTTCATAAAGCAACTCAGTAATGATTTGCTATAAAATTCTAAATGTAGGTATGCGACATTAAAATTTTGTACTTAGCATTCGGCGCGAGTTTTTCTAAAAAGACGGTACTTTAATATTATCTCGGCCCACCGTGCTCGTGATTCGAGAATTGCGGCCATTACAGTTTCTCTTCATGTTATTGACGATCAGTTTGAATCACGGAGATACATCAAGATGTCGTTAGAATCCCAGTATGTAATTAATAAATTTATTTAAATCTTGAATTTAAGAAGATAAATTTTAGTTCTTGTATAATTTAGTTAGTATGATTAATTTAATTGAGTTTTCATAATTTGTTTTGCAGGAACTTAGACTACGTGTGCAAGGAGGGTGGTCGGTGCATCGTGGACGTAGGCCGAAGGAATCAGTGTCAGGCTTGCCGTTTCTCCAAATGCCTGAGCGTTAATATGAAGAAAGAAGGTTAGTAATCATCACAGCATACCTATATACCTGTAATGTAGTTCGAGAACTCATAAAATTTAGAAGTGGGTGAAAATTGGGCCATTTGTAATCACAAACAACGACCTATTAGTTGTATATAGTTAAAGTACTAAAAGTATATTGACGTTACAAATAATAATTACTATACTATATATGATATATATATATATATATATACAATTAATACTTAGATTATAATAGCTACATATACAAGCACCATGGCCGGCTTCGCATAATGTACAAACAATAACGAAAACTATATTTGCATTAGATCTTAAACTTGTTAATATTTTGAATTTTTTTCTTAACCAAGTTATGTAATTTGTCGTGATATATCTGTATATTTAAAAAAATGTATTGAACATGTTGAAATTGTTTTATAATAAGGTGAAAGTCGGAACTAAATTTATAAGCTAGTAACCAAGTTTAATATGTTCCATCAGAAACACATTGCAAAGGGACATTTTTATATTATTTTATCATGTTACACAAATATTGCGCAATAGTAATGTTTTTAATGTTCCGTATATCTGTACGTCCATCGCAGGCATTGTGGGACTCTATTTTTTAATAACTAGTTATTAATACTCGGTATTGTTATAGCACTGCCTTTAAAACCATAGTGGTGTTAGCCATATGTTAAGTGTTAGCTCTTAATTCATGTTACACAAGCTGAGCTGGATCCCCGGTGCCTACATGAAATGAGTTATATGTATGAGTTAATTATAATTTTAGTGCAGATGGAAAACATGTGTGAGGTTCAAAAGTCGAACCATTGACTTAAACATGGTGTGAAATGAATGACTTTTAAAGCCAGATTACAATGATATATAATTAAACTTTATTCAATGTCTTTCTGAACAAATACTTATACTAAAGTTATCACTGGATGTGCAAAAAAACTTACACTTGGCTTTTTTTTATTATTCATAACAAATGTAAAGTACTGTTGGGTAAAAGTAGCAACAAGTTAAATAAATAAAACAAACATATTCAGGGTACAGATTGAGGATAGGTGTAGAATAATCAACAAGCATTAATTTTTCTCCTGGAGTTTATTTAATTTGCAAATAGATATTACTAGTATTTGCCTTATATGTTATTAAGAATTATTTTTATATCAGTGTGAGCTTAAATTGAATAAGAATAGAATGTCTATTTAAAAAGTTAATTAAGTTATTCACACTTCTCTTTAGTATAAGCTATCTTCATAAACATTGCACTGATTTTTACTGCATTTTGTTCACTTAATAAATCATTTTATATATAATGGTGAATATATCCAATGTTGAGAGCATGCCGAAGAAACTGGCGGACAGTTTACACCACAAGGTGACTAGATTTATATATAGACTCAAGACTTCATCTAATCCTACCAATTCAACCATGGAGGAACTTGAGTTCTTTGCTTTCAAGGAGGTAGTAGTGTCAATGCTCAATCTCCTGCAACGGCAAATTTGTAACTGTAGCAAGGCAATTGATATTATTAATATGAAACAATGGCAGAAGTTTCTTCTCTTTAATGGCATTCCAGAGACACCGGAGGCATAATTTAAACTGGAGATATTTGTGTTCATTCAAGAGAAAATGAGTCTTTATCATATCAGTGAATCCTCTATTAAGCAGTGTCATCAGATTGGGACCCAAAATAATAATCAGAAAAGGCCAGTACTTCTTCACTTCTACATACATAGCATAAAGTCAGTCATCTGGCAGAACAAAAGTAAATTAAATTCGGTAGTAGATCAAATTACAAATAGAGGGAAGAACCTTCTATTTGTTATTTGATCTGCTTCCTTCACATAAAATAATTCCAAGGCTTTTTAGACATTTTATTTAGTTCTATACTGTACTTCAAATAATTTTATTTCTTATTATTTATTTTTACTATTTTAAATAAGTAATTCTTGTATAGAGCTACAATTCAATTATTGAGGTTTGTTTACAAAGCGTATGCCGCTGACTGACATGATGATATTAATTTATCCCTAATGGGAAAGGCAAAGGACTTTAGTCTATAGAGCCAGGTCTTGTTAGTATCATGGTTGGTCTGAAACTCCCCGCTGACTGATTTGACATTGCTATTCTAATTCTAACTTTCCTAACCTTATTACAACTTTAGTTGCCTTAAATACAGCCAAGCAAATTGTTGTTTAAAGTGGAATAGCAATGTTGAAAATATTTTGTATTTTTTTTCTTATCGTTTGTTAGCTCTTTTAATTAGTTGTTGATATAATTCATGGATTTTATTGTAATTTTGTTTCTTTTTTATTTTTTCTTATTTTTATTTATTTTTGCTATTTTTTTTTTCATCCTTTCGATTTTTGGTTGTGTTTTCTTATAAACAGTTTAAATTTAATTTATATTGTTTTGATTAATTTATAAGTATATTTTTTCTAATTTAAATTATTAATATTACACACTTATAAGTATTTATTTATTGTATATTCATTTTTATATAATTGGAGCTGTTGAATCTTATTACTTAGCACATGTGCTAAATTCTTGAACATTCTTCACATTAAAACACCGACTTTGCAGCCTAATCTATATCTGTTATCTATCTATCTATCTGGTTTTATTCTTATTCGAAATCGAGTCGCGATTAATACTCGTCTATTCGTCTCTGAACGGCTCCGTAAACCTAATAAACTAAACGTCTTCCATAGATGATGACGCAAACATCGATCTTACGCATGGCGTTTTCTCTAGTTTTTCTTTACGTGCTTGAAATACTTTATGAAATACTATACTTTTGATAAGTGTTCCTCCATTTTTGAAGGCTTCATGGCATCGTTACTGAATACTTTTTCACATATGAGACAAACTATGTTAAAGAAAGAAAACTATGTTATAGAAACTATTTAAAACAACAATAATAAAACTCTTAAATTTGCACACGAGGTTATTTTTGTCACACAGGTACTGGATGTTTTTCACGAACTTACTCATTGATAAACTTGGATATAGTCACTGTAGTAAAGAAAAATTGTATTAGGTACCAATCAGCGTAAAAAAGAAATATAAGAAAACTGAATATTTATAATTTTAGGTAACAACTTTTCTAAAGTAATTTCAAAAAATATTAAAAAGTTTTTATAAAATACTTTACTTTTTCATAAAATGTAGAAATGTATGATTACGCTAGTAATGCGCGTTGGTAATGAAGCATTTTGTAAATTCTTCTTCAATCACTTTATTTTAATTCACTTTATTTAGCTATATAATCACTTTGTAATCTCTTGAAATAAATTATTAGATGAGCGTATGTAATGATATTTAAGCCCCAATGAATTTCAATCAAGGAAAATCAAAACGCAAACAAACGTTCAACGTAAGTGCAAGATTGTTATATAGTAAAATATCATGTTTGGACTTGAACTTGTTCAGGATTTCGTTCGTGTTAAATCACGTATATGCGTCAAATAAAGAGCAAGTTAAAACGTGCCTGAAAGACTTGTACGCTCGAACACATTATCTTGCGCGAACTTATCCATGCTTATTGACTTGCCTTGTTTTTAATCTTGTACGAACTTGTGCACGTTAACAACTATTGTCCAATTTATCAACTTGTTGAGTTTTTTAAAAGTACAACAATGATAATTCCCACTAAAATATTAGTCATTCTTATAACAAGTTAGTACACGTAACAAAACTTGTACAGTATCTTGAAAGTTTCAAATAAGAACTTGTATTAAATAATAGGAGTCGATTTTTAGACCTCGTCGACCCCAAAAATCAGTTTTCGTTTATTTCGACCCCTGAGAAATCGATATCGACCACTTTGGGAATCTCTGGTCTAAAGAATATCCTTCTAATGAAAGCAAAGGTTATGCTTGACCAAACATTAATGTTGCCTGTCATTGATTATGCAGATGTATGTTGAAGGTCATAGGAGAGCGGACCTCTCCTATGACCTTCTTCTTAACAAGCTGGAGCGCCTATTGAACAAATGTATTGGATTAATTTTTAGATTAAATATGACCATATCTCTCAATATCGACCTCGGCTTAATTGGCTTTCCACACAACAAACTAACTCCAGAATATTGCTTGTTCTCTTCTCCATTTTAAATGATCACCTTCGTATCTTAAAGATAAATTCCAATATCTCTCTTTATCTCATGACAGAATATTTTGATCTTCGTTTAATAACATGATCTGCTGTATTCAAACACACGGTATCGGTTCTTTTGCAAATTCATGTGCTGGAAGTCCTTACCCGATGACATCAGGAAGGTCAGAATTAATCAAAATCAGGTCAAAACTAATTTTATATATTTTTAGTTTAGTTTTAATTGATTGGTTCGCGCCTACTTACTTAACTTACCTGTAATCAGATAAGTTCATCGTGGAATTGATTGGTAGCTACCGCTGTGGTATTGTATTCTATTATGTATATATATATATATATATATATATATATATATACATATATATATATATATATATATATATATGTATATTGTACATATATTTAATATCTATATATGTATGTTTTAATTGTGTATTAGTTATTTTTAGTCTTTTCTTTTTATTAATTATTTTATTGCTACACCTATCACAATATCCCACTACACCTTGGGCTGACTGGTAGAGAATGTCTTTGGCATTAAGTCCGCCCTTTGTGAACCTTTAACTTTGTTAACATTAATGCACTATAGAGTAAATAAAACATTATACACTCTCATTTAATTCATCTTTATAAATCTATCTACTCAAAATATCACAAATAACATAAGGAATCAAAAGCATGAAAATATATGAGAGATAGCACGTTTAAAATCAATGACGTTAGGGCACTCGTCTCAATAAAGTATTTATCCAGGCTGCTCCTTCGCAGCATGTCTTTTCCATTAGTCGACATCTGAAGTATTTGCGGTACACGAATGTTAGTAAGTGGCGATTGATAAAAATCGTGGGAGGGTTGCGGTGATTTTTCATCTGTTCGTCGGTACAGTCGCGGTGAAAATAGTATGATTAAAGCGTTTATAATAGTAAACATTGTTTTATAATGCATTTTGTTTGGTCAAGTTGTTAGGTACATAAATATATAATACTATACAAACGAATGAATGTAGTAATATTTAGTAATAGCACACATGTTAAAATTATGATGAAAAATCATCGTAAACAGAATATTAAAACCTACCAAACCTTGCTGATTCGCCTAAGACACATGAAATACATACAAGAACAAAACTGCAGGTTCGTGTTCAGTGCGAAGCCTACCTCAAATTGGAAAGCTAACGAAGCATCCTTGAGACGGTTCAAAAATGTTGTAAATAAATAAAAAAAATAAAAAATCCTTTACTTGTATGCTAATAAATATTGTATCGATATAAATCTAACAAGATATCAGGGCCGGTGACAGCCGCTTAGTGTGAATAGAGTAGGTACCCCAGTCCCCTAGCGACCTGTCAAATATTGGGTTTACGGCAAATCTAGCATTTCTAGGCAGGCATTGGCCAGAAGTCGAAATGGACTGTTACATACTGCTGACAATAATGGTTATTAATATGAGATAGATATCAATCATCATTATCATGAAGAAGATATAAGGTTCTGGAATAAAAAGGCACAAAAAATAGGTCGATCTGTATATATCAGATACTATTAGATAATTATTACATCGCCCTTGGAAGCAAATGAAAAATATTATATTGTAAATATTTATATATATATACAATATATATATATTTATATATATATATATTTATATATATATATACACTTAAATCTTTTTAGGTAACAATTTTTAATTTATATATAATGTATCTGTATATGATATATATTAAATCGCGAATAATACGTTTGTGAATCAATCATTTCAAAATCATTTGGCAACAAATACTGTATGGATAACCTCAATAATTAAATAATTGAATACAACTATAATATGACATGTTGCTCGTTTGTTAATTTCAATGGAATAAAAAAAAATTGAGATTTCAATGAATAAAGTTTTTCTCTCAGATATTGTATTGTTGTTCACCATATAGTCGTCAGCCAAGTAATTTTTACTTTATAGGTTATTTTAACGGTATATATTATGTTGTCCATAAATAAGGATTGTTTTTATCAAAACATCAAATAAATGACAAGTGCTAGAAAGTTAAAAGGATTTTACCTGGAATTGATCGCTTAAAGCGACAAAAAACGTTGTTTATTTGTACTCGCCCTTATTTTTGCGAAGCGAACTGTCACCCGCAGCAGCGTGTATTTACATGAGCCTGCCAGGACCGCGTTACCCCAGTTGACAGACATGTTTGTACCACACTTGTGAGTTTAGGGTCACGTTATGACTGAGCAATCATCAACGCCCTGCACACGGTAAATTAATACAACAATGATATCATTTTTATATAGAGTGCCCTTGCTATTAAAATATTTAATGTCAAAGTGTCTTCTTTAATTTGTTTGGCTGAGTTACTCGTAAGTACAATAACATATAGTGTTTGGAATGGAGTCTCAGGTTTCAACTCCAAGCTATTAATTAATTATGTTTAGCATAACTTGTTGTTTTTCGGGTAAGTGTACAATGTTAATTAATTTATAATTTATAAAAAAGATTTTTTATGAAACGACAATGACGCCAATTATATCTCTAAGAATATAATATAAATAGTTTGATAAAAATGCTGCATGTGTGCTTAACTTAATTTCATTTCATTTAGTTCGGGATTCATAGAATTTATCACATAATTTCACATCCATAATTAAGTTCTTATGTCGAATATTTATAAAAGTCATAAATAAAGTCTCTTTATTGATGACTTTTAAATCTTATTTACTTTACAATAAATAAAGATTGATCACTGAAGAATTAGAAAATAGAGCTTAAGCACATTATTGAAAGAGTCCAGAAAAAAATTCTTTGGCACATAACGTATTAGTGTAATAAAATAAAAGAGTGAACGATTAAATTTTTTTCAAACTTTGGAGACCTCAAGATCGCAGATTGGTCTCATCAGGTATTAATCAAGAAGGTATTAATATTAATTGATGAAGAAACATCAATTGTTAAATGGAGATATTGGTTGCTCAGAATTACTTCATAGGGTGAAATTTAATACGATAGAAAACCTCATAATAATTTAGCCTACCACTTTCAAAAGTAATTAAATAATAAGCTCTTTACTATTGTAAATTAAAAGTCTTGTTAGTAACTAAATTGATTTTGTATAATATGTAGTGGATATTCATATGATCATTTGGTCTTACATGTGTAAACTATACTGTTATTGTTAAAATAAAATAAATAAATAAATAAAGGAATATCAAAATTAATTTTATCATTATACTATCAGCTGTGCAACATGAACGAGCCAGACGACCTATGGTAGACGGTCGACAACAATTTTCGATGCAGAAATTCAGCTATAACTTCGCACAGCAACCAAGTTTCTTCCCGTCCATACCCATTGCGGTCTCGCCTTTACCCCACTCATATAACCCGGTCATCCACAATGCAAATACTTTCACAGCAAACTCCATCAACGAGTTCTCGAGGTTTCCTAAACCCTTATCTCCGGAATTACAGACGAATCCACTCTTTAGTACTCGAGTTGGTTCCTTCAACACACTGAATCCGTTCAAAATTCCGCTCTTTCCTCCTTCCTTCCACTATCCCGCACCCGCCGGTTATTTCCCGGCAAACATTTTCTATCCTCCCGTCACTTTACAAAACACATTGCACTTGGATTCGAGGAGCAACAGTGAGTACAACATAATTTTTTGATACGAATGTAGTTCTCTAAGGTATATTAACTTGCATGTTCTTATGTTTACTAACTAACATTAAATCAATTTAATCTTGTAGAGGATATCAACTATTCTTTAGAAATTATAAATGTACTCATTAAATAGTTCCTTACGTAACGTTTTAACAGTGGCAGGGTATCGTTGCAACTTGTTCCTAGAATAGTTTCCCTACAGTTCCTCCAGAGATCTAATTAAAAGTACCGAAACACGTCATCTCACATCCTACAGGGTAGAAACGCGCGTGTATTCAAAACCTTCGTTGAGAATATATGTCATCGATGATATAGGCAACAGACAGCGTTTACCATCAGGTGAACTGTGATGAACCCCTAATATTAAAAACAAATAGAAAAAAGTTAAAATTCAAGCGATACAAAAATATCAAAGCTTACTGTCGACTAGTTTTTATAATATTCTGCATTGATAAAATAAGTTTGTTCTTGCACCCATAATATATTCTCTGCTCAACCTAGGGTAGTCTTGTGGAGAATGCCTTTTGGTATTAAGTCCACCTTTATGTGCAATGTTTGTTTCACTTGTGGAAATAAATAAATATTTGTATCGATTTAAGAAATGGTCACTCAGTGTTTGCTTAAATTAACTACGAGAGTAATTACAGATTGATCCAATTCCCGGCATGAATGAGACGGATAGTTGAACATTTTAAAGGTACTTATAATTGCATCATTATCTTCGTTTTTAGAGCCAATCATTGATAGCCCGACTTCCCCCAAGCTACATCAGCCATTCCACGACGATACAATCAAATCAGACTTGGACTTCTCCAGTAAATTGAAAGAGAATGAGGTTTCCAGTTCTGAAGAGGCTTGCAAGAACTACAGGCAAGATGCTAACCTAGATGGTAAGCACAAAAATTAAGTTTAGCTCTGAAGATGGAACAGTGAAGCAAGAACTATAGTCAAGATGGTAAAAAGGAATAAACATATGTATATCAAATTATCATATTCTATCGTTTATCCAAACGTCTTTTAAAGTATTGCGTGTATCAATTGTTTTATTCAGTTTTTGCTTAATCCGTTTACGCACATTTTATGATTACATTAATAATAGACAGTTATAGCTATTAAGTGAAAAGTCTGAACTCAAAAAAAATATTTTTGAGGAATGATAAAATAAGAATGTTTTTTTGAGATGAATTTTCACTAACACTCGTATACTTTTAATATCACAATAAATTTCAATATCACAGTTTGTCTCTTTAATTTGGCGGCATTTTTTTTAAATACATAATGATGAGATATGTTGTTTCAAGGTATTTTAGATTTGTAATTCACTATTCTAATATGAGTTGGGTGGTTAAAGGGGCGACAAGTTTCTTGTTGAATGGTTTTATGTATAGCACTTATTTGTATAATCTCGTAAACTACTTTACATTTACAATCTTTAATATATGAGATTGTTATATTACCCACTTTTTAAAACTTGTTAGCCATATTGCTTGCATGTCTGTGAAGAATCAAATTTATACTTGTACATTGTCAATTTGAAAAAGTCTGCTTGCGTTAATTGAAATATAATTCAATTTATTTGCGCACTTATGTTGCTAAATATTCATAAGAATTTTTGTGCGAATGTTTTTACAAAAAGGTGCTAATCTGTTTCAATGCGATTTATTTTTATTATTTATTCTGAGTCATTCTATTTAAAATCACACATCACATCATCACTTTTTTTACATTATCTTTTCTCATGTAGATTCCAGGAAGAAAGTGCATTCAACTCACAATTTGGAACCGCCAGCCCATTATATGACGAATAATACCGTGAAGTCTGTACATAAACTTGATTCAGAGAATGCCTTTAAACGACCTGAGACCAACCAGACCAGACCAGACCAGATGAGCCCAAAAAGCTTTGAAAATATCACCCACGCACCCCAGACCTCAAGGATGAGCAGCGAGAGCGCGTTCAACCAGACCACTAAGCTGCTAATGACGACTATTAGATGGCTCCACAGTGTGCCATCGTTGCGAAAAATGAATCATAAAGATAAAACCCAATTGCTGGTCAATAATTGGAAGGAGTTAATCGTCCTTACAGCCGCTCAGTGCTCTTTTTATTTTAATGAAGGTATCAAATTTCTGAACTTAACTATCTTTAAGAATTTAATCATTTATCAGCATCTCAATTATTAGAAGTGATTATTGACAGCTGACTTCAGTTTGATGTGCTTAGTAATAAAATTTTCAGGCGTATATATATATATATATATATATATATATATATATATTACTCCCCCTTAACATTACATGTTTTGGCTCCACAAAATATGAAGTAATATTAATGAACACTGTCATAAGAATTTCTCTTAATAGTTCAAAGATGCCGCGATTCATCAGGAGACTCATCGCCCTTTGTGGTTTATTGTCTTTTAGACTATATTTACGTAGTTCTCAGTATCTCGAATACAATATAATATATAAATATGATATGCAGCATACGAAAAATATTAATAAATACTTATTTTACAGAATACATTATCAAACAACCCAGCATGAAGAAAGAATTTAAGAAATTGGTGTTGTTGCTCAGGAAGATAGAAAAGTGGAGGATAGATGGGACCGAGTTCGAATGTCTTAAGTGCGCGGTTTTATTTCGATCAGGTACATACAAAAATTAATAAGACATTTCACATTGGTTGTATATTTTCAGATATCACTTACGAGTACATTATTTTTCGGATTATTAGACGCACGATTTTACATAGAAAAATGGACTCGTATTTTGGGTGCGTCTTATAGTCGGTAGGATTAAAAAAAAAATTTTCAATAAATCGTCTCTAAATATGAGGTACGTCTTATACGTCCCAAAAATATGGCTCGCCACTGAAGATAAGTATGACGCAAGTTATCTCAAGACAAGCAGGGTAATCACCGATTTACCTACACTCTTTGACTATGATCGTCGATGTATTCGTATGTAGGCCTAGCCTGTAATGGATGAGACAGGAATGACTACGTCTTATATTGCGAAGGCAACATAAAAATATTTTTGTCAATAAATTCGAGGTGCGTCTTATAGTCCGAAAAATACCGTTACTTATATGAACTTCACCAAATAATTTTAAATTTCAAAAATGATCCTAACAGATGAATGAAAGTTTGTTTCTTCCGGCAAAGTTTAATTTTGCGTAAAAATATACCTACTTGTTTTATAAAATATGATATGGTGATATATCTATTAGATTTTCAATCATTTGAAACAAACGTAAATTCCCAACGCAAAACGTACTAATTTATTGGCGATATTTGAGTGCTTACACCATGCGGCCGTAGACCTGACTTCTCTCCATTCTTTCTACGATACCATATTTTTAAGAGCATCGAAATAAAAACGATTACTACTAATAAGCGATTCTATCTAATATTATCAGAAACCTCATATAATGATTAAAAAATATACATCTGCATTCTTGAGGAAGGATGGATGTAACTGTCATGGACCAAGGAAATCACTATCAGATGAGCTAGTCACGCTAATTTATCACAATTTACAAATTTGTCCCATTTTACAAAGTCCTTATAGATACCTTGGGGATTTTTAGTAGCTTTATTTTATGTAAATTACTAACGATTAGATGTATTAGAATTTAAACTTTTAGTAATTTTATTTGCAGTATATCAAATTCAGTATGATAATTAAACAAATAAAATTTTTGCAGCTACTTTGGACGGAGTGATTTCGTGCAAGATCGAAATTATGCAAGACCAATCGTTGATAAATCTTCAAAGACACTGTACGAGCAAAGAGCCTGATCGTCTGGGAAAGCTGATGCTGCTCCTGCCCAACGTCTGTTGCATCACTGGTCAGGGCTTGTTGGAACAAATGATGTTCCCTGCTACGAAGATTAAAGAAATCCATGCCATGCTATCTCGCATACTCTTAAATACGGCTAATTAATATGTTATATAGCAACACGGTACCGTAGGTTTAAGATCAATTAAACTATATAATGTCTGTTGATGAGATATAATGTGATCTCCCCTCTGTTTAATATGACGGTGGTGATATTAAACAGATCAGCGTGAGGTCTATGATAGTCTCAAACACATGTTATAGGCTAAAATATTGCTTCGGACTAATATAGCTGTGATTAATTGCTGGGTAGCGCACTGCAGACTGTGGGACGGTCGTGCTAACAGGGAAATATATTGTAGATACCGGATCACGGGTCATTGATAGTATGGTGCCATAGACCAACGCGTGTAGCTGGGTGGTGGGAATCAAATCGGACGTGGGAGAAAGGAGACGTTATTTTTCTGTTTTTGTGAATATTCTATTAAACAAGGTTAATTGTAAAACACTAGAAAGCTATATATATAATTGAAATGTATAGTTCCTTGTACCATACCATGTTCTATAACTTTTGACTACCATACTAGATCGTATTTGCGTATTATTACAGTCTGAATACATTTAAAATTTGTGGCAAAGAAAGACGATGGCAGTGCGCGACCAACCGCGGTTTCTTTTTGGTTTTATAAAAAAAAATACTGATCATTTTCATAGTCAGTAGTCAAAATTCGTTTTTACAATGATATAAGTTAAGTTACAATTAATTCTTTGTAAACGGAGCACAATAATATATCTTGTTATATTTAATATATTTTCTTATTAACCAGAAATTGGTACCGTGGTCGAGATCGGTGAGGTGTAAGAATCAGCTATCTCAAAGTTTCTCTAGAAGTTTATCATATCATAGCATCTCCATATAGGACATTATCAAGTGTGAGTAACACTTGTAAAACATCCATTTTGTATTCTTTAATCTTTGATCTTTTTTTTTCTGTTATACATTTATGTTAAAAGTATTTATAAGACTTTTTGTTTATGGGTTTTTTTTATAACGTTTTGTTTGGAATTGGCCCTCGTCAATTAACTGTTAGTCTAAGAATAATATAATATTTCGATGGGTTTATACGTGTAGTGTGACTATTAATAAGCATTGTTTTTTTCCTTTATTTTCTTACTAAACATAGTTTATTTTTCTTTTTTTTGTTATCTTAATATAAGTATAATCTAGTTCGTTATTTATTTCTCGAAATTTCGAATTACATTGTTTATTCCTTTTTTGCCTTTATTTTCTTACTAAACATAGTTTATTTTTCTTTTTTTTTGTCATCTTATTATAAGTATAATCCAGTTCGTTATTTATCTCTCGGAATTTCGAATTACATTGTTTTTTCTTTTTTTGCCTTTATTTTCTTACTAAACATAAACCAGTTTATTTTTCTTTCTTTTCTTATCTTAATATAGGTATAATCGAGTTCGTTATTTATCTTATTTCGAATTACCCTACCAACTCTGCTAGTCCTTCTGATACGTATTCGGGAAGAGGACTTGCAACACGTGTTATGCTTTATCTACTATAAAGTTTTTTTTATTATAACCAAAGTTTTTTTTTTTTTATAGTTTCATTGTACTTTTTTTTACTATTATAATAAATAACATTTGAAAAGATACCTTATTTTTTTCTTATATCCTGGCTTTATAGAATTAAATGAACTAGGTGATTGTGTAGTCTCTCACATTAAAAGTTTGTAGAGCGTTCTATCAGCAAAAGAAATGGGTCGGCGACAACGGGGAGGCACCACGCCCTCCCAGAATGCCGTTTCGCATGGTGAGTGTGTACCTTACACTTATCATGGGCCGTATTTATCACTTGCAATTGTTTGCCACCCCCAATATTATAAAAAATAGATATACACTGCAGGCCAAAAGTTTAAGACCACCTTAATTAAAGTAGGAAAATAAAGTAAAACTCCAATAAAATATCAAATGTTTAATTAACCTGTATAATCATCTAATAGAACATTGATTGACAAACAATATACATTAAAAACTTAAAGAAATATTAACAGTCCATGCAATAAGAGACTACAGTTAGCTAAATTGATTTTTCATCAAAAATCCTCCAAAAAACATTTTATGACTTTTTTCATAAGTCTCGGCATACGGGCAATCAATTTGTTAATAGTGTCTTGTGATATATTGTTCCAAATTTCGCATCAAGCATTCCACATTTCTTCTCGCGAGAATGGGCCACGATTACGGACATTCCTATCAAGCTCTTCCCGCAAAAGTTCAATAGGATTGAGATCCGGGCTCTGAGGAGGCCAAACCATGTTTTTTAACATCCCTTGTGCCTCTTTCTCTTCTAAATATTCTCTACAAAAATTTTAGCTGTGCGTCATATCTTGTTGGAAAATGAATTCATCTCCAATTAATCGTAACCCGGAATAAAACGGAATTTTGTTCTTAAATGTTCCTTTTTCAAAATTCCTTCAATTTTAATCAAATCGCCAGTTCCTTGGCTAGAGGAGCAACCCCAGACCATAATTGAACCACCACCATGCTTGGTTGTTGGGACTACACAATCTGACATCATCTTTTCTTTGGCGCTGCGTCAAACGTAAATTCTACGCTTTGAACCGAATAGTTCAAACTTGGATTCTACGGTCCAAAGCACTTTTTTAAAATCTTCTTCAGTCCAATCTCGATGGGCAAGAGCCCACTGCATCCGTATTTTCTTGTTTTGCGGCCTTTACAGAGGTTTTGGAACGGTAACGCGACCAAACTTCGCATCCCTCAGTCGCCGTTTTACTGTAGTCAATGCTTAAGGTTTAACTCGGGTTTTGTTTACTTCAACGCGGATTTCTGATGCTGTTAAGGGTCTTTTTTGTTTGCTGGTAACAACAATGAAATTATCTTCACTGGACGTGGTAGCTCTCGGCCTTCCTGAGCGTGGACGATCTTGAAAACTGCCTGTCTCCCTGTATCAAGTTATTGTTCCATGACCACAAGTTTAACTTCAGTTGTGAAGCAATCTCACGTTACGGATTTACCTTCATTATGAAAAACAACGATGGCTGAACGCACTTCACTGCTAATTTCTCGAGCTTTTCTCATTTTATGACGTATTCACTGTAAAAACCACAAGTTTAGACTAATTGAGATTGTTTGTGAACAAACCCAAGTAAACTCGGGTAATAATAAGTCAGAAGCACGTGTTTTCGGGTGATAAATAATCCTAATTATTGACCAATACGTAACAAAAGCAAAATAATTAGTAATAAGGACATTATAAAAATATTATTACGACACTACCGCCCGGCTTTAGCGCAGCGATTGTCGGTTTTTGAAAACAATAGATGTTTATTGTCCAATAATTTGTAAGTAAACAAAAGAATGACTTCTTTAAATATTCAATACTAACAATAGAATATGCAGATGTGCATTCGGTCAGTTAATCCTCTGTCAGAAGCAACTGACCGAGCCGAGGTTCGGCCCTCTCGGGAGCCCTTGCGCTGGTTACCCATATATAGAGGTCTCGACTAAGAGCCATAAGCGCTCGGTCACCTCTCAACCCGGTGAAACTGTAAAAGCCCTGGGGCTAACAGCGGCCATCAGCCCGAAAAAAAAAAAAGCAGATGTGCATTTCTTTTATTTATCCTATGGTATTTTATTACAATTGATGGATAATTATGTTGTTTATGTGCGGTCTTAAACTTTTGGCCGGCTAGGTAAATAATTATATAAAATGGTTCGCCGTCGACATTTGTACTGTAGCATGAAAAGGGCACTTAAACCGTGGTAGGACGTAGTCGTGAGCAAAAAAATTGACTCGTGCCTTATACTGGCGGTCAAAATATTCTCGTAACAAATTTGTTGCTCAGATATGTTTTTTGAACTTTAAAATGAGATGATATGCATATCAATACATTATTTTTCATTAATAAAATTAATATTTATATAAAATTCGGCTTAAACTCTAAAATAAAGAAACATTCACATAAATTATCATAAAGAAAATACAGACATAAAGAAAGCAAACAAATATAAGACATAATAAATTAAATAATAAAAGCAATTCAATATTTAGCGTTTCTCCATAGACCGGATAAGATTTTTCACTGTTTCATCAGAAACTCAAAAGCGAATGCGTCTTGATGCTCCGATCTCGTAGCTGGCGCAGGATTTCTAGCTCGAACTTGTCTTATAAGCTCGCCCCAGAAATTATCAATAGGATTTGAGTTCGGACTGTGTGCTGGACGCTCCATGCACACAATTGCGACCTCCAACTGCAGGTACCGCCGAACAGAAGCTGCATTAGCACAAAGTTTTCATCGATAAGACCTGTGTAAAGAATGAACGATCCCCTAATATCTCTTCAATATATCGGTTCGCCGTCAAATCTCGAAATCTGCCGCTAGTTACGAAGAAAGCCAACTCTGTTTTTGCCTCCATTGAAATGCCCGCCCCCACCATCCATGAACCTCTTCCAAATGCCACATTTTCATTTGTGCAGTCTTGCAGTTCACACTTGTTCAGTCAGTGTGTGGTCTTCTGTAGACTCGTTGTCCTCTACCTGCTATGTAGACTTTGCTTGCTTTCATCTGAGAAGAGAACAGAGTTCCAATATTCGTCTGTCCAAGTTCTCTTGCGAAACGTAGTCGGGCAGCTCGATGAGCTGGGATCAACTTAGGGTCATCCATTTTGGAGTCATGTTCGCCACAATATATGAAAAGCCCTAATTAGCGCTATACTTAAACCGCTGCAATACCGAACAATTTGTTTTCGTATTCTTGGAAAATATATTTGTCTCCATTATTTATAAGCCAAAACGTACAGCTTTAATATTTCAAAAAGTAAATTATAATTCAAGGTCGTTATTTTTTAAAAGACATTTCAATATCTTGAGTCGACTTTTTTTACTCACGACTGTAGTTGTAATATTATATAGATCGGCTCGACCAAAGAACGACAGCCTGACACAACAGTATAACACTGCCGTTTCGTATGGGAGTGTAGGAATCCGGGGACCCAATTAACAGATAACCAAGGCATTCCATCTTAATGTCAGGTGAACTGCCATGACCCGACAACCCATCAGGAAACTGTCATCACCACGCGATGAACCAATTCCTATCAGGATATACTCTGAACGTTAACGACTAACATATAATGTTCATTATGGGGCAATTACTGCTATTTTGATGACATTTGTACCAAATGGAATGGGAATGGGAAAGGAGACGGTTTAAAGAAAAACACCACTAAGTACTACACCAAACCAATTTATTTTTTTAGTATTGTCAATGTATTGAACTGTCGTTCTAGCCGATAAGGGAGTCCCACAACGGCATCATAATTCACACGTAACATCAAACAACTGTCTATTGTATTTTTATAAATAATAAATAAAATAAAATGAATTAAATGATTTACAATCAACGGACATGAACTGAACAGATAAACCTTCTCCAAGGTTACATTGAAAACGAATTTCCTATACAATTACAATGTATAACAAATGAGTCAAATGAAATTCATAAATCAACAACATCACTTTCGTATTCAAATAAATTACATCAATACTTTGGTAACTTGAAATTAAATTAGAGTACAACTATATGCATTATTTAGGATACAGGTATGAAAAAAAATTGAGAATTAAGTAGGAGTAATAGCGAAAGATGGCAATACCACACGTTGGATATTAAATATTTATAATTCTCAACAACTCTTTAAAGACAACCACAATAAATAGTGTTCGTGTAAATAATTAACTTTCAACAATTACTATTTCTTATATTACATATAAGCCAGAATTCTAATTGAACATTTCTTGCATTTTTTATTATCTCATTTCACGTTAGCTACACACTATCCCCAAACAGCTACGTTTCCCTACAATTCGCTATACGTCCTATATGAATTTTATTTTATCTATTTACTGTAATTGATTATGATTACGGCAACTACCTAACACCAGTTGAATCACACCACCACAAGTCAATTTAAACCCTAAGTCCCACGTTAATTTCGTTGTTGTCCAAATTCTGTATAGTTTTACAATATATACATAGCTCAAAAAAATACATTAATCATCACAGATGTAAGTACACAGTATCTTAATTGAATTTATAACAACAATAATTATTAAAAAAAAAAAACGACTCGATCATAAAATGCATCACTTATTCTTAACATTAAAAAAAAGTATAAATAAATCATAACCAGAAACTGAAACATATCAGTAGGTTTATGTCACAATTTAAAAATATAAACGAAACAGTGATTATCAGCATCTTATTCTTAGTAAGTTTGAATTGCTCTTAAAACAATTGACCGTTGGTTATGTGTGAATCAATCTGTTTCTATACTAAACAAGTGCAACGGGCTCGGTGCAAGAATTGGAAAAGTTTTTTTGAAGTCTAAAATACAAAATTTAATTAAATACACTCTGAAATACAGATGATAAGCATCGTAGACAATTTGTTCTAGAAAGAGAAAGAAGCGACCGCTTTGTAGCGAAGATTGGCTAAAAGGTACTATATCCGAGCGCCGCCCTAAATGGCCGCATGGTACGCAGCAACGTGTCTAGCAAGCAATAAATCTGAGCACTTTGAATAAGTTTGTCCAACTCGCATAAATTCACACTGCATTTAAAGATCACCGAACACCGATACCTTCGATGTCTCCAATGGACACAATGTTTGAAGCAGAATGTGAATAACACAAAAACAATTTCAATAGTCAAAATAATAATAATTATTATTATAATAATTAAATATGTCAACAAACAACACTATACGATTCACGTTGCCACGTACACAAGTATATCGCGACATATAAGTTATTATTCCACTGTATGCATACATTTGTAGTACAGTTAACTGAACATAGATTAAATTATTTTTTTAAAAAAAAGTATTAATAATCTATGCACAAATATCCCTTCTCAACATCATAATATGTTAACGTCGCAAATAATCTTATGATCACAACGTACAAGTATTGCGATACGTTTTACACGCACATAAGTTTACGTCACTATACAGGATGTGTTGATGTACGTTAATTATGTCATACGTCACTAGAAACACAAATATGTGTTTATATATATGCGCGTGTGTAGTTTGTATGGATGTGCGTATAATGACGTGATATACGTATGCCGTGTACAGTGTCCTATTTGCCGAACTGCTTCATGAGAAGCTCAGTGCTGAAGGACTTGGGCCGCTCGATGGGGAGGCCGAGAGCTCGTGACCAGATGAGCTGAGCTAATACTCCCAATGCGCGTGAAACTCCGAACATCACAGTGTAGTAGTTCATCTCCTTCAGACCATAATACTGCGGGATAAATGTATAAGTTATTTTCATTTATCTTTAAAAAAAAACACTCCGTTTCCAATCGAGGGCAATCGATTATTTGGTACATCATTCAACGGTTATGTGATTTTAATCGTAAAACAAAAATAACGCATACGATATTCAATTCTTATTCCCATATAAACATATATATATGGAGAAAGTAAATAGAAAAAAATCAAGAAACCGTGTGTAGCGATTTGAACGTCAAAATGGATAACAAAAGGATTCGAGATTGATGGGCTATAAGAAAAACAGAGTTTTGCATCCATTGATTCATCTCATCTGCAGTGTTTACTTACAAGCTTAGGTCTAATATATTTGTTATGTTTATGGAATATAGTGACGTTGCGATAGTGACGAACATACTAACGATGAGTATTAATGTAATTATAATAAAATTAACAATATACGATGTGCTGTTCGTCAATTTCTATTCCTTTCTATTACGGTTATATCTTCTGGTTGTTATCAGAACACAACTGCGTAAGAAATATCTGTGTCGTAAGCGTTTACGCCAACACGGAGCCACTCGATGACTTATACCTCTTCTTCCCTAGCACGGTACAGTTCATGTCCACGAGGGACAGTCATACAACACCCTCTCGAACCCAAAAACCAGCAATTCTTGATACATAAATATCGTTCGTCGGCTGGGAATGCAAAACAGCTAGATACTCTAACCACTACGCCACGCGGCCGTCAAAATAATATATATCAAACCTGTAAGAGTACTCCAGAGTGCGAGTCCACATTGGGCCACGGGTTCTTGACCTTGCCAAGCTCGGTGAGGATCGGGGGCACCACCTTGTAAATGGCAGCGACGAGCTTGAATAGAGGATCGTTGGGCAGGTGCTTAAGGGCGAATTCGCGCTGGCATGTGTATCTGAAAGAAACAGAAGAAAAAATTATGTTGCAGCAAGTAATCTCTGAGTAGGACTACCAGGTTGAAATAGCTTTGCGATGTCGGTCCGAGCCTGGGTTCGAACCTCCTTTTTCCTAGGATTGCTATATCGCCTCCCGTCGTTGACGTTCTTAGTGCCGGCATCTTCGTTGTCTCCGTACACATCGGGCCCCCACTTCGCGAGTGTATACAGATAAAACTGCATAGGTCACAAGAGCAACAGCATCATATATTTTCGAACATATTGCTAGCGACAAGGAGGTCCAGCTCGGTTCCCATGGGTGACGACGGCGCGAGGATTACTTACCACCAAGCGAACTGTAAACTTATCTCTCTGTGTTGTTTTATTACAGATAACTTTTTCGATATCTGATTAAAAATGGAGTTGTGTCATCACAATGTCTTAACGCTATCCTCTAATAATCACACCCTTCGTCACACTTGAGGATTCAGATTGAGTGCCTCGTCACCAGTAATAAACGCCTCCGGAACCCTACACTGACCAGGCGTAACACAGCAGCATTCTCCGGCGTTTTTTGACGCTGATATACTGTGAGGGCGTGGCCCTACACCGGACGAGCTGACCCATTCAAACTGCAGCTAGAAACAAACTGCAGTGTAGCTCTACCACTGTGGTTTTTTCAAATTACTAATAATCCGGTTAACAACTCCAACTAAGTGGAGAATGCTTGCGCTAGGAGATGGCACGACAATAGGTACCTTAAACCATTAGGTTATTGACGTTTCGTGAATTCGTGTCGTGTTAAAATGTAGAAAACTTAATTGCAATTTTAGGTTCTGATTTATCAGTGTAGTGAAGGAAAACCTAAGAACATAAAAATATTTCGAAGACGTTAGTTTGTTCATTTTATCAACACAAGAGATGGCAATACTTACGAATTTTTACATAGCGATATATATAATCTCGTATAATTAAGTAAAAAAAAATATTGTACCTGGGGTCAGTCTTCCTGAGTACAGCGTGTCCGTATCCGGGCACCACCTGTCCTGACTTGACAGTCTTCCAGATGAACTCCTTGAGTTGATCCTCAGTGAAGTTGTCACCGACCTGTTTGCGCAGCTTCTCGAGCCAGATTAGCACCTGTATGACGATGGAAGAAGCATTTGTTTTAGTTTAGTCGGTCTGCGTAAATTATGGTCACAAGATCGAATTCTATTATCGTGAACTGGCATTTTCCACTTAGTTAGCAGAGTCACATCGGAGTTTGTTTCTAGATGCTGCACAATGGGCAGGTTCGACCAGGAAAGGACCGTACTTTCAGGGAATACTAAAATATAATGAATAATGATGTGTTTCGCGTGGTGAGTGTAGAAATCCGGAGACACTGCGGGAATCATTTACCATCATATGAACTGTATGCTTGTTTACCACTCTCAATGCAATAAAGAAAAATGTCTCACAGACAAGAGAAGTGGAACAGTGGCAGACTAAGTTTCCTTATCTTTCATCTCATGGGTCGGAAGCCGGAACCGCATAGGACGTGGAACGTGGTAAGGAATATGTCTTTCCTCATAATTCTTATTAAAAGTTTTAAGCAGAACAACCCAAGACTACTCACCTCCTGGTTAGCCAATCCGTGAAGAGGTCCGGCTAGACCGTTAAGTCCTGCTGCGAACGAAAGGTAGGGGTCGCTGAGGGCTGATCCCACCAAGTGCGTAGTGTGCGCCGATACATTGCCACCCTCGTGATCACTGTGGACAAACAGATAAGTACATATTTATTATATATTTTATAATTCTCTTCGTATTGTAACAAGGATTTATAAATGAATGAACACACAAGGTAACAGTTATCGCTTCACATTGTGCCATGGATTAGATTGGCGCCTCTAGACAAAAAATTAAACTTAAAACACAATTTACTTGACTAATAAACAAAATATATAAACAATATATATGTATATATATATATATACATATCTATTAAAGATATGAATAAATGTAGGGGTGAGAAAGCATCCAAACGGCCGACCTAAGGGACTCTAAAGCCGACACGAGGAGGCCGATCCGGGTGAGCTCGGGAGGAGCTCCTCCCGGAAGCGTATCGGTGGCCTGGGGGTCGGGGGGGGGGGGGGACGGGGGACCGTCTTCTCTGGTCCCTCGCACCGTATGCCCCACCCTCCGCAACCGAGAGAGTCGTGGAGGGAAGGGTGTTTTCTCCATCTCCCTACCCTTACTCAAGGGTTAATGCACGCGTTCGAAAGCGTTCCCGTGACCTCACCATATGCGACGAAGGAGGAACACCATGAGGTTTTAGTCGGTGCGAGTCCGACATAACCCATCCTTACTCCCGCAAGGGTGGGTATAAGTAAGCATTTTCCCATGTATAAAAATGGATGGTCAAGCTAAGGCACTCCCTGCTTTTCGCTCAAGGCGACTATAAGGAACTCCGAATGGCGTCCTGATCGCCCGCGAACCCGATAAACTCCGACCGACTGTAGCACAGCGACTGTGCTAAGCGAGGCAGGGCCTCCCCTGCGACGTGATTAGGCACTGTACAGACGTACATCGGTGCGTTCCGCTGGAGATCCCGGAGCTCCTCTAAATGCACTGAGGGTGACCACCGGGGGGGTTTTGGTGGTACCACGTAACCCTGTCTCTCCCCCAGGCAGGGTATCTTTTGAAGATTTCCCCCCGATAACAAAAAAAAGAAAGCTTTTAGAATATAGGAATCACGATAAATGGGTTGCAACCCAAGACACCCGTATATCATAAAGCTGATAACTTGTCACCCCTGAGCTTAGTTCTCGTTGTGCGTATAGATAACGTATAAAAAAAATGTTATATATTTTAATGCAATTCAATTTTTACAATGAGTATGGGATATTAATATTATGTGGGGGATATTTTTTTTCTATCTCCGCCTGGTTGATCAATAGAATAAATAAATAAAAAACTATAAACATGTAAAGAAACAAACATATACAATATAATATAATACATATATAAATATTAACGATAATAATAATAACCCTCGACTACCAACCAGACGGGAATCCCTAACGGTCGAGGGTTATTATTATTATCGTTAATATATCCTTAGACAATTGTGATAATTTTAAATTTTAACATCTTCTGTCCCAATGTTCAATGTATGTTGAAGTGTAATTGTGTAATAATATACACCTTGAGTTACACACTACACTAACACTCGACTACAGACGTATGACGCGTGATTTGTAACTGAAGTCACGTTATTTCAGGTGGCGACGAATTATATAAAATATTGTATGTACTTGTGTCTCTATTTGCGAATGGATAACTAAAACACCAGTACGTTATAGTTGACTTACTTTGCTGATGATTTGTGTTTATGGTATCCCACGGACATAGACGTTCACGAATGAATGAGCGAATGATTCATAAGCGACGGTGTAAGGCTAATAAGAAGTAATTATTACTTTGGTTCATTTCTCACAACGGGAACTACTGCACTATATTGCTTCTTTCCAAAATCAGTCCAATTGTCGTTCAGAACAGACGCCGTACACATGTGCGACAGAAATATTACGGTTGCGTTTAGTGGGAGCAATATAAACGGGATTGAAGTCCACAAAAACATATTTGTCTACCCCAAACATGGCTAAGCCACATTAACATTAGGTACTTTTGGTTAAATCCAATCTTGTCAGTATCTCTAATAGTCTAAATAGCGAATGGGTAAGATGGCCCAGCCTCTATACATTTTACAGGACACATTTTGGAATTAGAAAATTTAATTCCTTCATCAGTTTTACATCGCCAGACGTTTAGTCGAATTCCATACGGTCCTTGTGGATATTCTTAGCTTGGGAACGAAGCGTTTAGCCTCGTTTTACAATGAGTAGAGCAAAAAGGAGACTGCCTACTACTGTATTTGTTGAAACTTGCATGATTTTAAGACAGTTAATAGCTGATGCGTAGGACTACATTAATCCAGAGTTTATAGAATAGGGCTAAGGTATCCCATGTGTGTATAATCAGTCTATAGGGAATCAGGGTGGGGGCAGGTAAGTGAATACGGGGAATGACGGTAAGACAGTCTGATACCGGGTTGCTGTAACACAGCGAGAGTGTTAGGGGAGGATCCTTGCCTCCCCTGGAACGTTCTTAGGCTCACTGCGGAGGGTCACTGATGTGCTGAGTCCTACTCAGTGGAACCGAACAGATTACATGCGAGGACATCCATCAATGTAGTCTTCGTCTGGTGATAAAGCTAATATCGTCTTCACCTCAACTCAACGCATTATGTTATACACACATGTGAATTGTTATTATAACGAACTTAAAGGAAGCTGATAACGGAATTTATGATATATATAACATTTAAATAGGTCAGATCTCTGCTCTCACATAACAGAAATTTGTGAACAACGCAGTACGTTTAAGAAGTGGACAATAAAAGTTGCTAATCGATCAGTTAAAAGGTTGGCGTTGAACTAAATTGACATATTGTTATATTCTTAGGGTTGATGGATGATTGGATTCAGCCCTTGGCAACTGTCAACAAAAGATTCAGCCGCGTGGTGGACCCTCATGCTCCAGCGCCCTCTGTAGTGCTGGAGGACTGAGATCGAATGGTGGGTTTTTACACTGGTAGCGTTACGCTGCAGTTGGTTTCCAGCAGCACAATAAATGGGTCAGCTCGACCGGGGCAGAACACCAGCGTAAAATAGTAGCATAATGCTGCCGTTTGGTTTGGTCAGTGTAGGGATCCGGAGACCTCTATTACTGGTGACGCATTACATCTTAGCCGTCAAGGGTGACAACGCATCTGCAGTATGATGTAATCACGTGCCTGTGAGCAACGGTTTTTCGCAGTTAATGTACGTTAAAATCTAGAGCAGATTAAGGTTACGCCCATCCAAACCATCCAAATCATCTCAAAGGAATACCATTTTAAGCTTAGTTGGAATGGTTAACTGTAATGTTAGTAATATTAATAGAACTGCTGGATTTATAAGAAGAAAAAAGTGAAGTCTGCATTTTTTTAATGTTCCTTGGTATGACCGACGACCTTTTGGCAAGTGACCACTGCGGCCATATAGCGATTAATTGAAAATCAAATTGATGGCAGGCTATTTTTAGTGTCTTGCGTTCAGAATGAACTATTCAAAAAAGTATGCGTAATTCTAAATTGATGACGCATTCCTGGATAACAACTGCGGCGGCAACATTCCATTCGTTCCATAATTGAATTTGTTGCATAATAATCAAAAATAAATTAATGTCAAAATGTTAGAGTGGCAATAAATTATATTTCTGTAAAAATAATTCGTAAATGTACATTTCTGTAAAAATAATTCGTTTTAAACATTTACGTCATAAGGGACAGCAAAATATAATAAATTATCATAAGAAATATTTGCAAAAATGTTAAGTGATTCCGACGGCCCATGCCATCTACATTCACTACATCCTTGACGAGGAATCATAATGCAGATGCGTTGTCACCCTCGAGGACTGAGATGAAAACCTCGTCTCCAGTAATGAAGGTCTTCGGATCCCTGCACTCACCAGACTGAAACACAGCAGCATTGATCTGCTATTTTACGCTGGTATTCTGTGAGGGCGCGGTCCTACCCCGGTCGTGCTGACCCATTCATTGTGCAGCTAAAACTGTTACTTGCGTTCTGCTCAAATACTAATGTGGTAATCGAACCCATGATTTAATATTCAGTAGCCGTATACGCTACATCAAAGCAGAGGAGGGAGGAAAGAAGCTGATAGAGTCGCAGAAAATTCTATTAAATAGTCTCTTTATAAATATTTTCTTGGCATGCCAAGATAGGGTGGCCAAACATATTCCATTCACCTTGAAATAACAAGGAATGTTTGTGTATGTTCTAGAATACTTGAATGAACAGCAATAATCAGATAAAAGAATACATATCTGGAATCAATAGCCAGCAATGTATCAAGCACTTCAGATTATTATCGACTGGTTATCAAAGGGATTAGCAACGCCACTTTGAGATAACCATAAAGAAAAAATATCTTTTATATTTATTAACTTTAACAATAAATAAAGATAAATAATTATACATGTTTATACATATACAATGTATTTACGTAAGTTTAGTGCTGTACTAACGTAATACTATCATGTACATGTACTAGACTAGAATAAATATTACTGATAATCTACAATACACTTATGCGTAATGATAAATCACTTTGAATAGGAAAACTGTAAAATGAAACGTGGGATATAAGATATGTAAAATTAAAAATAATAAAACAAATTCGCAAACAAATGATAAATCAAAAGGTTTTCAAGCCATAGTAAAACATTCGCAAAAACGCAAGCACACGTAAAAACATAAAGCAATTAATAGACGTTATTCTACAATATAAATCGAACGACGTCGATACCGAAACGATGCTTGAAGTGTTAAAACTTTATCAACCGAAAAAAAACATTCAATCACAGAAAGAAATATATGTACATACATATTTCTTTCATTATTTCGATTTTTATAAAGTTGAAAACTAAAAGTAAGCCTGTATAATAATATCTATAACATATATTATTATTAAAAAAATAAATCTATAATGTTTAGAATTTTCAGCACATAAACAATAGCTTATTGTTTATATTACCTATATTTTTAAAATGGTTCCCTTGCCTAATTTAAAGATATATTCCAGTAGTAGTTGGTATCATGATACGTTGGACATATAGTGTCGTCAGAATATATATATATCAGATTTTGACAAATAATGTAGTTAGGGGAAACTTTAATATTATCAAAGTATTTGAATAAAAATGACATAACAAACCGATAATGACCTAAATCGCATTGCACAAACATCTTATTAGTAATAAATAAGAATAATTAATACAAAACGCGTCATATGATTATTAAAGGTAATAAACACGGTCATGTTCGTGAACACAACAAAAAAAACGAACGAATATATTAAGACATGCAAGCGCCATATGCAATGCAATGAGTTTATTTTATTTTCTTACTTCACAATCTATTAGTGGAAATTAAAATAATATCTGCTGTTAGTGATTTTTAGGATTTAAAGAAAGTTTTCATGATGATTTGGCATGAATGAGAAAAGTCAACTCTACTCACAAATCTATAAAGGTCTAACTATTCGGGAAGGAAAATTATAAATTTCTATGGATAGTGTATCCATACACCTGACAGTGCCACGCTACGGCTTAAAACTGTCTGCTGTATAAGCCGGTTGGCTAGACCAGGGAAGCACAAAACCCTTTAGTATCTTTTATTATTTATTATCAGGGGTCTAAATCACTTGCCATCCGCTGATCTGTGCGATTGCTTGTCACCCTGTGGATGTTCGTCAAGATCCTACACCATGACTGACCTGTGAATGGTGAGATAGAGCCTCATCAGCTCGGTGAACTGTGGGTCGTCGAAGCCGAGCATCGTGCAGTAGTTGGCGGACCAGTCTTTGTTGTCGTCGATAGCGCCGATGCCCTTGCCGTCGCGGAAAGAGTTGCGGTAGATTGTGGCGGCGATCACGGGCAGCTTGGCGATCAGGTTCATTGAATCTTCGTATACGTACTGTTGTAAATATAGTTGATTTTAGTTAAAAAAAATCACATCCTATATGTATAAACGTATCCCACTGCTGGGCATGGGATATGTTTATACATAACATGGGTCTTTGTAGATTTGTGCGTATTGGAGCATAGTACGCAGCGGACTTTACGTATCTCGAAATCTCTGCATATACCAGTCAAACATGGACAGCAATCTGTCATATTTACATAACGGTTAAATAAAATATAAAATGGCAAGTGCCACAGAATCTGCTATGGTTCCACTTCCCAAAAGCTTGTACGAGTCGCATTCACATTACAAACGCAGTGTATCACTCATTAGAAGGCAACATTGTAACCCTTAAAAACTGATGGTATACCTCGCCACCAGTAATAATGTTTCCGATTCTTGCACAAGATGAAACACAGTTCGAGCGTTATACTGTTATACGATCGTTTTCAGTAAATATTCGTAAAAAATATATATAAAAATATATATATATATATTATACTGTTTGACAACGATCTAATATGCCTTGTCCGGGTGGCATCGTAAAAATAGAAACTTTCCTAATCGTACAGGGATTTATGAAAGATATTTGAAATCCTTTTAAAAGTCATGGTAACGAACTGAAATCATATTTCTCAAGGTGCACCGCCCCTTTAAGCTTAGAAGCCATATACGACTGCAGACTGAGTAGATGATTTACAATAGAATGAATAAATATTTGCTTGTCTGTAAAAAATATAAGCAACGTAAAAGAATAATTTTCTATATCTATATAAATAAAAACTAATCAATGCATCACTTAAAAACCGCTGGACCGTTTTTAAATGTTCGTAATATGGCAAAAATAAAAATTGGAGTTGCACGAAAAATTGGCAAATATGGAAAAAAACTGAAAATTCTTTCTCTATGGGATTTTAGCAAGAACAGAAGAATGACAAACAAATTTATTGAAATTTTGGTAAAAGACTGTCGGGTCATCTAGTATGTCGTAGTTAAACATTGTCTTAATATTAAAATTAATCCAATAAATTAACTGACAACCCCATTTAATCATCGATATTTATGGAATCTACTAGTAATAACGGGGGTTGAATCTTTTTTGTGGATGGATTGGATTTGGCCGCCATCCTCGAGATGGTACGATCAGGAGAGTTCTGTGCTCATTTGACAAATCTAATATGAACAGAAAGACTAATTCCACGGTGCTACAGGAATGTGCCGGCTGGACCGGGAGGGACCACCTCACAAAATACGAGTGTGAAATATAAGCTTAATAAAAAGTAGTCATTCGGGGTTCCAATAATAGGTAATCTTGAATCTTTTGAGGATGATATAAGCGCCTTGGCCACTTACCATCGTTGGAACTGTGTGCACCTTTTTTACCTTAGTATCATTAGAAAAAGAAAGCTCGTTCACTCACCTCCCAGTACTTGGACTTGTGTATACCCTCGGAGTAAGCTCTCGCAAACACGGACTCGCTGTTTAGTGCTGTGACGGCAGCGGAGAATTGCGACATTGGATGCAACTTGCTGGGCATGTTGTTCAGCATCGTGACTACATGTGCGGGGAGCTCGGCCCTGATCAAATAGATAATAGATATATGTAAATCCCAATATTTACTACTAACGACTACATTACCTTGTGCGAGCTTACGGCCACTTGAAGTCACTGCGATGCTGTTCTCCACGGTGTTATCATCTGCTTAACATTTTTCACCAACTGCGCAGGATACATACGCATTTGTTGCTAGACTAGAGCCGTAGTAGATCAGTGTCTAAGCACTCGCTTTTCACGGTAGACGAGTAAACAGAGTTCGATCCTCGGTGTCGGCACCAATGAAATTGTTGAATTTAGGTGCTGATTTACCACGTGCTTAGCGTTGAAGTAAAACATCGTGAGGAAACCTTCATGACTAAGAAATAATAATAGTAAAAAATTCCAAGACGAAGATGAAGGCCGTCCATACGCAGCAGCGCCGCGCGATGAAGGTGCTCTAACACCCATTCTAGAGAGGAGACCTGTGCCCAAAAGTGGGATTTATAAGTATAGGCTTATGACTCACCTGTGAGCCCACTCCTTGGACAGAGCGTTTACTTGAGCTTCCGTGGGTACTTCTCCAGTAACGAGTAGCCAGAAGAGACCCTCGGGGAGGGGTTCCATCCCTCCTTTAGCTTTTGGTAGCTTTTGCTGGCATTCCGGAATAGAGAGGCCGCGGAATCTGATGCCTTCATCAGGATCGAGCACGGATGTCTCCCAGACTAGACCCTTAATGCCTCGCATGCCACCGTACATCTAAACCATCAGAAATTTGTATTCGTTTATTCGTTATTTCGTTTAGCAAGGAACAAAGACAAGACAAATTATATGCTGAGTATAAAACAATTGATTAATAAGACAATTTGCAATGTTTGCCACCGAAACGATAAGGGCTCAGAAAAAAATTAAAAACCAAGGAAAATCAATTACTGCTCGGGATTTGAAGAGTCAATAGCCTAATGGCTTAGCTTACGATCTGTGAAATGTGGTACTTAAGGTACATAGGTTTGAATCCACCATCCGAATATTGTCGTGACTGATCATTTTCTACTTTGTGTTTACAATGCGTAAATTTAATGCTTGTGCATTTTAATTGGAGTAGTTAATTATAAAATTTGAATTACGAGGTGTGATCCGAAAGTAATGATAATAGGTTATAAAAAAATACATAAAAATCACATAAACTTTTTGCCTGCCCACGTAAACGTATAAAAAATCATATAAATAGGCCCCGAGTCCATGGAAGTACATTAATTCCAGTACAAACCATCGAAGAGATGACATGAAAATGGAGAAGAAATATTTTTTTCCAACGGTAGAGCTACGCTGCAGTGTTTCTAGCTGCAGAATGAACTGGTCAGCTTGACCGGGGTCAGCCTAAAATAGCAGCATATTAATGCTGCTTTGTTTCGTCTGGTGAGTGTAAGGATCCGGGGACCTCTATTACTGATGACGTGGTATTCCATTTCAGTCCGTGCGTGTCAAATACGTGCCGTGCTATGTGGTTCCCCGATCGTGTTATGTTTGTGTAAGCAGACATTGTTTGTTGGAATATAAAACAAAGAATAGTTGCGTGGACACTTTACTCTGCATTGACGAATTGACGAAACACTATCGGTGAGCACACCTCATATTGTTTGCATCATCGTCATCAAATTCGGCCTATAGCTTTGAAGATCGGGCTATTCCTGAGCCACTTGCATTCCAATGCGCTCACACTATAGTCGACGCATTATGAACCGAGGCTCCGGGTCATAATGTCAACATGTCTGTCTCGCTCGCACTTACAGTTCTTATGGAGAGGTGTAGTGATGTGCGTAAGAATTGTAGAGGTGCATATCGCTAACGGGATAGATACGATGGATATGCTAAATTATGTTAAGTATTAATAGGAATACTTTTTCGCTATCTGCAGGTTTTAATTTATAGATAAAACGTTTGTTTCGACGTAATCATAGAGAAACTGTATAGATCGTATAAAGTTTTCGGCCGCAGCTAACTAAGTATCGATAACGGGTTGCATTGCGTGCACATTCCTACTGTCAGTGACATTTATTGCCCGACGACTCAGTTTAAAATGCGTCGACTATGATATGAATAGATCGTCGCTCCACTTTGTGGTGGTGTTGGTGGTCCAGTGATTGCCTACTTATATATAAAAGTATACATACACTTGCAGATGTAAAGCCTAATGCACATAGCTTTGTTCCATCTTAGCCCTCTTGTTGCTAATTTTTTTTTTATTACCCAACTATTTTCATTTTAAACCGATTTCCTTTTTAATGTTTAATCTACATTGATTTTTTATAAATATTCTTAGCTATTAATACTAAATAAATTAATAGTAATAGAAAATCAAAAAAATCAAAGAATATTGTTTGAGTGCCGAGAAATTAAGTTAGTGTGCGCACGCCGTTACTAACTTAACTATCTAATAATTGGACTTGAAACAGTTCTTTTGCAAACTTTAAAAAAAAAGAATTAAACAAACACAACTGTCAATTACATTGTTTTCTTTACTAACTTTTGTATAAATAGGTTGACTGTACCAATAGGAAAGCGCTTTCACGGTACACGTACCGGATACAAAGACCAAGACAATTAGCAACGGAGCAGTCGATCTCAGCTAAGGGTGCCTGCCCTATCTACATATTTATCCATTATAGATTTATTCAAAAAAAAATCTAGCAGGGCTATTAACATAACTAATATTCCGTTTTACCACCACCCCAACAAGCTGAAATGCTTGTGCTAAAAAATATTGCACGACAACAGACGAATGGCGGATTCGGTCTTACGACCTTAAGTTTCACAGACCGTACCCTAAACCATTTTACAATAGTTTTCCGTCCGCACAAAATAAGTTTTGAGAAAAACGGCAACAGGATATCTAATATGTGATAATGAGACGTTCCATCTTAGCCCTTAAGAGTGACAACACATACATTATGGGCCACTTACCATCAAATGAACTGTGCTGATTTTTCCAAATTAGTCGACAAAGAGATATTGCACAATATCTATAAGGATCCCCTTACCATGTCAACGGTGACTTCTCCGACTTTGGAAGATCCATGCTCCTTACGGAACTCCCGGATTTTGGCCTGCTCCTTGGGTATCTTCTCCTGGAGAATGTTCTTGAGGTTGGTTTGCTCCGCACTCAGGTTTCTTAGTAGAATGGTCGTTGTTGGGCATAGTTTCTAAAACAACAGAACACCTTATGAGTCACATTGTTAACTGATGACAGCAGTGTGCCGTGATTAGTGTATACCGGCTTCTGAGACAACCTGCCGATCAACAATAAATCTGAGTGAGTTCCACGCATGCACCGTGTCTTTGACACTATCTGATCTTTCCTTCGACCTTATTGCTGCACACGGAAGGAGTGATTGCCTCCAGATTAAGGCACTATATATCATTGGAGTCATCGGTTAATAACCAGAGGACATCATGGAAGTACAAGCAACCAGAGTAAACTATGAGCGTAAATCCTGTGTTTTGTACGGAATGTAGGGAAGAGGCCTTTTATAGTCAATGCATTACAGAATTCAGGGGTGACAACGCTATTAAGAAATTGAACCCATGAGGCATTCTATAGTTGTTTATGGGCCGCAGCCATTGCTCTTGCCATCAAGTGAACTGTATGCCCGTTTGTCACTTAGTTCCATTAAATTCTTCTCGAGGCAATTTTATTCACATTCAATTACCCTTCGTTCACTTGGTCATAAATCAATAAATCATCATCATGTATTTCTATAATATTCACAAGCAATGGAAAATAAAAAAACCGCAACAGTTGCACGATAAGACTGTTACATAAACTTCGACCACTAGGCGGCTAGTAGATATAGAAGCAACTTGACACACGATTACTCCGTAAACATTCTGAGCAAGCGTAAAATAATAATTTTATGGATATTCAAGTTACTCCAGTTACTTAGTCAGCTAAGTCGCCTGGATACTTAGCGAGTATTCGAGTCGAATTATTGTTATGTATAGATGTTTTTTATATATTAAGAACGCATTCCTCGGAGGCTTCAACGGATTACGATTCATTGGATCAATAGAATTATTCACCATCAAGTACACTCGTATTTGTCATCTAATATATATTTTTTTTATTTTAAGTCTAAGATGGGTGTGCTAGGTGAGTAATAATTGGCGCCCACGCAGAAAACTGAGCTGTAATCCCGGTTACTTATAATCGGGCCTCGATTTCCCTTAACTCATTACGGAACACAGCAGGTAGCATTAGCGATGCTATATCATGGTGGTACTGCGTAACAAATGAATCTGCCGGTAATTTATAATTATACTAGCATTTTAAAAATCCCAATAATAATCCTAATAATTAAGAGAATTTTGAAACAATGTTTTTTTTAAATTATGACGACTCGACGTGAATTGGACCACGGGGATCCTCTCGAAATACCGGTACCATAGACAACCGCAATACCAGAGGAGTCGCAGATGCGCTGCCGGACTTTAACTTTGTTTCGACAACCACGCGAATACTTAGTAGATAATTAAGGAAAATCTGTTTATCACGTTGTTTACAGGCAGTAAATTCAAATTCAGAAAGGAAATCATTAATGCAATAGTTGGTAAATAACACTTCCTGTGTCTCTCTACCTATTTGTGTATCTAGAATCTAAATTATCTAGCTGGTAATCGACTGGCTTTTCGAGTCAAATAATTTAGGGTGCTGCATTTATTTAAACAATCACGCCTACACTTAGATAATTAAGGAAAACCCGTTATTGGCTTATCTTATTAATTTATATTATTTGTTTTAAGTATGTAAACGCTGTTGACTTTCTTAATAATAAATAAATAAGCTTTACTTATTATTTATATTATTTGTTGTAAGTTTGTATAAAATATTGTTGGTTTTCTTAATAATAAATAAATAAGCTTTACTTATTATTTATATTATTTGTTGTAAGTTTGTATAAAATATTGTTGGTTTTCTTATTAATTAATAAATAAATGCCTGAACATGTCATTGGCCGCAGTCATCGCTGGCCATGAGGGGAACTGTATGCTCGTTTGTCATATATAAAAGTTATTACTAACATTGAAATTCACCCTTTAGTTACGACGTATAAGGTCGTGGCAAGGAGAACTAGAATCATTAGCTAAGTAGGATGTTTGCATTGCCTTAACATAACTAAACAATTTTATTTATATTTACTGTTCTATAATTATTTATAAGATTTTTTAGATTCATTATTATTATATATGAGACGTTTATTTGGAATGTGGCCTAAGTCCGTATTTCAATTATTTCCGGTTTCCAGTGGTTACATGTATAACTTCAAGTTATTTATCAATAAAGCATTTGAGGTACTCGGAATATAAGTATTCCGAGTAGATACGTTATATCTGTACAAATAAGTTTTCATAGTTAGATTAACATTAGACTTATTTTACTTTGAAAGTGGCCAAGCTTAGTTTTACTTAAATTAAGATATTAATTAATGATAATGGAATAAAAATTGTCCAAACTGTTGAAAATAACATTCGTTTTATATATAATTTCTAAATTTTACAATAGTTTTCCGTCCGAACAAAAAAGTTTTGAGAAAAACGGCAACAGGATATCTAATATGTGATAATGAGACGTTCCATCTTAGCCCTTAAGAGTGATAACACATACATTATTCATTAAATATGTCCATAAATAGTCTAATAAAATCGAGACAAAAAACAAAAGATTAACAACACTAACTTATCCGACAATAAAAGTAACAAGTACAAAATGTTACATTGTTTCATGAAATACAATGGGGAAAATAACAAAATAATTAACTTCACGGGCACAGTGCGGCATCAGTCTAAATATGTTTGCAACACTTCAATCAGCAAGGATGCCAGTCCGAGGCCAATCGGGCCATAGTTTAACGTAATCATCACTGGCAACATAATTGACATCGTTCGCCAATTGGAATCACTCGAGCGAAAAATCACTATAGTAATTTACCTCGTGCTATTGACACAGTGTTGGAAAATGTGGATTTATCGTGGCTGTACTCCATCTGACTTTGTGTATGAAGCTATATCAGCTATATTCCTCCTGTATATGATATTAGCGGAATTATTGTATATATTTACAGTTATGTACGCAGTAAACAACATCTAGACCTGACCACCAGAGCACAGTAGAATCGGATTTTTTTTAAAATAACATTGTGAGGTAACAAACGAGCACACAGTTCACCTGATGGTAAGTGATTCCTGCGGCCCATGACATCTACATTAATCTGCAAGGCAAGGAGCTATAATACAGATGCATTGTCACCCTTGAGGACTGAGATGGAATGCCTCATCACCAGTAATAAAGGTCTCCGTATCGCTACACTCGCCAGACGAAAAACAGCAGCATTATGCTGCTATTTTAGGCTGGTATTCTGTGAAGGCGTGGTCCTACCCCGGTAGAGCTGATTCATTCTGCAGCTTTTCCGTGTTATCTGGTAATAACTCGAAGATATCACTGAGTGCATCTTAGGATATATTGTAGTGCCGTAAGCGTTTGCGTAAAAACAGGCATTCACTACTTGTTCCCTTCCCTCGTCGATATTCAATGAGATCGGAGGAAGGTTCTGATGCAGTACCAAAGATATACTCATGCTTACACCTCGTATAACCACCACGAAACCTACAATTTGTGATATACAAATATTGTTCCTTGGCTGGAAATTGAAACGAACCCCCGTCGCAACAGCCAAGTATTAAAAAAATCAAGTAGAAATAGAGAATACGAGCTAAATATTCTGTAACACATTTTTTTATATTAATAAAAACTGCAACACCAGAACACCGATCTTTAAGTCGTATCGTTTCTGATATACCGTAGGCGACAGCAGATTCCACAAAGTAATCGTGTGTAGACGTGCGTGGATAGACCGGCCCAACCATGAAGATAATAAATTTTGAATTCTGTCGCCTTTTTCTATAGGAAAAGTCAACAACTTGAATTATTCCGAACAATTCCTCGGAACACTCCTAGTGGTGAAGCGATAAAAATGCAAAACAATGCAACATTTCTTCGCAAAGTAAGTGGATTAAACCGGAAAGCCTTGGCCGTTGACGTTACGAGCCATTCTTCGTTGATACGGTCAAATGGAAACAGCCTGTTTATTTAGACCATATTCAAAACTAATTATAACATGACGAATGTACTCGTATCGCCTAAAATAAATAATTGTAAAACAAAACATCATTTAGTAAGGGGTACTAGGAACATATCAGATTCAAAAAAAGCGTTCAAACTTTAATTTGTATTATATGATAAAATACATTTTAGGCATAGCTTATTCGATCTTCTATGATCTATGAATCATCGTAGCTGAAAAATTAAAAGCCGATATGTCGTGACAGTGAAACTAAAGGTCAATAATATTTCAGGATGAATGAAAGTAAAATAACTAAAATTTACCTAAATATTCCGAATTTTATTCCATATGTGATTGCATTGAATTTAAAATGGAATATTTTGTAATATTCTCTAGAATATTACAACTAGAATAATAAACACAATTTCCTTCCTTCTAAGGAAGTCCTTGATCACCCAATGGTAACTTGTATAATGATGACGACATTTAAACATGTTGTCTGAACATTTATATGTATTTATCTTGGATCTCAACAAAAAAAAATCAGATTATTTATGTAACTAATACCAAGTTATAATAAATATTCATTTATAAAAACACGAGAAAAAGAAACAAGAATAAACTTATACATTTATACATTATTTATGTATTATGAACAAATTATCGAAAGAGTAATGAAAGAAAAGAATGTTGCGAGAATCGATTCCTAGGGAAAAATATTTGGAAAATAATATATATTCTCACGTTACCAGCAAATGGGGCCCACGATCTCTAAACTCCCCTAATGACACACATTCATGCTGGACCTAAAACAAGCTGCAACATGGCTCTACCTACTATAATTTCTTTTTATTTTAAAATTCCGAACTAGATATGTTTTTTTTTATTGCACTGAGAGTAAGAAACGAGCACACAGTTCACCTGATGGTGAGTGATTTCTGCGTCCCATGACATCTACATTCATTCTTGACAAGGAATCATAATGCAGATGCGTTATCACTGTTGAGGATTGGCGATGGAATGCTTCGTCACCAATAATAAAGGTATCCGAATCTCTACAAACATGCTATTTTACTGCTAATTTACTCTGTGAGGGCGTGGCCCTACCCCGGTCGAGCTGCGCATTCATTCTACAGCTAGAAACAAACTGCAGCGTAGCCCTACCACTGTTATATATATCAGACACGGTAATTCCATTCATTTTCTTCACCATTCAACATTCTAAATCCACATGACTAGTATAGATATCTACTTGTATAGAGTTATTATATATTAGGTAACAAATAATATCCCGGCCCATAACTAACAAACTTGAAAACATTTAACAGAATCATAGTATTTTCAAGTTCACCCTTAAAATGAAAATGTACTAAAACGATTTAAATGTTTCTGCTTTTCGCTGACATTAAAACTCATTAAATTTTAATCAAAAAAAGTAAAATTTTATCTGTGGGTCCTTCGGAACGGAACGTAATATCGGCGCCCAAAGGTCAAAGAACTGTCGTTGACTTTTAAATACCCGAAGTCGTGTACTTTCTTTATGTTTTATGTTGAAAATTTTCAATTTGCAAGTAAAAAAAAAAGTTTTACTTTTAGCATGAATAGCAGTACTTTTATAAATTGTTAACGAGTTTCATTACAATAATTGCTTTAGGAAATATTATGTACATAAATAATATATGCATTTTGTTTTATCTTATTAATGAAATATTTACAAATTTAAATCGATCACGCCAGGGTCGAGCCCGGTTTGCACGCGATCCAGGTAATGAAAAGCGAGCACGCGGACTCCAAGCTAATATGCTGAAAAGTATTACTTGTAAATGCAGCAACAGCCTTGTGTAATTTTACAGAACTTGAACTACGAGACCGTTTTGACTCATATCAAAATCTAAAAGCACGATACGTAAAACCCAAACATGAAAAATTATTTCCTTGAGGAAACAAGAAATATTATTCAAATATTACCAGTTAAAGAAAGAGAGATTGAAGTAAATGAAAATGAACAAGAAAATTGGCAAAAGCAAATTGATCAAATTACGTACACGGAGCTCAAATTTAATAAATTAAATTATTATAACATTTCTCCCCACGTCCCTAGAGACTTGTATCAAAATCTACGAGCACGATACGTAAAATTCAAACATGGCAAACATTTCCATTAAACACGAAATAATGTACAAATGTTACCAGTGTATTTGTTTTTAAGAACAAGAACTTTGAATTAAAAGAAAATTTACAAGAAAATTGTCAAAAAGCGAATTGACCATAAGTACGTACATAAAGGTATAAGTAATTTTTACATTTCTCCACACATCCCTAGACTGGTATCAAAATCTATGAGTACCATACGTAAAATCCAATTACAATATAAAAGAAAAATCAAATGTTAATGTAGGGTTCCCAGTTAGCAAGAAATCCCAGTACCCAGAGGGTGACAACGAATTTTTGTCGAGGATGGTGGATGTCAGGATCATCAAATGAGCTTTATCCTCGATAATGACCATCGGGGCACACGGAGTATAAAAAAAATGAATTTCTCCGATTCAAAATCAAAACCAAACATATTAAAAATATATGATATCACTTGTCGCCATGTTATCATGATTCAAGTATATTTCGATTATTCGAAATCTCGAGCAATAGAAACTACATACTATAAGAAACAACTGTTTTGTTTCACTAGATTGCGGTAAGCGTAAGACGAGAATCAACTGCACTATTTTTAGCTAAAGCGATTTTTATTTATACTCCGGTATGTTACAGATACATATTTCTAGAAAATTCTCTCGAACAAATTCGATTCTTGAAGGACTTGTAAATTACTTCTAATCAATTACCTTTAACCTCTAATAAAGAAAATATCTCATTCACAAAAGCAATGTTGTCGGTGTGTGCCATGGCGATCTCGAGGTTTTTCCTAGATAGCATTAACTAAATAGAGAAGATCAGCATTCACATAAAACAAAAATACCCACTGTTAGTCCTCCATTCTTGTACAATGCCGTATCAGGGACACGAGATATATGTACAACACATCTAAACCTCAAAACTATTTGATTGTTTCTTGATTTCGGCTTAGATTGGAAACCAATATCCATAGGAGCTATTTAGCAACCAGGTACGGCTGCACCACCGCTGCACTTCGACCCCTGTGGACGAGGAACGTCGACGACAAAAGAGGGGGGCGATAATACGAGCCGAGGACCCCTCATAAGGAGGTACGAAAACTCGACTCGGATCGCTATCAAAAGACTGGTGTGCTCAATAGTGCCCCTACACTATCATTAAAAAATGTATTACTACAGACAGCGATTGTGACGGGACCTCCAAAGACTTGATTCCTAAATACAAGATTATTTAGACATAGCTTCCTACTAATCGGCTCGAACCACGATAATAATTTACTATCTAAACACGGTTTTCGTTATTTACTATTATTCTACATACAAATAGAGGTTATTAATTTTATTTCAAAAAAAATAATTAAATTCCCCTAAACACTCATTTATCTTTTCGTATCTTTTGTAACAAATGGTTTATGTTACATAATAAATTTGAACCGTTATCATATCTCGTGCAAATATTGACAACGGCTGGGTTTTAAGTCCAGGGCTTATGCCGAGGAATTTGTTCATTTAAACGCATAGCCATGTCACTGCGAAACTATACAGAGATGAATGTATAATGAATATGTTATTTGTAAAAAAAATAGATGATTTAATATATTACGGAACGATTAGATTTAAAAAAAAAAAAGAAAAACTTGTTCTGGTCTAAATTACGCAACTACGGACGTAACCGACCTTCGATCGGATAGTCAAATTCATTTCCGCGGTGTTTCGTTAGCCAACTTCACATTTGAATATTTGCCGTAATAGCATAGTTGAAGGGACCAAATATTACTTCGAGAAATAATTTGAAGTAATTACGATTCTTTATTTAGAAGATTAAAAATAGGTCTGAAGAGAGATAAAAACATGTTAAAAACTTGGTAAACACCACGTTAGAGTAGCTGGTTCCCGAGACGCAGGTGCTGGGTTCGATTCCCAACCCACAAATTGTTAATTCACCTCCGATTTTATAGCACTTTATTATATTACTGCGAATTAGGGTGTGGGAGGCAGAGTTAGTACTTCTCTGTTTTACTATAATATACCATATGTCATCTAGTACCAAACAGAAGATATCACCACAGGTATGACAAGTGAAAGGAAATGTCCTCCTGTCCGTCTTAAATCGTCATTATCATCATTAAAAACCTATGTAATCAGCTTTAAGTAGAGATACATACAAAACATGAAGGTCATAATAGTAAATATACATTATATAATACATTATATACTAAGATATACTTCAAATAATACATGATATTCGCAAACGTCCGCGAGAAATGCAACTCCAATAGAGTTTAATTAATTTCGGGACAAAACTCCTAACGCCGCGTCTCGACACGAGAAAGAGGCGTCAAATTTCGGCGCCATTGAAACAAGAATAACCTTCAGCGATTGCGCAACGCGACTGATATTAAAAAAAACTATATTGTAGAGTATTTTTTTTTGGAAAACCTGCTGATGATTGATACGGGTCTAAAAAAAATTAGGATTCAATATTACAACTAGGATTTTGTTTAATTTTTCATACAAAAGTAGGAAGTAATTAGACTTTGATACACCCAACGAACAGATAACTCACTGATGAGGTTCAAGTGAGTTGTGTGTTCGATTCCAAACCGGACCCAATATGCGAGGTGCAAAATTGCCGATTTAAGTTTGGGTTTACGGGTATGGGGAGTTGCATAATTAAAGAACTTAAGACCCTTTCTTCTATCTCGACACTACATCCATTACCGACGAATATATGTCGTAAGTTTAATTCGCCAAACCACTACGTTTGTCGTGAACAATCTCCTAGCATATGCATGTATGCTTAGTGGTTAGCGGGAATATTAGTAATATTAAGTGTTCCTGGCATTCTTTTGAAAAACTTGACTTCACAAAATTCAACATAGGAATGAGCTGACAAATCTATTTGACAACAAAATGTTGCTAACGACGTAATTAAAGTGAATATTTGTTTTGAATGATTATGATTAGGACGACGTCATAGGATCGGTCGGTTTACAGCGATATCTTCTGGATAGTGTCGAAACCATTTGCTTAAACGGAAACACACGCTCATCGTTTCCTACATATATTAAGATCGGAGGGTTCAAATGCAATGTCAACGATACACTCACCCAGACCCGTATACGAATAATTTTTTAAGCACAAACTTCGCCCCTCGGCTAGGGTTCGAATCCAAGATCTACAAAGCAATAGCTAGATACTCTAACCACTACGCCATGAGGCCATTAATAGTTAATTAAAACTACCACTTCTATCATTCTTAAACCAAAAGTATAACTGTCACATGTCAGACTTCGAGTAAAGTATCATAAGTAACAATAACATGCATATATATAGCATATAAATCCCACTGTTGGGCATAACCTCCCTACTGGAGGGGGTGTTAGAAGATGAATGGGCTTACTTCACATGTTTGAATGACTATTTTTTTAATTTCTTTCTTAGGCATGAAGGGTTTCCTTTACCTTCTTTACACGTGGTAAATAAGCGCGTAAAATTTAAATCAACAATTACATTGGTGTGGGCAACGATTATGTTTTCTCGCGTACCGTAGATTAAAAGGCAGCGAATAATTAAATCACATGTTTTCGAGTGAATATGTACAATGTCACATAGTAAGACGTCAATTACGGCCTATGTTGAAGAAAAAGTCCCGAGCACGTATTCGTCATAAAATTCCCCCATAACAATGAAGTCACCGTTGTCGACCTCCGTTAAGTTACAGGTAGAAATGTTGGAGTCAAGGGCTTTGATTTTTCTACATATATATATATATATATATATATATATATATATATCTCATGTAGATAACGAGTAAGTTAATTTTATGTTAGTGCAGATATTGTAGATCGGCTGTGCACCATGAACAAGTTATTAATATATTCGTACTGGAAAATCGTGGAGAAGAAAAACTTTCTCTTTTTTAGAGACATTGGTATCTTGAACTATAATATCTTAAATGGATATTTAAGAGATCAGTATGGTGTCTTCCATTGCTGCTTACGTATATATAAAATATTTAAAAATAACATTGAGCTAATGGAATCCAATAGCCTGATTACGAAAACCGCCGAAACCATAATGAACAAACTAATTACTATCACAAACGAGTTTGTTTGCACGAACCATCTTATCAATTACGCGTGCCCCATTACACATGTACCTATTATAACAGTAAGTTAGTCGTGTCACTGTATGTCGCAGAACACACGCACGCACACATTCTGACGTTACCAATCTAGAACATTCCGCATTGCAGACCCTGCGACGTATTGTTGAAAAATGCTCCTTAATTACGAGAAAACATGAAAATTTAATGTTAACGCATATTTAATGACTATTTCGATATACTACCAGGACAAGCAACTGATAATGGTAACGAAGCATAATATATAGAAACATTATATGAATTCATATAATGTTTCTATACGTCAATAAAAATTCCATTTCTCTGCCATCAATCAATCATAGAGAGATGGCTTTGCCTGATGGAGTAATCAATATTCTTATATCTTATACTTCTTCGTGATAAGATATGTAACATACGTGGGTCAGTGGTATCAATGTCTAGAAATAACTAAATCACGTGAACGTATTTGGCGTCTTTGTAAAATTTTCCGTCGATATAACGGCGCGCCGATACTTATATCTTTTTTTATTTGATTTGACATGTTTTTTTAGTAAAACTAACCTATTTTTTAATATCATTGAACTAAGCCGTATTATATAAATAAGTTGTGGAGAAATATCTTTTTACTTAAGAGAAATCTTATCTGGAAACCGAGGTTAAATTTATATGGCAAGTTGTATGCCAGACACTTATTATTGGGCATTCAATCTGAACTGGCATGTACAAAATAACGTAATATTTTATAATTTGTATACTTTGTGTATATAAAACACAAGCATATAGTTATACGATGTGATTTTAAACTGAGACAATTTTTTAATACAAGCAACAAATATGATATGAAATATTAATGTATATCTTCTCAAAAAACCACGTGTGATAATTTTCGCAATGTCAATCACAAACACAATCACATGAGTTTATTCGGTCAGCAGCCGCAAACGGACATGACCTTGTGCAAGCGTATTTCTCTTACCACTGAACTTGACGGCGTTATTCGAACAAGTTTTATTTAATACCAAATCCGTAAAGAAATTGTAAAGAACAGTATTAATTTAAATTGTTCTGTATTAATATAAGTTAACCGGTTACGAAAGAATGGGATATTTCCATGGTGGGATATATAAAATAATTTTAAAAAAAACCGTTTTAGAGTGTTTAATATTAAATTAAACACTATTTATATATTATTATTACTTGATATAAAACTTAATGGTCATATAATATACAGGAAATTCATTTCATCATGTCCGTACGCACTTTGTAATTTAATGCTCTGGTGGTCAAATGTCTGGTTGTTTTTTTTTCACAAAAACTCGCAAAAAATTGCATGCATTTCCAAATTGACAACTGTAGCAGTTCTGGAGTGAAATCTATATAGAACTATAGACGAAACATACTTAAAGCTTTACCACGTAGAATGTTAATATTTTTTTGTGTGTGAGGTCCGTGTCATGTGAACGACTAACATAGGTACTTTAATGCATATTTGGGTGCGTGCCCGGCCGTAGCGGACGCGACCTGTGTTATCTTTAGACTGCAACACAGAGGACACGCATCGTGAAAGTCATTGCGGCCATGCTATCCCGTTTAGATAATACAATCTTGAGCCGTCCAACTGATCTGTTTCGTCTAAGTATAACTTCTAGGCATTACACAATAATTACGTAATAAAAATGCGATCTTAAGGTATAATCTTATAATATACTATAATAAGAAATATTTTTTTGCTTCTAAAGTATAATGCCGATTTCGACATTACATAATGACGTAACATTTTTCGTAGTCTATGGCAAGAGTTATCTATGACAATACACGCATTTTTTCCATTACTTCAAATTACTGAACGCTGCGTAAAATAATGCGTGCTTGATATTTTACATTTGTCATAAAGAATTTTCGAGATTTTCGAACGATATGGAATCCGAAATACGAAATACATAGTCGTATCACCGCCATGTCACAAAAGCAATATTCGCGATTCCCGCGTAGTGGTTATCACGCCAATTACGAACGCTGTGACAATGACACAGATTGTACGGACAAGGCTATTGCCACGCGCTTTGCGAATCCTGCCCCACGAAATTTTAATTATATATCCAGTTCTTATTAGTTGGAATAAAGAGTCTATTTACTTATTTTTATGTTTAAACATAGACAAATAATATATTTACCTAACATATAGTTAAATTAATTTCATTATAAATATGATCCTGTTTCATTTGTGATTGTGATAGATAATGTTACTCTTAATTCTTCTGATAGAAAACTAAAATATAGCAATACAACATTTTTAAAATCTTTTAGACGGTTTGATTTATATGTATTGTACCTTTTGTATGAAATATAAATCAAGTTTCCAGTGTAAAGTAATTAATATAAGTTGAAATACTCATTATATAATATAATCTATAATTGATATAAACTTAAATACCCATATTCATTTTTGTGGTCATCAATTACTTTGAAAATAAAATGTGTTATATGACATCATTGTTTAAAAAATTTAAGGAAATAAATAGGTTAAAACTAGATGTATCTATTACTATAACTTTAATACTGTAAAACATTTAGATTAAAGAAAAAATTTAATATTTTTCATTAAAGGCAATAACTTATCTCTATTACTTTTTAATTTATTAATGAAATGTTTAATGTAATTTAGGCCAAAAGTTAAAGTAATGGTACTATGTATAAATATCCATGTCATACTGGACTAGCTCTTATTAATGTTAATATTTATTGCATTTAGATAAGGTAGTTGTTTAGGGCCTAAGTAATATTTATATTTTATATACAAATTTCTATACAAGATATTATACCAATTCAAATCATAAGTAATAATGTTTAAGTGCCATTTATGCTACCCGATATAATTATTTTTCTCTTTAGCGCAAATAGAACATATCTCATACGATAAAGAAAGGTAATAAATTCTTTACCTAACTAATGGCATCTTTTAATTAATATACACATACTAGATTCCGTAAAAAGTAAGAGTACGTAAGCGGAAATATAATGCTAGAACTTCATATAATAAACTGTTTTATTTTAAATGCAAACAATGTACATGTAACTGTGGGTGCGTGCCCGATCGCTTTAGCGCGAAATGACTCCTGTATATTTTCTTATTTGCGTGAAATATAACTCGCTACAGCTATATTTGAAACAAATAATATTATTTAAAATGGTACAACGTGATTATATTTAATCCAAAAATAGTTATGTTATTACATAACTCAAATTCAATATGTGCTTCGAAGGTTATGTAAAATATATTTACGAAATAAATATGTGAAGGCTTAATAAATTTTAAACTATGCTAGTATATTTACCTGCACTTCTATTAATTTTGTAGATGTAATCCTGAAAAGTGCCATTTTTAAACCCACCGAGCGCTAACCAACACACAACTAAACTATGTGAAATGCCTCCTGCTCGTAATCGATCGCATTCACGAGTGTCAGCGGAATGGAATGAAAATGTTGGCTGACTTGACCAGTTATCTGCATACGTCAAGAGCTTATTTGGATGTGGCAATACATTTTATCCATAATGTTTTTTTATTTATATATTCAACTTAGATCAATTTTAATGTCCTGGATATTAATTATCTTTTTAGCTCCAAAGGTATCGTTACGAAAGAAAAACTATAATTATATATTTAGAACAGTTCCAGAAAATAAATAACATGCTGATTACAAAGAGTAAACCAATATTTTAAGCGGTTAGTAAATTATCCAAATTGCAGAGCACTAAATTAGAATTACAGTGTGAAATAAAAAAATATCTCATTCGATACACCACAGTAGGTAGTGAAGCTAGCAACTTGCAATCATTTCTAATCGCTCCTTATGAACGCTAAACGAAAAAAAATACCTAAGTAGTACCATTATAACAGAACGGTGGTATTGTTTCAATCGTGTTATATATAGGAAATTCTGGGACTAACAATTTTTTCGGTTCAAAAAAAATTATTTTGAGTACACCGGAACCGTTAGATGTAATTTTTTCTAGGTAGGATTTTTAGTTTGATGAATTGCTGACACTGATCAACATACATACAAAATCAAGATATTATCACACACAGATCACATCATACTTACAAAAGGTAGATATGCGCCGACTGCCGAAACAGACAGCGTTTAGTATTATAGATCTGTCTAATGCACTATATGAGCAAGCGAGTTAGAGTCGATTTCATCGCACTAGATTTGATCTCTAGCGCTCTATAAATTAAAATTAATATAATGCTCGATTTATATGTGAAAATATTAACATCGTATACCATTATAACCCTTTGAAAACACTATTGACAATTTAAAATACAACGTCGGAGGCGAGAGGCTTTGTAGTCATCTTACTCCCGAGCCTGTGATTCGATTCGCTGCTGGATTTTCACTGTTGTAGGATCGAAGGGGTTAGAGCGCGAGTACTTTTATATTTGTCTAAATACTTATTGACTATAATAAATCCTGCGCAATTGTTATCATCTGGTGATAAAAGAAAGAACACGTACGAAACAGAAAACCAGCATTACTACTTAGTTGAAAGTTTACAGTGATTAATCACTAATTAAAAGCAATAGTATGAAAATTTATCTTCTACCATGGCCGTCATAAGAAGAATTCTAAACGCCCGTTACTAAAGGGCTGATCAACATCGCTTTAGAAAATTTTTTGTGTCGCGCTTTTCATATACGGATCCAATAATATTCAGAATTTTTAATAAAGTTTCCTTGCTTGCTTTCAATGATTGCTGCATCTTTTACGGGCAGCCCAAACTATCTCAGCAATGTAAATTGGCCATGCATACTTTTCTTTATTGATGCGAGATACTGCCCACGAATAGCTTCTACAACTCTGTGATATACTTGCACTAAGGCCAACGGCGGCCTGTTATTTCGTTTTTCAAACTCGAAATGTTTTTAGCATTATAATACAAACGGCAATTACGGGTGTAATCACATAAATAAGATGTCGTCGCTGGTTCGCAGTACCCAGTGTTATGTCTTGAGTACTCAGTACGCAGTACTCAGTGTTGAGCCTTAAAATTCAAAATAGCGAGCGTATATTTGCAATTTTTTTGTGGGATTGCAATGGAGCTTAATAGGTGTAGCTGTGATTGCGATGAGAAGGCACCTTGAGGGATCTTCTCCCATAGCTACATCAGCCAAGTGGGAACTGTTGCGAGATTACAGAATGTTCAGCGGTGGGTTGAGATGAGCCGATTCTGATTTCTGAATCATGATGATTTTAGTGATTTGATTGAATCTATGATAAATCATTAGAATGCGGATTCGATGTCCACCATGTCACAAATACACACTCAATTCATATTCAATCCGTCAACATTATACCAACCGGAATGCTTAAACTGTTGACATTTCAAATTTTAATGTTGGTGTTATTATATTTTATAGATCATTAAAATTTTTTGTTGATTTTAATTTCACGATTTAATTTGCAATTAGCATTACCAAATTTTCAAAAGTATAAAACAGCTAACCAGAATGCGTTTTACAATTTTGTTAATTTTGTTATTTGACGTTATTTTATTTTGCCATAGCGGTAAACTCTTTAGGCTAGGAAGAAGTAAAAATGGCAATTTAGGAGCACCCGGCAACTATGCAGGAGAAAAATTGCCTCCAGCGCAGTGGTTCAAACAAAAGTTGGACCACTTTAGTGCCACCGACTTACGTACTTGGAAACAGGTTAAAATAATTATAATTTATCAGTCCTACCTGCCACTACTCCCATTATTATGGATAGGATTTAATGATTATAAGATGTGACTCACCTTATATTCTCTTATACAAATTAAGAAGATATATATACATGTATTACAGTTTCCTTAAATTTGTCTTGTTAACTTTTATAGCGGTATTATGTCAATGACACTTTCTATGATTTTAATAATCCTGGCCCTATATTTCTAATGATTGGAGGGGAAGGGCCAGCTGATCCAAGATGGATGGTTAAAGGTACATGGATTGACTATGCAAAGAAATTCAAAGCACTCTGCATCAACCTAGAACATCGGTACTATGGGGAAAGTCATCCTACAGAGTAAGTTTAATCATTTTTATTGCTATAAGTTATAATATGCAATAGCATATCACAGGCTCATCAAAATGTAAGCATTTAAACTATTTTTCTTACTTACAGACTTAAATTATCCATAATTTTACTAGACATATCAAAAGTTATATTATAAATTTCTTGGTGTTATACTTGATATACCAGGTTGCCTCTTATTAACTTTTCTTCTACATCAGTTGTTATGATAATTTGATGAAGGTTCATTTTAAAACTAGTATACTGATATATCAGTATTGAATTGTACTATTAATATCTATCATCATCTTCAGTTGTTTTAACAAGTTACTTCATTATAAAGATAAACCTCCGCTTATTAGCACTTGACCTTAATTATTGTTAAATATTGTTTCTCTTAGATTAGTTCATGTATTTACTTTATTATTATCATTTTCATTTAAAGGACACAGTCCACAAGTATTGGCACCAAGTACTATCCAACTTACATGAGCAGATCTTAATCTGATGCTGGGACTGTCTTATGACAGCATTTCAAAAGTTATTACTCCTCAATGCAAAAACAATAATTTTATTAGTAAGTTTTGTTTAACTCAAATGCAGATATTAGGCAATGTTCTGTAAAAAAAACAAAGTAACAGCATATATGACATGGGTTGAGGATCCTTGATTCATTCCCAGCTGGAACAATATCTGTGTATCATTTTGGTGGACTTTGGGGTCTACATATAACTTATGTAGGTCCCTCAGGGATGAGATGGATCATGAGATGATTATTACCAATAACACAGCCTCTGGATCCATTCACTTTAAATATGAAACAGCAGTGATATACTACTATTTCACAGTTGTTTTCAGTAAGGATGTGATTTTTCCCAGTCTCATCACTTAGCCCTGCTCACACAAAAAACCTTTCCACAAAAATAATGTACCATATATTTGAAAATTCATACTAACATTAATTTTAGTTAAATTGTTACTAACAATATATCATCTCTCAGGCATACTCAAGTCTGTTGCTCTAACTCAATAGGTTAACAGTCTAAGCTGAGGCTCCCTCTTGGGAGCTATTGTGCTGGTTGCATACTAATAAAGGTCTCGGCTGAGCACCCTAAGTGCTCGGTCACCTGGTGTGGTAGAACAAAAGTTATTTGTTTCAATAGAAATATAATTGTATTCCGCTCTTTATATATTTACCTCCTAGAATTTTACAAAAACTTTAGTTATTAACTCTTATTAATAACTAAAGTTAAGATGGCCACTATGATAGAAAATATCTCATGTATTGTTGTAAAATATAAAACTATTGCATGGCTTATGTTTTAGTAATAAGTAGATAAGAACAGAGGCCCTTCATATTTCATTATTCTATTCCACATAAACTTTGTTAATTTTACAAATATTGTTTACATTAAACAATGTGATTTATGTTTTAGGGATCTAAGCACAAAAAATTTGCAGTACTTATCATCCAGTCAAGCTTTGGCAGACCTAGCAAATTTTATAACTGCTATGAATGAAAAGCTTATGTTGAACCGGGAAGTTAAATGGGTGGCTTTTGGCGGCTCTTACCCGGGCTCGTTAGCTGCCTGGTTAAGGATGAAGTACCCTCATTTGGTGTATGCAGCGGTTTCTTCTAGTGGTCCTTTGCTCGCTAAAGTTAATTTTATGGGTGAGTTTTGAACTCTTTGAATGGCAATATTGTTGGAATCTTTAAATATTATTATAAGGATATAGGACTTGCTGCTTTGCAGTAAAGAGTATTAATGTTATATGTAGTGCTTCAATTATAAGAATTAGTCTTACATTTGTTTTTATACACAGTTTACATATTTATACATAGTATACACATTTATACACATTTGTTTTTATGCACAGATCATCTGAAGGGAAGTGATAACTGTGGGCCATGACATCTACATCCATCCTCAACAAAGATTCAAGAAGCACATGCATGCCACCCTTGAGTACTGAGATGGGATAACTCACTGGTAATAGTTACCGGGTCTCCAGTTATCCACTCTTACCAAAAAAAATAATAGCTGATATTTCACATTTGTATCCTGTAAGGGTGTAGTAGTTCCCCAATTGCCAGACTCATTCATGCTCATTGCATTAATAGTTGTAATAAACTAATCACTCAAAATTGTTGATAAACATTGTTATTTACCTTATTGATATAAAACACCTCTTTGATTAAAACCAATAATCTCTATTGTGTTTTAGAGTACTTTGAGGTAGTAGTGAATGCCCTTCGTGAGAAGACCAGTGGGGAAGAATGTGTTACTCAGTTACGTCTTGCACACAAACAGATTGAGGCTATGATAAAGGCGCAACCAGAAACTATTGAAAAGGAATTCAGGTAAATTTGCCAGCTTGTTTGTGATTTGTGGACGAAATTGCATATAAATATATACACACCTATATAGTTATATTGCAGATACCTAGCAAACAAGAGTGAATGCCACTTCATTTGAAGTATGGTCTCCACATTTTTTCTTGCATCTTATGAAACACTACTGTGTTTCACATACTATTATTGTGTTGCACTTTTCTTTAAAAACACACATCGCTATAATACATGGTCTAAAAAATATACAGTCAATTCATATCATCACAAGGTCACTGTTAGTCATTACTAAATTGAAATATTATTTAATAGTCTCAAAGTCTGATCATTGTTTTTTATTATGGTGTATTAACATCTATAACAATTATTAATCTTGAGTTATTAGTAGAAATGTAATTCAGACAAATATTAGCAAATAAGTAAAGAGATATTTTATAATCCACATAGGCATATGCAAACACAACTGCTGGACTGTGAAACTGACTTATGTTATTACCGTTTTTTCTCTTCACACATCTGAAGCGATGGTGAGGTTAGTGTAGTTGTAGATACCTGGGTAATGATAATTAGTGTATTCTGGGTTTGATAGCCAGTTTTAGACTAAGGCTGCTGCAAGGCTAGTGAATGAAATATATTTCACTGTCTGATTTTTGTCAATTGGAACATGCATTGTACATGAAGTGGAGAGGCCATTAGAAAATTGTAACCATTGTAGCATTTTTTGTCCCTTTGTTCTAAAAATGTCTGAAATGAAACCTTTGGAATGGTCAAATAGCTTATGAGAAAATTGCCAAGAAATTCAAGGCCAATTGCCACATTCATATTAGATTCTATATAAATATGTAAAAAGTAATATATAACAGTTGTTAAATATTTATTTATAATAATAAACATAAATATTATATAATGACTTATTATCCCACATTTTTCTAAGGAGGTTTTCTCTTGGGTATCCTATGATATAATTTTCCCATTCCCACTAACCAGACTATTTCGCACAGCTCTATAACAAAAGTTTATGTTCCATTGTATCCACAGGCAGTTTTTGTTTTGATAATATGAAATGTATGTGGAGGACAAAGATAACCTGCTTGGCGTATATATAAACAACCTTTGAAACTTGTCTTGTTTAAATTAAATGCAAATTTCAAGAGTTGCTAAAGTTCTTGTTTGTATATATACTAACATATTGTATATGTAGCATATAAACAAACAACTAGAGCAAGTTTATATATATATATATATATATATGTATATAAATTATATATAAATTAAAATATATAAATGATTGTATTGGAGCCTAGTTATAATCAGCAGTTACCCAAGGTTCACAGTTAGAATTGTCTCTTTGAAGGTTTAGTGTAGTGGTGTAGTTTAGTTTAGTGTAAGGGTGGAAAATAGGAGGTAAAAAAAGTTATGGTGTGGGCTGTCAGTTTTTAGCTATTACTTTTCTCCCAATTGATGCACTTTCGCCTGTTAATTTTTATTAACTTGAGATAAATGTATAAGGGCGGTAATAGAGTGGTAGTTTCGACATCGCGTAGGCCGACCATCCTCTGTAGAGTGACGTGATGTTACATGACGATTTTTAGATATGATAAAATAATTCAGTCATAACCTAGGCTAACATAAGCTATATTACAAATTTATAATAATTTTAATAGACCATTAAAATTATAAGTTTATGGCGGCCAATATACTAAGAATAACGAAATTATAATTTAGAAACGACTAGAATCTTGTATAATTATTTTCAGACCGTTATCCCTGTGTTTAACCTTGCCTTTCTTTTTATGATATCTAATTACCTGTATGTCTTGGCTTTGGCAGGGTTTGTAAACCATTTGTAAAAGCGACGGAGGATGATATGAGGAACTTCTTCAATTCCATAGCGGATGACTTTGCCGACCTGGTGCAGTACAACGAGGATAATCGTATAAGCTCCGACATGCGCTTCAGAAATATTACTATAAACACTGTAAGTGCAATAAAAAGTTTGGTGTTGGTAGACAAACAACAACAACTAAATTTCAACATGTCCATGCTGTACTGAGTCGACCAGTCTGATGAGTTATTCGAGAGCCTTCTCGAATTGCCCACCAGATGGAACTATATAGGTCATATTTTGTTTAGGCCCTATTTAAATTTTTTTTATTTTTTTATCAATCACCCTTAACCTTCTCTTGTACCACTCAATTATGATATATTGTTAATTCACTAGACTAGTTATACCTTGTGTGTAAGATTTTAAACTAAGATAATTTACTACTACCTCCCTTATTGGGATGTTCTTTCTTTTTTATTTAATTAATCTATAATAAAATATAACGTAATCGTACGTAATCTATAATAAAAATATAAGATAACGATAATGAACAGACGGGCAGTTTAGTGATAATAGATCTGTACTGTGTAAACTTCAAATGAAAAAATTATCATTCATAACTAGCACATGTTTTTTGATGATAAGAAAGAGCAATAGGTTTGTTAAGGTGGTGACTCATTAGGGGATAAGTCCACACTCCCCGATAATGCCGACTTATAATAACAGAATAGTTCTTCGTGTATCACAGTGATGACTGAACGCAGTATTATACATACTACTTGAATCCTAGAGGATGACAACCAAACATTTAATGCGTCATTAAGAATGGGCATAGCTTAGATGTCATTGGATCACAGTTGCTGTTAGTCTTGTTAAAATTAAGTATGAATATTTCAGGTGTGCAAAATATTCACCGAGCCTGGAGAAAGTCCTGCATATAAGCGTCTAGCCATCTTCAACTCCATGATGCTGGATAAGGCCAACCAAACTTGTATGGATTACAGCTATAGTAGCATGATCAACGACCTGAGAAATGTTAGTTTGGGCTCGGAGGGAGGTGAGTTGTGACTTTTTTCGAACAGTGTTATCATATGAAAAAGCCAATAAAAAAATATTATTTGCCATGAGCCAGTAAATCCCGCCGTTTCTTTAAAGTCTATGCTAAATCTAATCTAATGAAATCTAATAAAATAAAATAATCATAACTCACTTTATTATTAATTTTTGTTTCAGCTCGTCAGTGGATGTATCAGACTTGTACAGAGTTTGGTTTTATCAGACTTCTTCGGGAGAAGTTGAAGTGTTCGGAGACCATTTTAAGCTGGATTTCTTTGTGCAACAGTGCCGAGATGTTTTTGGTTCAAAGTGAGTTGAAATCTCTTTTATTTTTATCAATGTCAAAAAAATTCTATGTGTCATCTATCATTTAATATAATAGAAAAGTAAGTCTACATGTTAAATGTATTTGCTGTTAATGTTTAATTAATTAATTGTTAAGATAATTTTGTTGGTTCATTTAGCAGTATTGTTTTTTTTTTAATTATGCGGTGAAAAACAATGAGATGACACAAGGAATCTTAATACACATGTATTGTCTTCTTTTGTGAATATTAAGATTGAATGACAACAAAGATTCACACGTATTGCTGCCTCCTTACCCATAATTGTTTCCATGTATACCTACACCTTCAAATGAAACACGTCATTTTTTCTGTGAGGGCGTGGTCCTTCTCCGGTTGAGACACCCCATCCACTTTGCGGTCATTGATAGAATAATATTGTTTATGGTCTATCTTCATCATTTATTGGTTTCACTCTATCCATACAAACACCCAGAAATAGAAAAATAGGTCCATTCCCCAGTGCACAGCATTGTATTAACTTTTGCTTTCAGATTCAACAAGGAGTTTATAGAGAAATCTGCGGATTGGAGCAATAGTTACTATGGAGGACTTGGGATTTCTGTGGATCGTGTTGTCTTTGTTCATGGTTCTGTGGATCCTTGGCATGCTCTTGGCATCACCACTACGCAGGATAACGGAGCCCCTGCTATATATATCCATGGTTAGTTCTTTTATTCCAATTACACTAGAGCATTGTATATTTAATGACTGTACTATGCTTAGGTAGTTTCAAAAGGGCACATCTTAACTGGTGATTGACACAAACCGAAGACAATAAGAACATTTCTTCACCTGCAATAAAGTCTACATGATGATTCCTTATCAACAATTAATGATAAACTATCTGCCTGTTTGTCACCTAATGTGTTCATATAAAAAAGCACCTTTTGGTGGTTATCAGAAATATTAATTATTATTAACCAATTAATAGACATTTTGCACAAATATTGACTAAGCTGGAAATGGCATACAATTAACTGAAAACTATTAAGCCATAATTAAAACATAATCACAATCAAGGTGAAAATGATGATAGGACCTATAATAATAGAGCCTACTCCTTAAAGGCCAGTAACTCCTCTGGCCTTGCAGACGTTCATGGGTGGCAGTGGTCACTTACTACAAGGTGAACTGATTGCTCTTCTCTTCTTATTAATAAATAATTATACCTATTTACAGGAACCGCCCATTGCGCGAATATGTATCCAGCGAGTGACAAGGATCTGTCGCAGCTAACCGAGGCTCGTTTAGAGATACAGCAGTACTTAGCCACGTGGATCGCACAACCATAGATTAAGAATGATACTATATCCAAAGATAGAATTAAGTTATATTATAAGTGTGTGTAAGTATAATGAAACTTTATATTAATAAGATAATGAAAAGTTTTGATGACTTTTATCTTGCTTTTGACACATTTTGAAGTACATGTGAATTATTCACTTAATGCTGGTTACATTTGTTTACGAACTACAACATTGAAAATTACTGAACATAATTTATTACCTAATAAATAATATAAGGTAAAGATTGACTAAAGAGCACACAACTCATCTGATGGAAAGTATTAGCTGCAGCCCATGACTAGATGTTATCCATCCTAAATGAAGCTGTAAGATGCATATCCTTTGTTACAAATGAAGATTCAGATAGAATACCTTGTTATTTGTAATGTAAAGGGACCCTTCCTGAATGAAGGGTCAGCGAAGACTTACCACAGTAGCTATATATGCCTGTTCATCTGTAGTTACATTGATTCTCATGAGGTTTGGTATCCATGATTTATTAATAAAATATATATATATAAAAGAAAAATTAAAGCACTGTGACATACCAATCTTCAAATTGTCTGTGACTTTTGGTGCCTGCTGTAATTGGTAGATGAAAAAAGTGATGTTCCATTTTTTATATATTAGTCTCCAGACAGCTTATCGTTCTTATATTGAAATTTCCCAGACAAAATTACAGACCCCAACACAATGTTTCGTACAAATATAACGTATTTATATTTTCAGATTGAAAAACATGCCTGCTGAATATCTGCCAATATAATTAGAGTAGAAAATTTTATATTTTTTTTATTAGATATAGACGTCGCAGCGATCTAGTCTCATTATGCCATTCAATGAACATTGGAAGTATATAATTTTTAAATACATATCTTTAAAATAATTGTTTCTAACACACACGACATTAACTTTTTCTTTTAATTTTGTATAATCTTAAACAAATTGAAGATATAGATTATGAGATATTTATTGGCTTTAAAGTTTCTGTATTATAACTTTTATACACCCATATAATTACATAATTATAAATTTCAATACATTTTTTTACCTGTATCCTATTTAAGTGAACTATTTGTAAGAATTAGGTATATCATTGTAATATCAATATTAAATCTTATTCATTAATTATGATTATTATCCTATTTTAGGTAATAAAAAATACTTGTAAGAATTAATTGTAATTAATCAATAGAATTTATATTGTTATTCAATTTTGATTGAAGAACGCCTATTTCTGTATAATCTCATTCTATTTATAACATTAAGCAATTTTGAATTATTACTTCTAATAAATATTTGAAGCATGAAGATAATGTAGTTTTAATTTATTTTAACCCAATTTATTCTTTTTAAAATCAAAAGCATAATTATAGCTTTAACAGTTTTTTTATATCATTTATACTTTCACATATTGTAAGCATTTAATAGTTGATATGGTGCTTATTCTCAGCTTTACCAAACCACCGAGATTTAAGTCATTTCATTTTTTTGTCCATGTTAGAGAAGAATTTTAGCAAGAAGCGTAATTTGAAAATTCGAAATCGACCATATAATATCATCTTGTTTGCTATAAATATAAAAAGGAATACTTGGGATTGACTATAAATATTGAAAATAAAACAAGATATAGGTTCAAGTGGAATTTATTAATACCTTAAAAACAAACTCGCGATACTTTTGTTGGTTACTATAAAAACATTTCATATCCAAGACATGTCATATCATTATATAAAGACCTAGTTTGACTAATCATTTTACCTTGTTCAAAAATTGATTAGGTCTGAAATCTAAGTAATAAAACTTATGCCACAAGAATTATTTTAGCAATAGAAATGCAAAACAAACATTAACAAATAAAATATAAAAATTTATAGAAAATGTCAAAACAGAGCTTATAATTTTTATGCTAAAAAAGTTTGAATGTTATTTGTCAAGTCATTAAAAGAAAAAAAATCGTAAAACTCATCCTGTTTTCACGTATTCTATCAAAAAATAACAGGAAAAATGTTTACAAATCAAGATCTCACGATTTAAAACTTCCACATTTTGTATTTGATTCTTTTTACATTAAAAATATTATAATTCATTTAAATATTAAATTGTAAATTTATATAAAATCACCATCTTGAACAGACCAGATATACTTTATCGAGTGGAAAATATGGAATATAAATACAATATTTTTTACTATTATACATAGTACTAATAAAACAAACTGCATTCCGAATTGAAATACATTTTATTGTGCTATATTTTCTTATAACACGAAAAATAAATAATAAGACTTGGTGAAAAAAAAACCAACTTCACCACAGACATAATATGCAATGCCATAAATTAAAATATCACAACGAGAAGGAAACAACGGCAAATTTATCTATATTAAATAATTATTTTGGAATGAGACTATACTTAGGTTAACTTAAACACAAATCTATGAGAACAATACACAATTACCAAAAACATCTGTCGCATGTAATAATTATTGAATAAAAATAACATTTGGGAATTTATCGCGTTTAATAATTTATTTATAGATCAATATTATTATAATTAATTTATTTATAATCGCTGAGCTTCTTAAAATATTGTCTGCCTACATTGATAGGTCAAGTCTAGCCAACATTTTAGTTCTTCACCATCGAAAGAAAATAAATTTTCGTGGACCCCCGCATGCGAATTGTGAACCCCCATTTTTTTGTCACGCCACCGTAGACCCCCGGGGGTCGACCTTGACCACTTTGGGAACTAAATCTTGGGTCTAGAAGGTATGTGCTGATAAGGTTCTACGGGGATGTATGTTCGGTCTGTCACCGTCGTCTGTGGTTGCGGCTGTACTATCTTTGTCGGTGGGAGACCGCGTTTTCGCATGCTAACCCTCTCCTCCTGCTCGGACAGCGTTCCTATACGTTTCTTTGAACAAGTCTCCGTGTTTAATGGTATAGAGGCCACGTTAGCCACGCCTGTAATTTCTCATTCGTGTGTCCGCCCTCCAGATGATTAGATGGTCAATCATGACGTGTCAACCACACAGTTTGTGTTTTTATTATTATTAACAGAAATATAATAGTATTGCAATAAAATCACAGAATGTCACAATGTTATTAGTTTTAAAATTTTCTTAAAAATTAAAAGTGTATATAAATATATATTGTAAATTAATCTAGTAAAATGTTAATAAATTAAAATTCCATATACCTCAACTAAAGGGCAGGAGGTTAAGATGAAATGGAAATCTTTCCGTCGTCCTTATCGATAAACGTTTCTAAAGGTTGTCCTTTTAAAATAATTTCTGTTGTGCTGAAAAAAAAACAATATTACTTAAATATTTCGCAATTTTGTATCCATCCATCGATGTTGTATTAGTTTTTTTTTTATTTGGTTAAATTGCAGTAATTTTATTTATGTTACAATAAATGATTATTCGTCAAATGACCGTCGATCGCGGACCTAATGTAACATATATACAACATATAAACAACATACAGGCAGTTTTTTTCTTGTTTACGCAAGATTGATGCTGTCAGTCCGAAGCCTTTTACAATTACAGCAGATTTAAAGGTCAACTGTTTAGCTAGGTTAGCTTTAGGGCCGGACCACGATTTGATTAGTTATTTCTAACGGAGTAATTTTAATATTTTTTAAGATATATTCTCCGGAATGCCACCACTTTGGAATGCGACACACAGACAAGAACAAATTGTAAGCTTTGGTTTATTTTGAGTGTTTGCTGTGTATTGATGATTAAAAAAAAAAAGAAAGAAAATAGTGGTGAAATATTATAAACAATATTTGTTTAGATTTTGTAATAACAAATCATGTTATACTCACAGGGCCAGAACAAAAACAATGGCCTGCGTGGACATGGTGAGGTAGAAAATAGCGTTGACGTATTCGGTGTCCAGTGTAGCCTTGTACAGTTGAGAGTACACCACGGACGCGAACATTGCCACCGCATTCTCCATCACCGAGAGGAAAGCAAACGCTACGCCTGGAAACCAACGGAAATATTTAAAAAATAAATAAAACTAACTCATACCCCACCACCCCTACACAGGGGTAATTTTTTATATAACCCATAAAGTTAGTAGTCCCGGGCACAAATGATAGTCATTTCATTTTCAACGTGTAGCGTTGCTTTATCTAATATGGTTAGTGTTCAGAATTATTCAACGTGTCACCACAGCATTATAACAGTGGTAGAGCTGCACTGCAGTTTGTTTTTAGCTGCAGAATGAATGGGTCGGCTCGACGGGGGTAAGACCACGCCTTCATTACATACCAGCATTATGCTGATGTGTTTCGTCTGGTGAGCGTAGGGATGAGAAGACCTTTATTATATATATATATATATATATATATATATATATATATGGTGACGAGGCATCCCATCTCAGTCCTTAAGAGAGACAAAGCATCTGCATTATGATTCCTTGATTCAATGAACGATGTAGACGTCGTGGGCCGCAGGAATCACTTGCGATCAGGTGAACTGTGTGCTCGTTTCTTACTCTCAAGGTAATAAAGAAAACCCTTTACATCACCAGCATTATAAGGAGCTTAGCACTTGGCAGTGGAGTAATTTCCAGGTGTATACAATATTTAATTTTTTAGTTATATTTAAGTATATTTTATTATCGCACTTGCACTCATATTTCCTTCAGTTTTCGTAAAATAGTATTTATTAAATAATCGTGTCGTATCCAGATAAGAATTTTATCTATTCTATTCTCTATGATTTTTATAATGCTTCTCTTTGACCAACGCCATATATTGAATGCATAAATTCTTTCTCTTTTTGTATCATGGACCACGTTTTGCATCCACACAGCTGGAGCATATAGAACTGTACCAATTTTTTGCGTACATGTCTAGAAGATTTTTTATCATAGCTGTTACGTTCTAACTGCAATGACGGTCATAAGTAATTAAGCTGCCTAAATATTTATAGGAGTTTACTTTGTTTCATAATATGAGATTTTTTTTAATTTAAAGCGGAATGCGGGTCATAGTGTAGCCATATCCGTAATTAAACTTTAATTTATTGTTAACAGTATAGTTTTGTATAGGTGGTCAAATCTGTATAAAAGAATAATATAAGAATAAAGTCGTATATATTTATGTTTAGTAAACATGTATGTCTGTATGTATGTGTGTCTATGATTGTATATGCTTTGGTGGAGGTTTGTGTGTTTGTATTAGATTAATGTCATGTGATTCTCACCTCTTTCTGCTGGTGGTAGTACTTTGGAGGTCATGGCGCGAATGAGCGGTGCAACACATGGCCCTACGGCGGCGACAGTGGCACCTATGTACAACGTATTTCCGGTGTTGGCGTGCGCGTATATTAAATGTCCCGCTATGTGCGCACCAGCTCCCAACATGATGATTACCTGGAAAATAATTAAAAAACTATTTATAATCCACGTGAACGTGGTAACTCCACTTTGTGTGAAGTTGCATCTGCTTGCATATTTCGGTGAGCGTTGTCGCTAGTTGTCCATAGTTGCCATCTTGATGGTTGCCAATCCCACCACTGTGCGCATTGTATGTTGAATATCTATATTTAATTATTTTATTATGTATCTTTTTATTTTATAATTATATTATTTAATTTGTTTCATTTTGCCACGCATACCTACCCTTTTTTTAATGTATGCAAATTGAGGAGACAATAATGCTTCTCTACAATCCCACTAGGTGTTATCTACTTTGTGGAGTCTGCTTTCGGCAGTGGCATTTCTGATCCGATACGATTTAGGAAACTTCATGAAAAGGGCCAACTCCTTTCCTAAAGGCGGCACGGGACTTGAAAGTCCTGCGGCGTTACGAATGTTTAACGGCAACGGTGATAACTTACGTGCATGTGCTACGACGTGTACTTTAGTCGCATTATCGTTCCCCGTGGAGGTACCACGTAGACTTATACAGAGTTAAAACTCAAATGGTTTTTGGCGGAAGTCTTGTAAGACTCTCGCGGAACAGGGTAACGGTCCAAGCCGAGGCTCCCTCTTGGGAGTCCTTGTGCTGGTTACCCACTACTAGAGATCTCGACTGAGCGCCATAAGCGCTCGGTTACCTCTCAACGCGGTGAAACTGTAAAAGCCCTCGGGAAAACAGTGGCCCGAAAAATTTAATTACGATTCAGTGTTATGACCCTACACCCTATAACCCTACTCAAAACCGTCTTTTGATTTTGAATGCTAAATGAGAGAATTCGTTTCCTGAAACACCAAGGAAACTATTGTTATTTAATATGTCGATTATTGTGCAAATCTCATAAGACTTTTTTTTCGGGCCGATGGCCACTGTTTTCCCGATGGCTTTTACAGTTTCACAGCCGTTAAACATTCGTAACGCCGCAGGAGTTTCAAGTCCCGTGCCACCTTTAGGAAAGCAGTTGGCCCTTTTCATGAAGTTTCCTATATCTTATCGGATCAGAAATGCCACTGCCGGCAGCGGACTCCACAAAGTAATTAACACCTAGTGGGATTGTAGAGAAGCATTATTGTCTCCATTCCCAAAAAAGATTGAAGGTGAACATGCGTCGTCGCGCCTGTTGTTTGATAATGAATGCCTCCTTTTCCGTAGCTGGATCTCCGGAAGCCTTTACTCATCAATCGGAACACTGCAGCGTCATATGTTCGACCCATTCATACTGTACCGTTAGTATCACTGTCAAAACTGTGTTTGATTAGATATCTCACCAGCCGATCTTCCTTTTCCTTTAAGTAGGGTGCACCCGGACACGAGGTTAGATTTAAAAACAAAATTCTAAGTTCCCACTCACATCCCATGTCTACGAATTACAGTAATTATTATTAATAATTATAAGTGGGATAATTATTCGTGAAGTCAACCGACTCATCAGTAGTGGTGTTGTACACACTATAAATTGCCTTTCTCATCAATGTTGTTTATTTTTATTAAATATAAACTTACCGTGTCCCTCCAATTGAAGAATTTAGTAAACAAGGGAATGCCTAACAGCATCACGATGACGTAAGCGGAGCTGAGATAAGTCCGGAAGTTGCTGAAGTCCGTCTGATCCCATCCAAACACATTTGTTGTATATAGATACATCACCGGTCGCTCGTCTGATGATTTTCACAATTATATTATTACTTTTTAATATGTAAAAAAAACGCTTAACAAAATAAACTTCATTGAACGATCAATATTCAATTGTTCCCTCATCGGTATTATATACCGACGTAATAAAAACAGCTTGAAATAGTAGTATAACTATATATATGTACTATATATACTGAATGCCACATTCAGTATATTCTTTTCTTCAAACATGTATATACATTCAGTATATACATATTTGAAGACCCAATTACTGGTAACGAGCCATGTGATCTTAAGTCCTTAAAGTTGATAGCGCATAAGTAAAAGCTTTTTTATCCGTACTCGGCGGCGAACGAAAGCATCACGAGAAAACGGACGTCTATGCCCCACAGTGGACATAATGTAGGCTGTTACCAACTTCTTTTTTACTCCCCTACCTACGTACTGTGTCCTCGTTTGTAAAAACCTACATGGTCACTCTTGTGTACTAGGAATTAACGTCTTGACGGTAATTAGCCTCGTACTAAAGTCTATATAATTATATAAATATTTTTTAACATACGCGTACGCCTAATATGGCTGGCTATTGCGTCATGTGTTGATCTTGATCGCCACACAAGGTCAAAATTTATGCAATGCAAATAATGTAAAAGGGTCTCCAATTATCTTCACTCACTGTGCGAAATACAGTACTAACTTATGGTAATCTAATAAAAAAAATGAGTGTGGGTCTTTTTCGGACACGAATATTCTCTGTTATTTTATGTAACGTTCATATGAACAAGATCTCGTCACAATTGGGATATAATTTATTTACTCATATAGTAAGGAACCTTTCGACCTTTTTCAACGAATTAAGGTAAACCATTTCATTTCTGGTGATTCGATTCGTGGTTCTAATCCCCAATTACATTAATATATTTATTTAACATACGAAGTGAAGCAAATTGTAAATAAATGGCAAAAAAAAACAATAGATGGCAATATTTTTGCGTATATACTAAAGATGTTCCTGTTCTATGTTCTGTGTATTATACATAAAGACGCGTTCATATAATACCAATGTGAAATAGGGCATATGGCAGCAGTGGTTTTGTGTGAATGGTGAATGCGGGCAACTGGAAACTCAATTACTGATTGCGAGGCAATCCATCAAGTCCGCAGGGATGCTATATATGTGCATCTGGATTCTACCTACCGGATACGGATCTAAGGATAGATGCAGTGGCGTTTATAGACTGCAGCAGACAGCAGATGAACTGTATGATTGTTTACTTTTAGTTTCGTAAAAAAATATTAACTAATTAGAGTTCACTTACCTCTCTGGAACGTGTAAAACGCCATAGATATGAGCAGAAACCAAAGCAGCATTTTCCTGTTGTTGGGCCTCTTCTTGGATAGCGTCACGAGGGTCTGCTTAATGTTGCGAAAGTCGAAAAAGTCTGTAATTGGGTTCCGCACTTCGGCCTTCCTCAGGGACATTTGTTCGGGCCTCGTCTGCCATTTTAAGACCAGTATACAGTAAATCGTGGCGACCATTAATAGGCAAGTATTGATTAGGAACATTACCGTGAATGATTTATTAACCACCTTTGTGTAGAGAAGGTTGCCTGAAATTTTTTAATAAGTATAAATGAACCAGGTCGTTGTAAGTCATCTTTTTTATAGAAGTAAGTGTGACAAATTATCACAAAAATCACGTGATGATAAGTAACGAGTACAGCCTCTAACCACCATCTATCCTCAAGAACGATTCAAGGTGTACCGTGCATTTTTGTTTCTCTGAACGTATATTCTATGTAAAAAAATACAATTATCGTTTTCTTGTCGATGCTTTGCCTAAACAAAACAAAAGGATTGCACAGTAAATATTTCGTGGTACCGGTTTTATGCACTTCTGGAGGTTTACGCTAAAACGCAATGAAGTCACTATCAGGTCACGTTGAATGGAGTTCAGTGCAAGTGTATATAACACTGGTAGGAGAAGCAAACGTCATCTAATCAAAGTGGAACTACCTAGGTATATATTCCAAAACAAAATAAAAAATTCAATGACCTCTTTTTTTCATTTAGATTTTCAACTTCTACATATATAAATCTTACTTTGATATAATTAAGTTTTAAATTATCAAATGTTACTTACCAATAGCCACGCCCGTGGGCATAGTGCTGAGGTAAACTATATCGAGTATACCAACCCTTAGCGTTCTGTTCTTTAGTGACGATATATCTGATATATACGCGAAGCTGCCAGCAAATATTGATAAATCCGCCCCAGTAAGGGCACTTGGGAACGCTGCCGTGTAAATGACATACTCCAAAGGCCATGCTAGCAGGGAATACAGTATTTAATTATTTATTTTAAAATAACACCAAAATAATACATATTACAAATGTCATAGGTTCGATATTTGTATGATTATATTTTGATATGTACGATTAACGTATCGAAGTATAGATCTTAAAAAAAAATCAATAAAATGTATGACAATTCGTTATTGGAATATGAACATTCAAATTTAAAAAATATAGACTTCTACACTAACTTCTACTTTTCTAAAGGCAAATGTCCATATCACTTTTACCATTAGGCATATTATACATATATGTATATTCCTTACGCATCCTTAAAATTGAACTGTGTAGTCCGTGGTTTGTGGGACGGAGACGGACACTAAGTTAAAAAACCATTTTCATATAAAGTTTTCATTAAGTGACAGAGCCATTGACAACTTAAGACCCCTTCGTCATTTTATACCGGATAAGAAAATAAGTGTTTTTTTTTAAACATATCTTAAAAAGAATATAAGTGTATAAAATAAACATTAATATATAATTTACAATGTTTTGCCGTAAAATGTACGAATCAGATTGTCGAAAATATCAGAACACAATTGTGTTTTCGCATTACTAATTTCGAGATAATTCATCTTAGTCCACTTAGGTGTGAAAGCTGCAAAAGTAAGTCTTACAGTGGGCATCAGCCAAAAAAAAACCCACGGGGAGTGATAACTCATGTACATCTTGAATATTTTTTTAAGTTTTTGGATTCCATTTATCACTTTCTATCACGTGAACTATGTTTGTGACGTAGTGTTAAAACCGTGAATATATAACGAACTAAGTTCAGTTGCAATTTTAAGGTGCCGATTTATCATGTACTCGGCGGTTAAAACATCGTGAGTGGGTCGTGTCTTAATTTTTAAATTAATAACAGTTGATAACTTTTACTATTTCGTCATAGTTTCTCTTTATAATAATTAAAGTCACTTATCTAAATGGTTGTACTAAGATTCAATAATTCATTATAAAAACCTTCTACACGCGTTCGATACAATAAACTGACAGTAGAAGAATTTTCCCTTCGCAACACAATTACGATATAAATTTTCAACATTCTTACTTATAAAATTATATTAGAGTTAATGTCTAATGGTTTAGTGGACGCTATGAGAAGCTTAAGGTCGTGGGTTCGAATCCGCAATTCGACTATTGCAAGTCCATGATTCACTATATATTTATAGTGAGTTATACATGGAAAGCACAAGAATTTAAGCTAAGTTTACAGTCATTAACAGGATTGTAAGTAATAGTATTAAATAAAAGCTATTAATGATGCTGGCCGACCACGGCGATATGCCGTTGGTTATTTCGTCTAGTTATCTTTCTTTTGTTGCGTATAAACACTTTGTAATATATAACTTTTAGATGATAATCGGGACGCTCAATCCTCACGACTCCCATATTATGTAATATGGGAGTCGTGAGGGAGATGGGAGTGGCTGAGTACCAGCGCTGCATCGGACTATAATCCTGTGTCAGGCAAAAGATGAGTCGCCTCAGTTTGCCCAGTCGTTCAGTTCAGTTCAGACGCACAGTTCACCTGATGGCAAGTGATTCCTGCGGCCCATGACATCTACAGTCACCCTTGACAAGGAATCGTGATGCGGATGCGTTGTCAACCCTTGAGGACTGAGATGGATTGCCAGTCAGCAGCAGTAATAATGGTCTTCGGATCTCTACTCATCTGCGTTATACTGCTATTTTACGCTGGTACTGTGTGAGGGCGCGGTCCTACCCCGGTCGAGCTGATCCATTCATTCTGAAGCTAGATACATACTGCAGTGTAGCTCTACCACTGTAGAGTCTATTGTTTATGTTCGTGTAATCATTTATTATCATCATATGACGTCAATTGCTCAGAATATATTATAGTGCCGTAAACGGTATTGTTAACGCAGAGGCACTCGCTCATCGTCACCTCCTCTAGTCGAAAGTAATGCATGTGCAATATCTTATTGAAGGTATGTTGAAATGCAGTGTCAAGAACACGAAACTTACAGTTAAACCAACAACTTGTAATACACAAATACTGCGCCTATGCTTGGAGTCGAACCTAAAACCCGCAATTTAGCAGTCAGTTACTCAAATCACTACACAACGCGGCTGTGTTAAACGGCCGTCAGGGAATTTATAAAGATTGTATAGCAAAATTGTATGTCAATCATTTTTCTTTTCTTCTTATTATTGCTAGTATTATTTAAAAAAAACAGATTGTCACGCCACTTGTCCGATTATAGCAATATTATATATATATATATATATATATATATATATATATATATATATATATATAAACACGGTATACACATACAAAAGTATTTGATTCTCTGAATGCGATAACAATCATCAATTATCAGAACCGATTCATGTTATTTGAATATGAACAAATGCAGTATAGTTTAATATTATTAAGGATCTGATCATATTCCCAGTATAAGCACAACTCAACATTAACAAACAAACATTTTAGTTGTTAGATTTTGCGCAACTTTTTTATGCCGCTAATAAAATTTAGTCGTGTGTGTTTTTATTATTTAAACTCACCTTTAAGTGTGTTAAGGGTAATGACCGCAGAAAAATAGAGTTTCCCCAGCAGTCCAGCTAAAAGTATGGCTTTCCTACCGCGCTTGTCGCTGTAGGAGCCGAGGAAGAAAGCCAAAAGTAGTGGCACAATATGGCTCGCGATACCATTCCACTGGTGGAAGGTCGACACCGTCACCTAAAATTGCATAACAAAATTAACCCTCAAGAGTGGCAATGGCTGTGGGATACTTTCTCCATCATAAATGGTAATTTATAGCGGTCACCAAAAATTTGTTAGATAAAAGTGTAAAACAATCTATACGGAGACCCATCTGAGTTGGCAATTTTGTATATTGTTTTAATTGAAAAGCAATTGTAAAGAAAACTTAGTAATATATAATATTACACATGAAATAGTAATAGCGCATTCAGTCTTGTATAAAGAGAGGAAAAAGAAAGAAGTAGGGAAGGTAAAAAAAGCTAAAGAAAACGGAAGGGAAGGAGACAAAAGGGAAATAATAAATAATTGTAATTAATACAATTTAAGTAAGATTAAGTACCCGTGAGAAATGACACGACGTCGGTAATCAACGGAAATAAATTAGAGAAATGCTTTAACAGCATAGATTATATAAGAAAAAAATGTATAATCAACAATGTTGCTACAGAAAATCTTCCCAATATCGAACTCGAACACTAACTGTGTTGCAACTAAAAAAAAATCTAGTGGTCAAAAAGCTAAGTAGCTTCTAATTCCATGTATAGGCTAGTGTAATTATTATATATCAATCAGTATATCTACCCATGTACGTTCATCCCCTCTCAATTTACCCCCCCTCATAATTTACGTAATCGTACTTTAAAGTAAACTTTTTTGTTTTGTTGTACACTATTTAAATGAAGCATAATAAATAAATAGCTAATTGATTGTTTCCGCTATAAATACGTACGAATACTTGGTTGTATTGTCAAATTGTACAGGTTGTTAATAATTATAAATTGTTTGATGTAATTATGTTATAAAATAAAAATTTGATCTAAGACGTATTACAATCATGTGTAAAATCTATATTTATATTTAATACTTTACAGTTACTACTCTATATAAAAGAAAAAGAGAAGGAGAGTAAGAAATAACGCTATATATAAAGAGACAGATAATATTTATGGTCGGTCTAAGTATGTAATTTATTTAACTGCTTCAGAAGCAATGGAAGGAGCAATAAGTACATTTTGACGTTTATAAAGTTAGATTTTGACTAAGTGATGTCGCTGTAAATCTTACATTATGTGACGTTTTAGTATTTCTTAAGGATATACGTGGATGCCAAAGGTATATAATCCTGTATGGTAATTTCTACATCAGGTGGTTTAGTGCGTGGCTCTTGGGATAAAATATTTATTATTTAAAAAATATGATTTACGAGTTTATTTGTGTTTATTACTGAGATGGCATTCGAATCTTTCTCACCTATCCTTTTTTTTGTGTGTATTAGTATTGCTGTTGGTCCAGTGACCTCTACTAGCTTTATCTAATTAGACTCGCGAGCGGGAGGCCCGCTGAGTAAGGAGACAACGACGATGCTGCAAATCTGGCACGAAGAATGCTGCAGGATCACCGCTGCACTCCGACCCCTGTGGACGAAGAACGTCGACGACAACAGAGCGGGGCGATAATACGATCCGAGGGCTCCTCATAAGGAGGTACGAAACCTCGACTCGGATCGCTATCTAAAGGGAGGACCCCACCTATTTTATCGCACATAATTTACTATGGACTATCGGAGTAATGCACGACACCTTCAGTGCGGATATTAATGTTGTGAATTCTACTATCACATAGCAAGACCACAGAGTACAGCGTACATAATTCGCTTAGTGATTGGCTTGCTCGTAAAGCCAGTAATAAAGGATCGCGTCTCAATTTCGTACGTCATTATTGGCAACAATTATTTTGACATTAAGCATAAAAGGATATTGAACGAAACTGTATATGTTCGATCGACAATATCGATTCATTGTGTTGATCGAATATACATATGCATGTTTTGATCCACGGTAAGTGTTAGGTGACTTTGGTGGAACGGTAAAATCGATATTTTTGTTTTATTTCGGAGAATATTTCACGCTGGGCGCGCTGGCAAGTCGCAAAGCTTAACAAAATAAAATGATAAGATAATTTAAATACAATTAGTAGTTAGATATTTAACTAGATATGTATTTAACATCGAACAGTCAGGTTTCGTTAGTAGAATGAGTTTTAATAATAAACAAAACATAAATCATACATATACAACTTTTTAGTTGCTAAGTCTTTTTAGTATTTATAATTAATCTTTAAAAAAAAAAAAAATTGTGTTATAAAACTAACAAAAACGTTTCCCTACAAAATTTTAGGTCCATACAAGAGCTTAACAAAGTCTAATAAATAATTTTCAAATTAAAACTTACAAACGGTATTAACGTAGTAATCAATATTATACATACGGTAATTCTTTGAGAGAACACTTCATCTGAATATTTTCGCACTTATTGCACAAGCATTTGGACGAGCTGGAAGACGACTGTAGGAAAAAGTAAATCCTTTATTGGCAATATGTCTGGTTGTACATGAAATCGTGTGGATTTTGTTACAACCAAATAAATAAATATGTTAGCGCATATTTTATTTACTCATCAACTGCGCTATATATTTTGCGCAGTTCATGTTATCTGTCTATAACCAAACAACATGGACGCGGCCTTAATCGATCATCACCAAAAACTTACAAAAAAAATATTCTACTCGTGTATCTCTCAAATCATCAAAAATTATTAATTAAATAGGTATCACGTTACACATTGTTTAAATTACCATGACCTCATTTAAATATATAGTAAACATATTGTGAACAAATAGACGCTCTAATAGTAGAAACATATTTTGTTTATTTACGGTATAACGATTACGCTCGTGTTATAAATATAATTATTAATAACTACTTAGATAATTTTGCTAAAGCATTGTAAATTTAAGTACAAAATGAAAATTAAAACTGGCTTGGCAAGTGTCATCACGCTAAGATGAAATGCCGCGTCACCAGTGAGGTCACCGATTTCTTTCACCAGACGAAACACGATAGAGATTCACGCTGGGACTTACAGCGTGAAGTCCTACTCTGTTCTCCGAAATTAGCTTTTAGAAACGATCATCGTATATCCCAGCCGACATTTTTGCTCTACAGCTAGTTCATAACTAAGACTAGAGATCCACAGTATATAATAATCCACCATAAAATACAGAGATCTAATTAAATTTCGAGTCCAATGACCCATGACATCTACATTCATCAATGACAAGGTATCGTAATGCGGATGCGTTGTCATCCTTGAGGAGTGAGATGGATGCCTCGTCACCGGATCACTGCACTCACCAGACGAAACACAGCAACATTATGATGCTATGTCAGATTACAGTTTGAAAATAATTTATTAATATCCATTATTGTTATAGTTAATTCCGTAAATAAATTAAAAGCGAACCGTAGTGATATTTTTGGCCTCGATATAGCCCGTACCATCCGGTTTCTCTTCCTCTCCCCCTGAGCCTCGATATATATATTTGAGCCTATATATATTTCCAATAAAATATTTATTATATTGTATTGGAAATATTTAATTTACTAATATTATGTATTTTTTATTTTATATTATTTTATTGACCAAACAGACGGATATAGAACTTAACATCTACAATAATAACTCTAATTCTAAATAAATTTTATTTAAAAGATATTTTATTTCGAATTCTGTCATTTATTCGTCGTTTTGTCACATTTAAACCGTTTTCATCGACATGGACATGTTGAACGAACGTACGAGCAATATCTGTATAGTCGAGGTAGCAAGGCGGCGTAAACGTCTTGGAATATCAACGAATGCAATTGGAATATACGAAACGAACCCTACAAACGATCAGCGCGTTTCTTCTGATATCAACCTTTCCGTTACGAAAACTTTGATACTGGTACAAAGGCCCGTCGACGCGTGAAGCTATGATATAAAATGTCCAATTAGAGGCGATTGTGGAGCTTTCGTTCTACGGCCGACTTAGCATCAAAACGATATCGGTTCATTAGCGACAAACTGTCACCTTAAGAGATTGCATTGTCACGTACGATGACAATTGGATACTAATGTATCCACAGAAAAGTGATGTTTAGCCGGCCTGAAATTTTTCGAACTGCATGTTCAAAGAGTGTAACGGATGTACCCTGATACATAATTAATTACTATTCGTCAATATATAAACGAAACTAAAGTCGATATACTATACAAAAACATAAAACATCACGTTATATACGTTGTTTCAAATTTGCTGCAGCAAGAATATGGAACGACATGCCCCCTCCTCTGAGAAATAAACTAAGCCTTGTAAGATTTAAAAAAAAAAGTAAATATCTTCGATAAAGCGGCAACTTGCTGCAGAGAATATGAAACATGCCTACTGGAAATATACGGATCTAAAAGACTTTTTTGTACTCAACAACCATAATAACCCGGAAATACAAAAATCACACACATTGTCCTACAGAATATATACACACAAAACTACACATATATTAACACAAACACATACTGTGTGTACCAACGCAAGCTGACACACACACATGCAAGAGAACATATTAGTAATAGTTAGTAGTAGTTGATAGTCTTCTTGTGTGCTCAAAGTTTTTCGTTTCCTTTGTTGCGTATAAACACTTTGTAAAATATAACTTTTAGATGGTGATCGGGAAACCCTCAATCCTCACGACTCCCGCATTACATCTGAGTGAGATGGGAGTGTCTGAAAACCAGCGCTGCACGGAACTATAATCGTGTTTCTGCCGAAGCTGAGTCACCTCCGTTTGCCAAAGTGTACATATATTGTTTATGTAAATTTGTTTATTATTTCTGTGGCAATAAATTGTTTTATTATTATATCATTGTGGATTTGCCTTTTTCTATTATATTTAAGTAATAAACTATAATATAAAAAGATATATCGAGGGGCTATCCGAATTTCACCTGGTGTTTATAAAATCCGTAACGTGAAAGGAGAGGTGAATTTTTTCCGTAATAATTATATAAACATTGACCGGGCTTTAATTTCACAGTACGCGTGCTACCAAATCCCAAATCAATCAATTCGATGTTGCCAACAATGAATTGGTTTATTGCAGTTTAGAGGTGTTGAGTAACCACGTGTTCGGTGGTTTAGGAAAAGTTAGTAAGGTTGGTAAGGATAGTGGTAATTATAATTAGGTAGATCTATAGATGAAAGAGTTAATGTGCCACATTATAGCTAGTTTCTTACAATAAAAATGGAGGAAGTCGAAGTTGAGGAAGACGTCGACATCACAGAATACCGGCACAACGCTTTTCGTATTTTATTATTAGCAATGGTTATTTTGTGGTTAACGCGTACAGACGGACTAACGTGGCGGATGTTCATTGTTTTATACTTTGTTGATACACTCCACTCAAGTGAAGTCCACACAAGTTCCTTTGTGAAATTAATTATAAGGTATCTAGGTGTTTTTATGGTGGTAGAGCTGCAATTGATTCTAACTGCAGGGTGAATGGATCAGCTCAACCGGGATAGGACCATGCCCCCAAAAAGAACAGCGTGAAATAGCAGCATAATGCTGCTGTGTTTCGTTTGGTGAGTGTAGAGATTCGGAGACCATTATCACTGATAACGAGACATTCCGTCTCAGTACCAAAAGGTGACAACGCATCTGCATTGTGATTCCTTGTCATGGATGAATGTAGGTGTCATGGGCCGCAGAAATCACTTAACATCAGGTGAACTGTCTGCTCGTTTGTTACTTTCAATGTTATAATAAAAAAAAAACATCTTGAGTGGAGACCGTGAATCGGTAGTGTAGGGCGCCCTGTAACTAGGTGGGGCGATGATATTAGTAGGCTAATGATATGTGATGTGTATGTACATCGAGGGTACGCGATGTTTTTTTAAATAAATCAGGGGATATAAAGTCAACAAGGCCAGTCTACAGTTCATCCGATGGTATGTGATGTGATAACAGCGGTAATGGCATCACATTAATCATGGAAGTGGAATCATAATGCACTTGAAGTTTTACTCCTTAGAACTAAGATGGAATGCCTCTGAGTCAGTCTAAATGCTTAGACGTCTGAAGAGACACGATGATGACATGATAGGCCAAACATTGATTAGTCATGTTGACGTTAAAACAATAAAACTAATTCGGTAGTCATAGAGAAACAGACCAATTTTGCGTAATACACGGAAGTGATTTGACATTTTTATTTTTACAGCGAACAATCCACAGTAATACATGAGATTAACTCAGTCTTCACAGTGTAGTAATGCCTAAGTGCCGTAATCTAAACGGCAATGTATGATAGTGATACGGGGAACGATATGTTGTTGACAGATAGATAAGGTTTATTTAGATAGTATATCATAATAAAAATTTCTTTGTAAGATTTGTCTAAAATATTTGTCTATTGAACATTTGCAACTATGAATAAAACTAACTCTGTAAATATTATCGCAGTTTCCATCTAGCTAGATACTTCCAGTAAATGATTACTTGCTATTTGCTCTGGTTTTCTCATAATATCTATCAAATTGTTATATGTTACTATCAGTGTCAATTAAGCATACGGGACACCTGCTGTAACAAACAAGGTGTTTTCAAATAATTGTGCAGAATATATTTGAAGCATCTAAACATGATTGAATACAGGGGACACTCGAATTCAGGCTCTTTAATCTGATATAATACATATTTGATAAGGTCTCAAAAGTCTAAAGAATGTACAAATAGAGATACAAGAGAGCAATGTATTTTTTATGTAAACGAAACATCCAAACTAGGAACCGGAACTTTTGTACCTACCTTTGGGTTTAGCCGATAATATATTGTTTGTGTAAAATAAAACTTATTATTGTTTTACAAGTATATAAATGTAATAACATATTAATAGAAATAATATATATACTAATTTAAGTTATCTGTAACTTACATATATATTTTATATTTTTACATACATATATATAATATATATACATACATACAAATTAACTAATTTCTAATAATTTAATGTCAAAATAATAGTAATTAAATAGATATTATAACATATTAAAACAATTAGTTACTGCTCCAGCATTAGGTAATTTTTGCTGATTACTCACTTAAATGAAGCTTAACTAACAGCTGCATGTATATTTGGGGAGAGAGCATTCCAAAGTTTGATGGTATGCACGTTAAAGGAGTTACATAAGAATCCAGTTTGTACAAAAATTAACTGGGGTCACTTAGTATGTTAACCCCTGCATTGATAAAAGTAATATTTTTACCTGAACTTCATTATTAATTTCTTTATAGCTGCTGATATTGTAGCATATATCCTCACTATAACCATGGTTCACCGTGCATGCTTTAAACACATAAAATGTTTGCTCAATCACATTTGTGATCATAAAGGCCAACATGTAGAAAAACATAACTGGTTCCACTGTCACATATTTGTACCAAGGCTTATTCCTGATTTTCTCCTAAAAATAAATAGATAATTAAGTATTTTTTTTTATTTCTTCCAACATCGAAATTTCTTCACAAAAATATATTTATGTAAGATAAATGAAATTTATAAGAATATATTATTTACTATATATATACAAGCAGTCAACTCGTGTTAAGTGATATCTGCCGATAAACATATATATCCATCGTAAAATTGATTCAACATGCAAATGACATTATCACCCTTGAGGACTGTAATTGGGGCTCAACATCATCAGACTCATCATACAAAACTATTTTTAACACAGGTACTTTTGAAATTTAATTTTCAAACATTTACCTATTCCTAAAACAGACCTATTACCTGATTATTTATATGAAAAATAAGTTAATTGAATATGTTTGCTCAACATGATACTGGTAATTTTTTTTTTGTACATGTCTTAAAGTGCCAAGTTTGATATCACTATAATTTAAATAATTAACATTCCAGTTTCATTCCTCAATGCCATACATTTTTGATAATGTACTACACAAATATGAGCTTAACAATTATAATATATGGACTGGTGGTACATGTAGAAGGATGATTTGACAATTATTTTAGACAATTGATAAGTTTCATCTCTTGAGATATATCTAAGCTATGAACAAAATTTTAATATAACATTGATAAGACGTGGACTGGCAGATGCTGAGGTCATATTCAAAGATTAGTTCAACATGAAAGATTATTTTATATTATTGCTTTTATCAGATGCAAGACAATCTAGTTGTATACTGTATTGTTCTAAAGTCAAATATTAAATATTTATATAAGCTTAATAATATTGTAGCTATCTTTACAACTGACATATGCATAATAACATGCAATTAACAAACACAACTTTTAAATAAATTTACTTTTGTGTAAGCTGAAACCAAATTATTACAAACCATTATACAAAAAAGGACACCTAAACATTTTTACACTGCTAAGGAGTTCTTTAAATAAAATGTTCATTCTCATGTTCTCAACAATTCTCATTCGTTGGCTTATTAAAGATTACTGGTAGAATAAGAATAAAAGGTAAAGAAATAAAAATAATAAAATTATTTGAAATTTATTAAAAGATCTGTTAGCATTTTTAAATATAATTGTGCTATTTGTTAGTAAGCATGCCACTTGAGAAAGGTTAGACTGCTTTGGGTAATTTTTAAATGTTCGTAATAGTCTGAATTAGGTGAATACGGAAACAAAACTTGTAAAAGTTGCGTATAACAGGGAAATTCCAGAAAAAAAAAATGAAATCTACTTTTGCTTTAGGCTATTTGTATGAACTAAGACCATAACTCACTTTTGAACAATGAAATGAAAAGCAAACACCAGGTGTGGGAAGAAAATGATGTACTGAACCCCGGAAAAACCAATAGCTTGTAAAATACCTACCTAATCAAAAACAGTCTAAAGGTTTAGGTTGACTAGAAACAAACTTATAAATTCATATGTCAAAAACCAGCTAGCTATTCTAAATAGCTCTTCAGACACCAGATAGAAAGTTTGAGATTTGCCAAAAATTGTGCACTGATGTGTTTCATTGTTAGATAGCACAATGTGAGCTTGTTGATTAGAGAGTGCACACACATATTTTAAAAAGTTACATCTTATGGCTCTGTTATTTCTTGGTTGGCAAAAATGTTGAAGATTATACATAGTATTTTCCTGGAAAATGCCTCTGTATCAATATAGAACAATGCAGCAAGGAAACTCTTATTTCTCATTCTGAAGCTACTGCTATTTTTACAGATACCATTTGTCAATGTAAGACTGCAGAGTTTTTGTCTTTAAATAATTAAGAATTTCAAATTAAAAAGAAGAGATTCCAATTAGAGAGAAGAAATATTTTGTTACTCATAAATATTATTTAAGTCATTTTGCTCTAAGAAAATCTAATTTACGTATACATATTTAAGCTTCTCGAAAAGTGATAAGTGGTTGCCCATTTATTTTGCAAAGGGATTTATATATAAAAATATATTTAATATTTTAAGGAAAAAGAAAAGCATAAAAAAAATCGGTTGTAGAATTTTGTTTAGTATAGTTTCATAATAATTCCTTGTACATATCTAATATATCATCTATATTCATTAAATTAAGGGTTTAATGCAATACAAACATTTATATTATAATCACAGTCAATGAAATGGAGATAATAATAAAGAAAAAATAAGAGTTCGAATTAACGTTTCATATTAGTATTTTTCGTAACATAACAAAATATTTATTTACGTCGACTTGTTCGCCTTATTTCAGTTAAATTAAATAAAACTGTAAAATAATCACACCATAATATTTACTTACCACGCTATATGAATCTTCACTTAATTTTGAATTCATTGTATTTTTTTTGTAAAAATAAAAATTAAGTTAAGTGTTAGTTATAAACACGCGAAACATTAAAGTCAAAATATAGAAAACAAAACACAAAATTATAATATTTTCACTTCTTGCCGCCAAAAAGAAATGAATGAAGTACAACCACCGAACTGAATTAAGTACTGTTACCGCTGTCAATATAGTGTTACTATATAATCTTACCATTTAAAACAGTATCCATAGCTTTATCGATATATAAAAGTAACTAGTTTATTTAGAAATACTAAAATATACTTGACAATTATTTCTAAAAAGGAATGTACTTGTAATGAAATTGAATTAAATAGCAACCGTAAAGTGATAAATAATTATTTAACAAATAAATAATGACCGAAATACGGGAGACATTGTTATGTTTAATAATAATGATAATAATTTTTATTTCAATTTTATATTCGTAATGATTGGAGCTTCCTTTTAAACATACAATGCTTGTGCCAGGAGGCCGCTCTTCTATAACTAAAGAACAGGAAATTATAAAAATTACCTAATACCTTAAATAAATAATTAAAATACAGTTATGAATTATTCATTAAATCCAAAGATTTTTAGAAAACTATTTTATGAATGATCTTATAATATCTTCTCTCAACCACCACCTACCATCGATCGGCAAAATCTGATCCATGCTTCAATGGACTTTATTTACGGTCTAGTATCGTCTCCTGTGGGTATCTATAAGTATATGGTAATAATAGTGTTGATGACGAAAAATAAATAATTTTGAATATCTATATCTAGGTTTAACCAAATCTTTTGCAGCAGTTTTGTACAACATCTTGGTCTTTATATAGAACTCATTAATAAAATATACTACCGTAATATTTTATTAATATGTCGCTAAGTGTGGCATATATATTTCGCTGCCTTTTTTCTCTATAAAGTGCTTCTTTCATTGGAGACTAAAATGTAGTTTAGTGTCGTAATTCGACCTTTCGAGTAATGAGAAATGACTAAAGGGCGAATTACGACACTATTTAGAAGAATATTCTGCACGAGAGCCACTTTGCTTTTTGATAATGCCACGTAACAATATAACTAAAATGTACTGTATGTAGTATGGATTTAGTAGCTCGATAGGGAAATAAAAACAAATCGGTGGTGCTGGTCTCCAAAACATTCCCGATCGTGCGTGAGAAAGACAGCCTATAACTGTGCAAGAGTATAGTCGAGTATATTCGATCATGTCTCTGAAGCATCAGAAAAGATGTAAACAGGATAGCTATATGCGCGAAAGGGAGACGATTGTATCGAACATATTTCCGGAATATTCCAGTAATGTGCAAGGTGTAGTTCGATGATCTGGAATGTTCTCGATTATGCGTACAAGGAACGGCTGTACGTGTGGAGAAGGGAGGGAGCTATATTCAACTGGAACATTCCCGAACCCTATAGGGCGATTTACCGCACATATAAAAGCGTATTGGCTCGCGACTACCGACTACGTGTGTGTGGTGATAAAAAGTGTAATCTCTAAATCTTTATAATGGTATTTTTGAACATAGCTTTTGATGTGTGGAAGGGATCTGTATTCGAGAAATATTTATTATACGTAAGTAATATTCTATTGACAACGGAGTTTTTTGCGTAGTTAGTAAGAGTCTGTGGAGAATACAACAGTTCTGTTACTCTTGTTCGTTTCTTGGGAGTACAAAAACTCATTAGGCGCTGTGTCAATTGTGAACAATCTAGTATCCCATTGCAAACATCATATAGTAGCAACATGTCCGCTACACATCTACGATCCCGCAGAATGGGTAATTTATGATAAAAACACGAGTTATTATAATTATCTTCGTAATGTCCACTGCGGTAATTGAGATACCGTATAAATTTCTTTTGTACATTTTCTATAGCTGTAAAATGTTTTTTGTATTGGGGGTTCCAAGCAGTAGCACAATATTCTAAAACGCTGCGAACATATGCGAAATAAAGAGTTTTAATACAATTCGTATCGTTAAAAGTTTTAGAGATTCGAATTATGAATCCCAAATTTTTGTAGGTTTTATTAGTTATGAGTGTTACATGTTACGAAAAGGTAAGCTTATTGTCTAAAGTAACTTCTAGGTGTTTAACAATATTTGTTTTAGTTATAAATTTCCCATCTATGTGATAATCGTGTTGCAAAGGATACATTTTGCGAGTGAAAGATATTGATGTGCACTTTTAGTGTTAACAGCAATACGGTTATTGGTATAGTAGATAGTGAGTCTATTAAGGTCGTCTTGAAAGAGTTGACAGTCCATTTCCGATTTCACGTTCATATATATTTTTTTATCATCTGCATAAAGAAGGGAGCTAATATGATGAAAACATGATACGATGTCATATAGGTAGATTAAATAGAGGCCCTAAAAGAGATCCTTGAGGAACACCGGATGGAACTTCAAGACAATCTGATTTGAAATCTCCTATGGTAACAATTTGACTCCGTTTTTGTATGTATGACTCAAACCATCTTAGAAGAGGAAGATAGAAAGAGGGAGATATTAGTGGTTGTAGAGCGACCTTTAACAAATCCATGTTGCTCGAGCGGAAGAGAAGATGACGACACGGGGTAAATATTATTGTAAAAAATTTTCTCTAGTACTTTGCTAAAAGATCGAAAGAAATCGGCCGATAATTTTCAATTTTGTTTTCCGGGCCCTTTTTATGAATGGGAATAATATGTGCTTGCTTCCAAATTATTGGAAGGTTCCCGTCTTTAAGTGATCTATTAATAGAATACATAAAGGGATAGAAAGAGCATCCGCACATCTTACTATGAACAGAGGGGGTATGTTGTCAGAACCAGGCCCTTTGTTGATATCTAATTTTTTAAGGTGATTATATACAATTTCTTTGGTGTCATGCAAGTTGCTTGCTAACGTGAGAGGATTCAAAAGGCAGAGAAAGATTTTTCGAGTAATAAGAGTAGTCTGAGGCTGGTTCTTGAAACATCATTTTAAAAAATCAGCTAAGTTGAACAAATTTCTTGTGCACCCTTGTGTGTAAAGTTTCATTACCTCTTTGCATAAATTTAGGATAGTCAGAAGAGTTAGTTTTGCGCCTGTTCCTAACGTAGGGTCCCAAAACGCTTTAGGGTTATTCTTAATATTACTCTCACAATTTTTATGTACGTGTTGTAGAGATTTTTTTTAACTACTTTTCTCTGGTCCGCAATAGAGCAAAGGCATCGTAATCAAGTGGATTATGATAGAGTTTCCGAAATCTATGGAGTTAATTTTTTCTTTTATAATATTTATAAGAGCTACATTATACCAAGTGGTATAACGGCACATAATTAGGTTATTCAAAACGGTATAAAAACAAGATACAGCGATTTCCAATGATCCCACGTTAAGAACAGAATTCCAGTCATTTACAGATATTCTCATAATCTGCTTTTTGATATTGGAATCTAAAATGACTTTGATTAGAAATACAGGGTATTAATATATCAGTAGTATCAATTTCGAGGGTTGGATGAAAAACATCCTCATGTACAAGTGATATTGGTGATTTATTAACAGCTACAGTAAAGGTAGTAAAAATGAGATCTAGTGTTGTTATAAGTATTTACTTGCAGATTATGTTGCTTGACACCGAAAAATATTTCCTACTAATGTTTTTTATACTACACATTACATAATAAATAATATATTTTTAATAATAAAAATAAAATAAAATAGACGATGGTACAATTCTTTTATGCGTAAATATATATTTTCATTTGGTCAGTCGCACTGGTTACTATTTCACATCTGACTGACCACAAAGTCTCGGGTTGGAATTTTCAGGTTCTATGGTAAATGTTCCTCTCTGTATCGAATCATCTGATACGTTGTTCACACCAAAGCGTGCAGATGGCAACATATCAGGCTCCACTACTGAATCAACCTTCAAGACTTCCATCGATATAGGGTCTGGCTTTAAAAGTGTACAGCATAAACGCCACTCGTCAACTATTAAAAGATGTTTGCTGAGATCCCAACCTGCAAAGAAACATAATATTATATCTTTGATTGGTTGAAAATAAAGACAATAAAATTGTAGCCAGTTATTTTCATTCGAAAATCTCTCAATTGACGGTAACCATTATTTCCCAATAATTTAATCAATGAATGCGTCTTTTGCACCGTATAATAAAATATGATGAATGAAAAGCCATGCGGCCCATCATACCACAAACTGGGTCCACAGAACACCAGCAGTAGTAGCAGTCAAATAGTAGTTTTATGATGCCTTTTTTGGGAGCTAAGAACTGGAAATACTATTTTCATAATTTAACGGTGACTCTTTATAACTATGTACGGGATGCATGATCAATTATCATTAGTGAAGTATGCGTATATTTCATCTCAACTGACCTATCAACTGAACTATCACTGTTAAAAATTACACTTATGACCATCTTTAATAACTTGATGCTAATGAGCTTCAAACCTTTGAATACTCAATGTGGTATCTATCACACTGGTTTTTTTTTTCACTAAAAAACACGGTGTAATGGAGTAGATATATTAAATATAGTATAATATAGTAAAGATTACAAAAGGATAGATGCAAGAGTATATATTATATAAAAAAGGATCAAGGTAGACCATGTGGCACGGAGGCAATAAAATTTTAGATGCCACAAATGGACATGTGCTGATATCATGTGAAAGGCTGCTCTCTACTAACTAGAACTAGTTCTGGCATGTGATGCCTGTAAATACTTTTCGATTTCACTAGTACTATATTACCGAGTAATATATTAAAAAAATTACACTGGCCTGCTAATTAACTGGTAACACACTTCATACATATTTTCTAAAAGGGTAAATGCAGTACACTGACTTTAGTGAAACCGACACATTTTTGTATTCGTTTGGATAAAAAAATAACGATTATTATATTTATATATTTTTAGTATTGCCATAGCAACTGTATAAAAATATTGCAGCCAGATTCTTATTCGTACATGTTTAAAGATTTATTTAATTATTTATGTATTAGGTATTTACCTATGAAATTGCCGTTCTTCAGTAATGGCCATCTCAAACCAAAAAAAAGTTTTGATTGGCTGTGAATTCTAAATTCAAAATAATTTTGTTTTTAAATCACATTCTTTTTACAAAACGAGCCTTTTGTTTAATGCCGCGACGGACACTGCACGTAACATCAACAACGTTTACGGAGAGAACTTTACAAACGAAAGCACAACCCGTTATTGGTTTGCCCGGTTCCGTTCTGAAAATTTTGATTTGAAAAATGAACCTCGTGATCGTCCGGACGCTTTGTGGGCGATTGTGGAAGCTGATGATACTCAATCTACAGCCGAGCTAGCAGCTTTTGATGTTAATATCAAAACAATATTGGTACATTTGCGACAAATTGGCAAGGTAAAAAAACTTGATAAATGGGTGCCCCACGAACTTAACGATCGCCAGCGCAACGTCCGCGTTGACCTGCCTCGCGCTGCTCAACAAGCACAGAAATGAAAGAATTTTGAATCGAATTGTTACGTGCGACGAAAAGTGGGTTCTGTTCGACAATCGAAAGCGCTCAGCAAGTTGGTTAGATCCTGGTTCAGCACCACCCTAAACGAAAAATGACCTCTAGAAAGTTGATGGTCACTGTTTGGTAGTCTAGTGCAGGTGTGATTCATCACAGTTTTTTACCAAACGGCATGACAATTACTGGACATGTGTTCTGTGAAGAACTGAAGAGAATGATAGAGAAGCTCACACATCTACAACCAGCTTTGGTCAATCGGTCGTCTCCGCTGCTCCTACACGACAACGCGCGACCCCATACCGTACAACAGACAGTCTCCAAGCTGCAAGAGTTGGGATTGGAAGCTCTCCCTGATCCACCGACTATTACTTTTTCCAAAATTTGGACAACTTTTAAGCGGGAAAAAAATCCCGAAGAGGCAGTACAAAATGCCTTTTAAGAGTTTGTTGCCTCCCGTCCAGCTGATTTTTACAAGAAGGGCATCAATAAACTACCACTGCGTTGGCAAAGATGCATTGATTACATATGTGATTATTTTGAAAAAACAGAAATGTAAAAGTTTGAAAAAAAAATACTTTCAACTTATTTAATACAAAACGGCAATCTCATAGTTAAAGACCTATTATTAACTGTTACTTTTTAAAAAAATGTTGCTTTTTTATAGTGCAAAATTAGGCTCAATAGGGGTCCATGAGGTTTATTACTTTATTATATTTTACTCTAAATAACAATGATATACTTAGAACTAGTTTTTGTTTCGTGAAAAACACCTTAAACCGTTTAAAATAGAACGAAAATAAATATAAGTCAATAGTGGTCATTAGCAAATATTGACGACCGAGTGGTTTGTGTTATTAAAGTGAATATAGGGCTTTTAATTAAAAAAAATATATAAAACATCTGTTTGCGGTCTGACAAAAAAAACGTAATGAAATAGCCAAAGTAATGAGCAGTATTTCGAAGGAATTAATCAAAATGCATATCGAACATGGGAAAGTGAACAACACCTGTTCTCCAGGCCTAGACTGAAATGCAAATTTATCTAGAAATGTGTACAGGCGTATTCCATCTCTATATCACGTTCTCCAGTTAACCGATCTACCTACTAGTACTCTCCTAGGAGTAGTACATTGATTTTTAAGTGACCACGATACTCTAAACATCATGTCAAGAAAATTAACGGGCATTACACTAGTTTTTTATTTATTTATTCTTATATTGTTTCATCTTAAACTAAGATAGAAAATAGTTAAGTGACGAAATTTTTAGAAGGTACTAATATAAATCAAAAGTGACGACAGTATCAGTTAGAAAGTGGTTTCCACAATTGTTAACTGTAACTGCATCAAAAACTCGGTATTGTAAAGATCATATCGGATTTAGAGTTACTAAGGGATCTAAGAAAATTGTCCAAATTACAATCGATTGCGTGTCTAGATATCAGATATTGGCCGAAGGTGTCAATAGCTTAATAGTTAAGAAACCTAACGTGGCTCCGAAGGTTCTGATCCACCATTATTGCCCTGAACAGTCTCCTAGTACAAGCTAAATGCTTGCTAAGATGCGAACCTCATACGGTCCTGACACTTTTTTTAAACAACACATGTTGCTGGCTGCGGAGCGATGCTACAGCAAGAAACAAGCTACAGTGTGCCTCTCCCACTGAATGTGTTGAGTGACGACACACCTGCATTTTGATTCGTTACCGTGGGTAAATGTCAGATATCACTTATCACCGGGCGAACTGTATCTATCATTATAAAATAAGTTCCTGCTATAGCGTGTAAATTCAAAGGAAATAATACCGGCATTATGAAGTCCAGACTTCACTCTGAGCCACTCGTTCTGGACAATCTTGTCAACGTATCTCATAAGTTCGAAGGCGGGCTCGTGAAGGAAACCTGAGGAATCATTCTGCAGGTCTCGTATGGGTTCTCGACTCCATTCGGCACACTGAACAGCCTTGGATACTTGCGCGAATGGACGATTCATTGCGACTTTGTAAAGCGGCTGAAAAAATCAAATGGTTTTCAACAAAGTGTATGGAAGTAACTAATGGTCATCTTGTTAATTGGACGTTAAGTGTTTACGGCGGCCCATGTTTTGTTGCGTAGAGTGAGAGTTGTAGATTTTTTTACCGAATTTACCATGGGCAGTTTTCTGAGGAGTTGTCCGGATTAATTCCCAACCGCTGAGTTTAAACATCGACAGAATTCAAAATTTCACCCACATCATCTTGATGGTGGGCAATCAATTCTCTAAAACCAACGATCCTGATACCCCCATGGGGATAGTATATTTTTCGAAAATACCGTTAGACGGCGGGAAGGGGTTGATCCTGCAGCTAGCTCACTCAAAGACAGGCAACACAACTGTGTGTCTTCTATAATGTTGCAGATGCTAATGGGTACCGGTGATCACTTACCTGTTGGGCTGCTTGTTCTTTTGCCGACTATTGCATATAAAAAAAAACCTGAACTGTAAAAAATATCTAAGCAAACCTTACCGTAATTTCATCATTAATAGCGCAGATCAGCACAGAGAGCAGAACAGCGTGAAAATACGCACAGAGCATGTCATCAGTCTGCGCTCCTGTTCGCAGCATAATGTACATGTCACGGTCCCGTATGCTGGGAATTAGTATATAATTTCGATCCTCGTATATCGCTTTTAATTTATTAAAGTATAACACTGCAGGCTTATCTTTCACTAATTGTTTCAATGAATGACCCATCTTAATTCGAAATCCACAGAGTTTCAAATCTGTAATTAAAGTAAAGAGAAAAAGTTAACAAACAGTAGTAACTGTATAAACGGACTTTACCGGAAGGTTTACTATAAGGGACACATAAAGATGATGCGTTGTCATTACACTGTGACTAAGATACCACCAGGGTCTCTAAGCTCACCAGACGAAACACAGTAGGGTAATTCCGCTATTTGACGCTATACTGTGGAAGGACACTCCGCTTTCCTATGTAGAAACAAAGTACATGTGACACTGGTTGGGTAGCCATCTACGTCAAAATTATAATATATATATATATATATATATATATATATATATATATATATTAACTCCTAGTATTTACCACCTTTTTTTATCACAACAAACGAGCACACAGTTCACCTGATGGCAAATGATTCCTGCGCCCCGTGACATATACGTTCATCATAATGAAAACGTTGTTACCCTCGAGGACCGAGATGGAATGCCTCGTCACAGGTAACAAGGGTCTCCGGATCCCTGCACTAACCAGACGAAGCACAGCAGCATTATGCTGCCATTGTGTGGGCGTGGTCCTACTCCGGTCGAGTTGACGACCCATTAATTCTGCAGCTAGAAACAAAGTGCAGTGTAGCTGTACCACTAAGTAAGGGTAGTGGATGTTAGCTTGTTGTACCAGGCAGTATTAATTTTAAAACTTTCAATAATATCAAAATGATTGAGTATTATTCATAGGATCTTAATTTTTGGTAATATTATACGGATAACAAATAATTCTTTTCAAAAGCACGACGCGTTTTCAATACGACCAGACAATTCTGTACAATTTGAAAGCATTTTTTTTTGACATTTAATTTGTATTAGCACTCTGACTCTTGATTGGTCGTTGCGAGTAACGGTTGTTGTTTTTCTATAAACATAAGATGTTTCTATAAATATAAGAATTGTTATGACACTCATTACATTACTTACGCTTCGTTACGCATAACGCACAATGGAGAATATATTATCTATGGGGGATGGGTAATATACGGATCAGGATTTTTGAAGAACTAAGAAATATCCCTAGAAAAGATAAAAACGGCCCTTTTTAGGCCCAAATTACGTTCTATACAGTTTCTCTATCATTACACAGTCGAAACAAACATTTTACCTTACAAATTAAAACCTTTTATTTTTAGTTAAGGAAAAATTATTACTATTAATACTTAACATAATTTAGCATATCGATCGTACCTATCCCGTTATCGATATGCACCTCTACAATTCTTACGCACATCACTACACCTCTCCATAAGATCAGTAAGAGATTTATGACCCGAAGACTCAGTTCATAATGCGTCGACTATAGCCGTGCCTTAAGCATTAGCGCAAACACAAAGACTATCACTTGTGGCCACCTTCTCTATTCCGATGTAATGCATGTGCTGTAAGGGTGCAGAAATAATCAGATGCAGAGTGGTAGAGATACGCTGCAGTTTGTTTCTAGCTGCAGAACGAATGGGTCAGCTCGACCGGGTTAGTAACAAGCTCTCAAAAAATACTAGCGTCAAATATTAGCATGTTTTAGTCTGGTAATTGTAGGGATCCGGAGACCTTTATAACTGATGACGAGGCATTAGATCTCAGCCCTCAAGGGTGACAACGCATCAGCACTATGATTCCTTGTCAAGGATGAATGTACATATTAAGGGCAGTAATCACTTAGTCAGGTGGACTGTGTGTTCGTTTATTACTGTCAATGTAAAAAAAAGAAACAGTGTCAGGGACACGGGACATAGAACATACCCAGATCCAAAAAAACAACCATTTGTATGATGCACAAATATTCCTAGTCGGCTGGGAATCGAACCCACAACGCAGCAGCCAGGTATTCTAGCACGGCACGGTCAAATTTATGTATAATGTGTGTCATCTAAAAACTAAATGTTATATTTAATCCATCCACGAGAAGGACGAACCGATGTTAACCTCTTGGAGCGAATGTGGAATGTTATTCTCATCAAACACCAAATAAAACGTAGCTCAGTTATTAAGAGCGTGGTCCTTCTCCAACGTCAACTCCATTTGCACTGTAGCCAATATATAATATATCTGCAGTATTACACTGTATACTTTGAAATATATAATTATCTCAAAAAAAAAAAAACTAATCTACTAATCAAAATAATTACCTAGTAAATTTGGTCCCATTTGATAGAATAAGATCGGCTCCTTTTTATTGATCTCGCATGGGGCGGCGATTATTTCCTCCCGCAGGTATGTGTTAATAACTTGGAGGTACCTCGGCCCGTTGAGCGTCCTCAGGCAAACGGCCCGTACGGCGAAGTAATTGAACACGACGTGTAGCACAATCATGAACGCGAACATAAACAAGGAATTCCTGGAAATATTACAATTGTCAATAAATCCTTACATCACGTGAATTTATCACCCGATTCTGGCAATGTACGCTGGCATTTTTTTTTATTTTTTATAATTACACATCGCTAAGCAACGTCGTTCAATCACGCAACTGTTAAAATTACTATCAATATATGGTTATTTATCAAAAGCACGGCGGCGTAGCGTTGTGGGCCATGGGTTCGATTACCGGCCGAGGAATTTTGAATTATTGGTTTTCGAGTTTGTGTGTATTTGATATAATTTGGCAATAAACAGAAAATATCGTCGTGGTCGATATTAAGTGTAATAATTTATTATGAATAACATGGTTGCGTCTATAGGCGATAATTGTTCTAGAGGAAGATAGTTGTCTACATTTCCCACTACCAAAAATACCGGCTGAGGATGTTATTTCATTTATTGAAATAAATCATAGATAGAGCAATAGTGCGCGCCCTAAAATCCCCATCGCAACAATTGATATAATAAACTTTAAAATATCATCTTGTAGTCATTATCGTCTGTCTGCAGTTTAAGTAAAACTTTAGTTATCTGGCATATTTACAATTTTAAGCACTGATTTACCATATGAAAACAATCCTTGTGTGGCAATATGGATGTCTAAGAAATAAATAAAAACTATTTTGAAGGCGTTCAGTTTAAGTCTGTCACGGGCGTTATTTGGAATACCTTTAGAATATAAAATAATATGTACCCAAAGACGGATATGATGAACAGGGCCGTAAACGACGCGACCAAGTTAACCGCAGTTTCTTGCGCGGAGTCTTTCGCTGATACGTCCGCCAAGTTGCCTCGGACCGCGTGATGTTGCGTCATCGCCGCTCTCGTGGCCCCACCTGGAAATTAAAAAAATCGAATGAAAAATATATATTACAGCATATACAACACTGGGAACAAATAAGTGCAGAAAAACACAATTCAAATTCAATTGACAAAATCATATCTTGGAATCAATTTTATAAGCATTTAAATTTTCATTAAGTGAAACAATAAAATACTGTCACTGCAATAATATCAATACAAACCAATGCATCTCTTGATACCCAAATCATAGTCCACAGAGGAATCAATTTGTTTTTAGGTAGATCCTACAGTTCTGCCTGCCCAGGGTGTGGAGTCGTGATTGTTTGTAAAGTATTCATTCCATTCTTGTGTACCATCACACTGTGGCCCTAAACAAAACTAAGAATGACCAGATGACCCGAACCACCGAAACCCAATTACTGGTAATAAGATATTTCATTACAGTTCTCAGGGGTACCAATATAAGTCCATCTTTAATGTTTGTTGAGAACGGAACACATGCGTTTTCATGGGCCGCAGTCATCACTGACCATCAGGTATGTATCAAGTGTATGTTTTTACTATCCTAAATACATATTAGTACTAGTGCATTTACCCTCTAATAATAAATAACCATGTCAAATAGAAAGCTGTTCAATCACAATGGGTGATAAATTATTATGATAGAGAATTCTAAATTTGAGTAACCGTTTTCACACTTACTTTTGTTTTGGACCATAAACAGTTTAATTAATAATAATTAGGTTTAAATCTCAGAACAAAACTGCATTACAATCATACACATAAACAATATCTAACCATTATCTTTTATTGGCACTGTTACTCACAAACCAAATTTATTTTAAAATATAATAGACCAAATGAGAAAGGAATCAAAAACTTGATTTAGAGTTTAATTAATTTATTACTCACCAGCTACACCAACTATAGACTTCATTACTGTACTCACACACAAAGCAAATGTTGTGTAATTCTTGAACAGAGGCAGGGTTATCTCTATGCACATAGCTGCATCGTTCAGTATGTCGGCATACAGTCGCCATTTCTTGCTATAAGCATCCAAATATGTACTGAAAATGATAAAATGAAACTTTACACTCACATTTATTTATCAATATTTTTATTAATTATCATCCCTTCTAATTACTAGATAAAATAGCAATTTTTTCTTCTAATATTGCTCCAGAGAAATTCTTTTATAACCAATGGCTTTATTCTCGGTAAGGCAAACTATTTTTGTACAGTTACATAAACATTAAATACACAATTATTAAATACATCTACAATAACATTAAAGTATAATTAATTTTCGTAGACATGAAACATAAAAACACGACTCAAAGTATTTTTACCATAGAGCCATAAAATCATTCTCATTATGATACTGCTTGATGTTAATAATAAGTTAAAAAAGGTTAAGTGCCCATCATTTAAAAAGGTTAAGGGAGAAGAAAGAAAGAATCCTTATGAATTATAAAAACCACTGAGCAATAAAATTCAGATCATACAATTGATCATGGATCTCATTAACAGAAAATATATTTTGTGTACTGGATATGAAAGGATTAGAGTCTCAATTACAATGGCAATAGAGTGGTATATTTTTCGTCCTCTCTAACTAACTAACAACTAACTATTTTAACATGGTTACCATCTATGGTTATATCTCAGCCTAACATGATGATTTATAACAAAAGCGGAATTGTAGATTTAAATCTACAATATTTTATAAAAAAACATACTCAGTTACACCAGTGACAACAGTGTTAAAAAATAACCTAACCTAGTTATAAAAATAAAACCTTACCCATGACTGAAAGCGAATAAGATTTTTCCAAGATGACCACAACCATCTTTTATCACCCAAGTGACAGTTGCAGCCAATGGTGTGGCACTTGTATTGCCTACTCCTACACCCCTTAAAACCTCTTGTGTTGCTAGAGTTCCTGTTAAAGAGTATTTATTTTAATGAAAAATGTATTTAATTGAGTATACTTATGTAATTAATTGAGTATAGCAAGGTATAGCCTCTAAAGACATTAGTTTTTAAACTGAAAAGACCTTATTGGTTTACTTTTTATTTATTGGTATAACTGTGGTAAAAGATTGTCTTCAGATTATATATTCATATATTAGCTCATCTACAGCTGAACATAGACTTCTAAGCCTTAGATAGTTACATATCACAATTAAAATCTGCAGATTCTATTGCGTACATCAAACTTGCATAGGTAAATTTTTACTTCATATAGTGGGGGTTGTATATGACTAAAATATTTAATATATTTTTAGTAACAAGTAAATGATGTTACACTAAACAAATTTCATGAGTATATAATGAAATTGTTAATTCCAATTATGAATGCTTATATACTACATACTTGGCAGTTAATGTGAGGAAACCTGCACGTCTAAGAAATAAATGTAACAATAAATGTGTATGTTTGTTAAAAGAAGTATTTTGTAGTATTTAAATGGGCCACTTATGTCCCGCAGTAGTTCAATAATTCGTTGATATGAAGACAATTATATGAGTTAAGAAATATGTTTACCTGTAATGGTGCTACAAAACGCCTGAGCAGTATCCCATACTTGGTATGCTAGATAGTCTTTGCTTACACTTTCAGGGTAGCCTTGAGGCAAGAAAATTCGAGTAAACCAACTTGTCACACTGATATACTTTTCTTTATCTAATGTTACAACATTAGGCTGATCTAAAAATATATTTTTTTAAAGAAGTTGTTTTTTTTAGAAGATATTAAAAAAAGAAATAAAATCATTCTTACCAGGTGGTTTAACATACAATATTTCCTTAGAAGTGGAACCATATTTTTCTTTTAATACTATTTCTCCTTCATGAATTTTAAACATATCTAATATTTTCATTTTACAACATTTAATTATTTAAAATTGAAGCTAACAATGTATTTTGTATGTTTTTATATGTATGCTAACTTGCACCAACTGTAAACATACATATTAACAAGTAACCCACACATAATTAAAACATTTAAAGTTTGTTACAAATTCGTCTTAGAAGTCTTTCAAACAAGAAAGACTTCTAAGACTCCATAGAAAGTTTTGTACATAAGATGCTACATGTGCTATTAATTATTGGATAAATAGTTTTAAATATAATATTGGAAAAGTTATTTAGTATATTCCATTACAAGATAAGCCTATGAACTATCTCAAAACCATTATTTTACTGTTGTATTGACAGATTGTCGGTTTATCATATATTAGTTATTACGCTCACAGGCAGAAAACTTACTATTCTAAGTGATTTTCCAGAACTTATTGAATTAGGGGAAGAATGTGTTTAAAATGAACAATTCCTGATTACAATGACAAATTTTAAGACTTGACTTAAACCTTTTGCTAAAAAACGTCTGGTTAAACAAATGAAACATATACCTGATGGTCTAACCTACACTGCCTGTGAGCCTACTTTATATGTTCCACCAAAATTATTAATACTTCCTTTAGATTTTGACTAAAGTTTTAAAATTTCGTTTAAATAAAAATCTATCTCGCGATAAAAACAACGTAATATTTGGGCCGTATAATCACATACGTTTTTCACTTAAATTATCATGCACAAGAAAGGCTAAGGTGACAACTACTTTTCAAATTACTTTATATTGCGTTATAGAGTAATATAGATTCAACGGAATATTGATAATTGATATATTATATATATGTATATATATAATACGGGTATCACTTGTTTTTTATCGATTTTATCCTTACGAAAGTCGAAGGTAGTAAGTCATACAGCCAATTTCTTTGCTTTTTCAATTTATGGGCTTTATTAATTATGTGATCTCACACATGTAATGAACCAAAATAAAATAATAAGTTTATATCTCTGTTTTATATATATATATATATATATAACAGAGATATAACCTTATTATTTTATTTTATTTTTAAAAATATGTGCTGGATTTATATATTTGTTGAATAAAATGCTCAGGTGAATTACAGACTTAATTTTTCCTATATTGCTATACTATCACTTTATTCAATTTGAAAATTGTTTTTGAGTATTTAAGTATGTCGTCAAATTTTCTACAAATTTGATCATGTAGTAGCAATATATGTAATTTCAAGTCATTATATTTTAGCTATATATAGCTAATATATATTAATCCCTGAAAATTATGTAAATTCTTGAAGGTAAAATAAGAGCACAGCATGACCAATCAAGCCACCAATTACTTTTTTGTAGCTCAAGATTTTTTTTTATTGTGATTTTCATTGCAGAACATCCTGCCAATAACCACAATTTTATAATAAATAATACAATAGTCATACACCATATGGGTCATAAGTTTTTTTTATATAGAGCATATTTTATATGTATATATATCTACATATATTATTGAACTTTATCTGTATTATTATTTTTTGTTTCCACTCGACTGATTGTAATGTTAGTAGCGAATTGTATGATTACGATGAGCCTAATAAGTGAAGATGTTCATTTCAATTTTTAACTAATTATACTTTTTTTTAAAAAATCTATCCAAATATATAGGGTACCATCGTCTATACGTTTTGGCAACTTTTTTCCTTATGTAACTATTGTTTGCTTTTCTGTCGGTTATTAGAAGTTATAAGTACGCACCTCTGCTGCATCGTCTGTAAAACATGATGACAACGCAATATAAATTGAAAATAAGAGACGTTTAAATTGAATAGTAATGAGATAATAGGTGTAAAAATATTCAATGAAACCTGAAGGACTTGGATTAGCTAGAAACAGAAATAGATTCAGAAATCCATTTTTGTATAGTAAAAACCTCTTAATACATGTCTTTATCTGAGGGTTATTTCTTAGAAATTTTGTAATAGTTTATTTTATAACTAACATATTTACTTTCAGATACCAACACAAGTACCTACAGAGATTACTTCAAATATTCATTTTCGTTTATACAAATCAGAACTTGTTTGATGTTAATATTGTTTGCTTCTCCTACGGAGCTTCCGGAAGCCTGAAGGGCTGCAGGTCACGGTGCTGTCCCCTCTACCCGGGTATCCTCTCTAGGAGGTAACTACCCCTTGGGTATTGTTTGCTCGCAGTGCCTTTATCGTGTCCCCAAAAATGTCTTAAATTAAATGACGCTGATGTAGGTTTAGGTGATGATGATAATAATAATTTATCCCAAATGGGAAAGGCAAAGGATTTTGTCCATACAGCCAGGTCTTCTTCGTATGATGGTTGGTCTGAAACCTGTAGGTTTAGGATAAAACTTCAAGGAACACTAGTTGAATTCATTGAATTTTGCTCATTTGGATTTTTATATTCATTATCATCATCGCAGCGACCGCTGAACATAAGCCTTTCACATAGATTGCTCTAAAGCACGATCCTGGGCCATCGTTCAATCACGAGTTCGTCCTACACTGCAACTGCCAATCTGGGGTTGCCATTTACCTCAAGAATCTTCCATCCGCATCAGTTATCGGTTCTACGAGATATATGGCCGATGTAAAAGCCACTACTGACCAAGTTAAAATATTGATAATTTATTTACGGCGCCCTCATTATTATCCTGTTCATAAACTTTTTACTATTTTAGTGTTTTTCTTACCGTACGTCTTCACTTTACCGACAGCTTAATGTTATTCCCCTAGATATATTAGCGCTATTCTGTTTTCAATCCCATTTTCATTTCATTAATTTTGGTGACCACTTTTCGGAAATAGACAGACTAACCGATAGTAGTCCGAGCTGAGGTTCGAACCTCCCTCGGATCCCATGTCACCTCCCTTTGATGTCGTTGACGTTCTTCGTCCACAGGGGTCGGAGCGTAGTGGTCTTCGCGCCGGCATCGTCGTTGTCTCTGGACCAATATCATCAAACTCATAAAAAAGGATATGATATAGACATCAATGACATACGCTTCTTTATCTCTATAGCTATAGTATAATAGTATGGTAAATAAATTATGTGTGTTATTCTATTATTGTTTTCGTACTATAGAATAGCCGTATAAATGAATATTGGCGTGCTGTGATATGAAATTATGGTTTCAGCTGTTGAACTTATATTTGATACTCAAAATGTGAAAGTGTATTTATAAAATGGCAATGAAACGTGATTCTTATGATACAAGCAGTTCGGGTATAAAAGTTGAAGGCGATTTAGGCGACTTACAAATTATCGAAGAAGTTAGCGATGATGAAGACAATCCGTATGATAAACAAACAGATTCAAGGACGATTAGCTCCTTACCAAACGCAACCTTGGGTACCATAGTGCAAAACTCATCACTGCCTGTGTTTGGGAGTGTAACAGTGACGAATTCCGACAACGTTCAATTTGGAAATAACACTTATTTTAACGGACCTGTCACAATCATACAGAGTAAATCCGGTATAGATAATGCCTCTTATAGTAAGACAGAAGATGTAAATGGGGGAAATGATGACCATCAATCCAAACCTAAATTTGATGCTCGTAAGTTTCATAGATTTTAACTCATATACTCCTATAGCTTTTTATTTAATTAAGGAACAAACAAGCACACAAGTCACTAGAAGGTAAATGACAATGGCTCATAAACACCTACATCCAATCTCAATATAGATTCAAGAAGTACTCGCATACTACCAGAATGGAATATTATCATAATGGTTTTGTTTCATAAGGTAGTGCGTAAACCAAAGAACCCAATTACAAAAAATAGGGATAGAGTAATAATAGTTTATATTAACTTCCAAAATACAGTCATCATATGGAAAGTAACTTTATGATTACTATTATTACAAATCGAGTTTTCATGTATTAAAACATACTGCTACAAAAAAGAACTGAGAACATATACGTTTTATTACCGCTTGTAATATTGTTTGTTACTTTTCATAATACTTTATGGTAGTCTATTGGCTTAGGAATACAACCGAAAGGGCATTAAGAGGGTTTAATTTATTTTAGGTTGCTACAAATTATTTTTGTATTCCCATGCTAACTATAAACTATTAAAATAATTTATGAATATTTATGTATTTAATGTAGACTAATATTAGACTTTTGAACTCTTCTTATCTGTTCGTATTGTTCGAGCTTTATGAGTGTTCCCTTAATAAGTTATATATAAAGGAACATACATGTATTTATAAAAATAATCTAAAAATTATCTATATTTACAAACAGTATTAAAAATCAATTATTTTAGTAATTTATAAAATAGTGATGCATTGTATCATTAAATAAATTTATGTAAAATTGTTTATGTCTACAAAATATAAGTTTCAAAAGTAGTAGTAATTTCAAACACATTCTCTTTATATATTTTCATATGGAACATTTATCAATAAATGATAATTATAAAAAGCATGTAAAATTTTAAATGAATACATAAATAATAAGACTAATGAAGCACTTGCATATAACATCGCCACATTACTTTATTTAAAATTATGAAATGAGATAATAGTTTGCCAAAATAGCGATTCCGTATTAGCTTAGGGAATGAGATCCCTTATCACTGGAACTTAATGATCACCCATTATTTTAATAAAAAATGATTGCTGGATTCCCGAATGTTGATTATTGTTTTTTGTGAATTGTGTTTATGGATTGCAACGAACACCTATCATACAAATATGATGTTCTTTAATGATGGTGATATGTTTTGATTATCACCCAATGACATCAATTGTACAGTAAACAGTGATGACAGTGATTTAAGTATTTGCACAAATAGGAACAAAAATGTCGGCTCCTTCCCAAGTCCAGTGTAACATGGGCAATAAGATCAGTGGAAGCTTTAGATGCAGTGTCATGACATATATACTACACATACAGTAAACATGAATTAAGTGCTAATTTTGAATGTATATAATATGCTGATTATTGTATTGAATGTAAACAAATAATTACTTGTCTACAAAAGGGCATAAATATAATTGTATTAGCTGTATATGGATTTTGAACCTACAACTATTTACGATTATCCACTAGATTACTTCTTCGTCCAAAGTTATTTAATGTGCCATTGTTGTTTCATCTGCTATAATTTGAACACAGTATGTTTCAATATGTTTAGTTTAAATAACTAGTGATTACATTCAATATCATATTCTTTTTAACCAATATTTTTTTCTCTATAGGACGGAAAATTAATATTCATACACACAATTAATATATGTTATTACTAAATGGCAATTATGTAATATATATTATGTGTTACTAGGAATTATATATCTTATTTATTCCTGAATATGTGTAACTAGCTCTGTCAAAACTTTGTGAACCTTCCACTGTATTCATGTCCAATGATACAAAGCTCCGCCAACTCTGGTAATAGAGTTTTAACACACAAAAGTATTGATATCTGTGTTTATATTGTCTTCTTCTATATTATTAAGTATGCTGTACAAGACCCAGTGAATTTTTGTTTAACATAAAAAGATAGATTTTCCATTTTTGATCAGTTATCAGAGCTTCATCTGTTATCTTTATTTCATTATTGTAAGTTTGTTATAAGGTTTGCATTTGGAGAAAAAAAAAATCCTCACATTCTGTATCTAGTTTCTCGAGTTACATGATCTCAAATTATAATTTATATGAACTTTGCAGCAATAAAGAAGTATGAACTGCTAACATGGCACAAAGTGACATTCTCGGCACTATGTTTTGTTCTGATTGGAGGAATTTGTGCAATCATATTAGTATTCAGAACTAAGACTGAAGAACGTAGAAGTTCAACATTACCTATGTTTAACACCACAGATTCTTCAGGTAAGCCACATGACTTACACATCCAGTATTTATTAGATGCACCAAATATAACTCAAAATTTACTATAACTGGATTTTTATACTAAATATCATTTAAACTAATCAAATAGTATATGCACTATGATGTTTAGTAAAATACTATTTAAATTCGATTTTGAAAAGTAAAGTAAAAACAAACATACAATAATATACATCTGCATATAAATAAGTGTTAAATTTTTGGTATTTTATTTGTCAGATTTGTATCATTTACTTTTTGTTCAATTGTTCCAAATTGCTTATTACAAATACCATTGTTTTATGGCTATCTACTCTTTTTCAGTCTCTGGTCAGTAAACAAATTCAAGGACTAAATTAATCTGGTTGCTTCATCCACTCATTATTTCATTGCTATTAAAATCTTGAATATGTTTTGCTCTATGATTCATGCTTTTATCTCTTTTCCATGGTTATATTGGTCTGATTATTTAAATCCATTTGACAGAAGCATGGGCAGAATATTTTTATTCATTAGTTACTAATATTTTCATCAATCAAAAAAAACCTTTTCGACAGTGGGTTTGAAAAAGTAAACATGTCCTTAATGAAATATTCAGTGTCATTTGTTTCTTTCTTTTATTGCAACAGATCTATAATGTGAAGCACTTATATTTTTCAAAGTGTATATATGACATTCGAACTTTATAAATTACACTACCTGCCAGGAACAGCACATTCATTTGTCAATAACACACTGTGTCAACATAGAATATCATCAACACAATAAATTAATAACAGAATCTGGAGGATAATTTCTCGATAGGTATGGCTGAACCGGAAGTGCAGCTACACTCTTGTGGTCCAACTAAAGACATGGTCATGAAAGTGGCAGAAGAGTTCTTGATCTATTGGGAACTTGTTCTCCATGTTCAGACTGCGCCATAAGCATATTACTTATAACTTTCATAGGGCAGATGTTATTGAGACCAGGCACCATCGTAATGCTTCTCATCATTGTCTCATGGTAGTACGAGGCTGCTATATTGAGCATAGACCACAAGATTGAACTGAAAGACTTACTAGCTAGCTTCAGAGATGACACATTGTTACAAGTTTAGAATAGCCAGTTAAAAATTAGCATCAGTCTACCCATGTGATGTCTGCTAGCTCGGCTCTATATCTGATAACCTTGGCCCTTCACACTACTGTGTTGAGTGAGCAAGTCACACCTAAAAGGCACTTCTGTTTTATTAAAACAATTCTTGATTATTCATTGAGGCTATCTTTGGCTAGTTTGGGATGCAAACATGCTGGTCTCAGGATGGTATTGTAGTGGTAAAAGCCGTTGATGGACTCCGGTATATAATACCATGGACTTGACCCTCTGAAAGCTAAGTAGTAATGCCAAGGTAGCTGTAGAATCCTCGGTAGGTGGCCATAGAATTGCTAGGAGTGAGGGATCAAGGGTTAGAACTCAAAATCTCTTAAATTATTTGCAATTAACTTATTTTATATTTCAGTAATATCTGTACAACAATTTCACTTTTTTATTCTTTTGTATTGAACAGCTAACTGCGTTTTGATTTCACATAAATTTGTCTATTATACTACTACCTATTATACTAAATTTATGTACATAATTAAACTAAAACATATACATTCTTTTGTGTTTTCTATTAAAATGGCTTAATTTATACCCAGGGATTATTGTTTTTTGTTTTAATTATCATTGTGATCATTTTAAAATTGATCGGTAACAAAAGCATTCCACGGAATGTATGAGGAGTACATGTTAAGACTTAAAAATAGGTCAATAGATATGACAGTATAAACATATTCTATTAGGACACAATCAGTTATAGTTTATGAAAAAGTTAGGACATAGGGATTATTGTTAGTTTTTTCGCAATTTGGCAACTATAAGTGAATTCTGCCAGGCTCAAGTCATGCAAGTTGTATGACTAAATCATCTAATTTTAACGTCAAATGTCAACTACCAATTTGATGTGTTTAACTATTACAAATGACTCCTCTTAGTCACTTCTGCACGTTTTGTTTTGTATTTTACAACTTATTTTTTGTTATTATAAGGGTAGACGTCTGGGACGGAAGGGAAGCCATTTAAGCTTAGAGTGATAAATGGAGAAATTGTCATCTTTACGTGAGCCGTAGATAAATCTGATACAGTTATTAGAAGGCGCACCAACTTATTAAGAAGGTTTTGAGACAGATCTGGGTAACACATATCAAATGTATGATCGTTTACGTTTATGGGTCGAATGTGGGAATGAATGAGCATAAGCTTAGTTTCGTAGCGTTTATAGGGGTTAAATTGATTTATACCATTGAACTATATACATATCTTATGTATATTATTCAATTATATAGATTTTATAATGATTTCCGATACTAACTCTCTTCATTCTGAGGACAAAAAGATGAATGTGTAACATGGCAACGCACAGTGCGCAGCCTGTCAGTGATCTGATGGCGGTTTTCTCTAAAGCTGACTTTCATGCCATTCTGATTTCGAAAGTTAGTGATGGATTGATGATATGAAACGATCGAATGGACCGCATCCGATCGTATTCGCCACTCACATTTTCAATCCATCACAAAATTACGTATGACTCTGCCGAACACATAATTGCTTAATCTCGTCATAAGCGATACCTTTTACATATCATCTGTTGCGAATGATGTTAATTTCTTTTCATAAAATCATTTTGGCATTTGGGCGTGCAATAACTTGACGAAGGTCCAGATGAGGTGTCGTGGCACGTACGTACAAGGCGTAGGCGCAGTAGCCAGAAAATCTAACCACCACGTGACACCAGTTATAGATTTGTGATGATAAGCTCTTTTTCCATTTCATTTTGAACGCATGTCGATCCGTAGCGGTTATGTATATATTTGTGTATATGTATAGATATATATATATATATATATATATATATATATATATATATATATAAATTCAGCAGGAAAGCAGATATTAAGGTAGATGTAAAATGAAGAGGAAGCTTAATACAATTTATATTAAAGTTCTTTTTTTTCCGTGCTGATGTCCGCTGTTATCCCGAGCGCTTTTACAGTTTGACCGGGTTGAGACCGAGCGCTTATGGCGCTCAGTCGAGTTCTCTAATAGTGGGTGACCAACACAAGGGTTCCCTGGACTGGTACTCTGTATTAAAGTTAAATTCATATATATATATATATATATATATATATATATATATATATATATATATATATACATACACAATATATATTATAGAACTTTTATATATTTAGTATAAATAGTATTAAGCTTCATCTTCATCTTTTTACTGCCTTAATATATGCAACACCCTAAGATTGATTGGTAAGAAAAGGTATATTTCAGGTATTAAATCCGTCTATGTACTTAATAAATATATAAATTTAATAAAAAAAACATTTAGTTGTAGTTGTCGAAGTGCAATTAATCAAACAAGTGATTAACACTATTTCAGCGAACACGACGGTGGAGGGACTAAATTATTACAATTTCCCAGTAATTTTCGTAACAGTCATTCTGTTGCCAATAACATTGTTGTTAATGTTTTGTTACTGTTCATTCATTACAAAGATGTCTTTTGATTTTGATGAAGGGATAAATTCTAAAACTATGAAGAATAAACCAAATGAGATATTCGCAACTTGTGCTATTGGCTTGTGTGATACGTCTAAAGGTAATTATATTGTTTGCATTTAGGATTCTAATTCTGCAACCATATCAAGTTCCATTAATTTTTTTAACAGAACTAGTGCTTCCATTTTAAATGATGCTAATTGTAAAGTTGAAATTATTTTATAAAATGCAAGTATTTCTACCACTCCCCCTCTCGGGGGTAGGGGTGGGCTGTTTAAAGCAAGCTTATTAAAAATAGTTTTTTTGCAAATATGTAATTTGGGAAAACTTATTAAAAACGCAGTATGTTGTTATTAAAATAAACATATTTTTATATATTATAGTGAGCTTTTGTACAAACCGTGTTTAAAGCCACAAGCGATGCTGAAAAAAAACGACGTGTTCCTCTTTCTAAAACTTTAACGAAACGCATTAGACCTGACTAAAATTGCATGGCCCTATTATATGTATATTTGTCTGACGGGTTCATGGTTATTAATAATTATGAGGTCATCATCAGATTTCAGTTTTAAAGTCGTAACAAAATTAAGATCATTATGAGTTTAAGGTGCGGTTGATACGCTTTCAATTTTTTTTTTTAAAACTGCTATCAAATTTATGTCCAGTTTTGTATTGCTATAAAATAATTAATTCGCAATAGGTACAGCTTTAGTGGGCTATTTAATTTATTGTAAATTGAATTTTTAACAGAACAACTGCTGATTGCGCCGGATCACCTAAGAATTGTTCCACGTTCAGATTGGCTTGCCCAGCCAGTGGAAGGTGAACTGGACAAGCTAGTGCAGCCAGCACCTTGGGTGATAATAACACACACTGCCACCGAGAGTTGTGACACTCAGGTTAGAGTTTTACAATTAATATTTTTGTGTTCGATTTGCTATGTTAGGAGGCCTTTATTACTGTTGATAGAGGCATTCCATCTCAGTCCTCAAGGGTGACAGCGCATCTGCATTATGATTCCTTGTTAGGGATGAATGTAGATGTCATGGGCCGCAGGAATCACTTAACCAGGTGAACTGTGTGCTCGTTTGTAAACGAAAAAAAATTGCTATTTGCTATTTGCACTAAATTATGTAAATTATCTGTGAGTTAGTTTACTCGCATCGATCATTTTCCTATATTGATAATTTTAAATATTGACGCAATACTAATCTTTAAATTATACATCGAATTTAAATAAAATAAATGTTCATACAGGTCATACAAATTAACCTCTTAAAAAATACTCCCTGTATTGTTTAGACTCTGGATTTTAGAAAATTTGTCACTTTGCTTATCAATTAGTTTGTGGTCTAGTGTACCTTTCTTTACCTACCAATGTCTTATTTTAATATGAACCAAGACGTTGAGTTGAGATGTGATGTGAATTATTCTTTGTAATTTAAATAAGAAAGTTTTATTTTTCATTAATCTTATACGACGTGTAGGTGAGGCTTATATTATAGTTATTATATTTTTCAGGGCCAATGTGTGTATCGGGTACGTCTGATACAATCTTACCACATCGAGTCGAAAAATTGGTACGACATCGGGTATAACTTCTTGGTCGGTGGCGACGGTTCCGTTTACTACGGCCGCGGTTGGGACTACGTGGGCGCTCACACCAAAGGATATAACAAATACAGTATAGGGATAGCATTTATAGGCACTTTCAACAACGAATCACCTCCCAGACAACAAGTAGATGCATGCGTGAAGCTAATCAAACAGGGCGTACAGCTCGGCAAGCTTGTCAAAGACTACAAACTGTTCGCCCATAGACAACTTATGTCGACTTTAAGCCCAGGAAACAAAGTAATGGATATTATTAAACATTGGCCGCACTTTGTTCATAATTTGACAGATATAAACGCCCTTATTCCTAAAGGCTATTGAGTCTTATTTAGGGCAACGAATAGCTGATAAAAGTTACATGTCGCAAATATTTACTTGTTTTGTTTTGTTCAATTAGTTTTATGGATAAACTGTATATTTGATTTTATAATTTTAAATGAGAGCTTATAAATCATCAGATTTATGCATAAAGTTTCCATTGAGCTAAGTGCATATTTAGTTTTTGACAGTAGAGTCAATAGTATTTTTTTTACTTTCATACTTATTAGTCTTAACTTCATGGAATAGGGAAAAGTTCTGAAGTCCGCATCATACTATTTGAGGAATATTTTTGTATTGTTATGGGTTTTTAAAAGAAACTTTACAAAAATTTCGGGTTTAACATGTTTACATGTTTGACGTAGTAGCAATCCAGTGTCTATTAATTTTATTGAAAAGATACACTATTTTGTTTTAATTTCTTTTTAATTAAATGAATTATATATTAGCAATCGTCTACTGTTACAGTTTCGAATATCCGTGCTAATCTTAAGCATTCAGAGATTTTTGTTTATTAATATTTATTATTAATACATCTATTAAAGACTTTTAATGTTGCCTGTTGCCAAAATTACAAAAAAGAAATAACGGTTGCCATTGAAAATTTATTTTAAAATCGATTTGTTTATTATTTTATAAGTATATAATATTTTAAAGTAATGAATCGTGATACAAAGCTGTTTTGTTATTTAGTCTGTCAAGTTTAGGTGCAAGTGAGACAGACAATGCGGAAATATTACCCTTGTGGTGTCGTTAAATTGCAGTTATTGAAGACCATTAATCATCAAGATAATACTATATACTACAAGTTAATTGCTGTTACAGTTTACATACAGTTTAACATTGCAATGTAATTATGGTGCTAGACATTATACATGTTAGAAATAAATAATATAATAAAATGTGATACAATTCATGTAATTGTAATTAAGTTTATATTCGTTGTCCATTGTTTCTATTAAATGATAATTGTAAGGTGGACAAAACAATGTGATGTTATTGAGAATTATAGATTAAGGGAAAATCGAACTCCTATTAATAAGGTAAAAATATTTACTATATGTATTTTGGTAAAAGTTATTAAACGTTTAGGCCGACAATGCACGGACTGCTTTATTCAGTTGCGAATCTGTGACGATCGTCAATCTTAGAATGTCGATAAGAAAATTCAAGCAAGGAGCAGCCATTGTTTATTTAACCAATTCTTGTGTTGTCTTGTATTCCGTTGTTTTCTGCCACGCACAACTAATACGTGGATACAGCGGTGTCGCCAGCGGTATTTCCGAACTGTTACAACTTGGGGGCCATCAATAAAAGAGCCTACACCTTTCTGTAAGGCCGGCAGCGCATCTGCGACTCCTCTAGTGTTTCGGATGTTCATGGGCGGTGGTGATCACTTACCACTTACTATAAAAAAAGTTTCATCTTGTCATCAGTGTTGTACTAACAGTAGCAGAGTCTACAGCTTGTTGGCAGTATCAATAGCACCGCTCGGCCTAGGTATGATCGTGCCCTCACATTATACCATCGTGAAATAACACTATATCCACAATAGTAACTACGTATCCGGATGCCTTGTTATTACTATAGTAAACCTGTTTTATAAAAAAATTAAAGCTCGCCCCCTCTGTTTCTTACTGACTTTATAAATTAACGGCTCGCAAACTGTCACTGGCTTTACAACTCATGTGTTTAACAGCCTGCAGTGTGTCTCTTACTGGCTTTACAACTCATGTTTAACAGCTCGTCCACTTTGTCTCTTACTGGCTTTACAACTCATATGTTTAACAGCTCGCACTGTGTCTCTTACTGGCTTTAGAACTCATGTTTAACAGCTCGTCCACTTTGTCTTTTACTGGCTTTACAACTCATACGTTTAACAGCTCGCACTGTGTCTCTTACTGGCTTTACAACTCATGTTTAACAGCTCGTCCACTTTGTCTCTTACTGGCTTTACAACTCATTTGTTTAACATCTCGCACTCTGTCTCTTACTGACTTTACAACTCATATGTTTAACAGCTCGCCCTCTCTGTCTCTTACTGGCTTTATTACTCGTATGTTTATTAAATTATACTTGTATTTTTCATATTATCAAAAGTTATCTGACAATACTCGTAATTCCCATACGGTTCATGTTAGCCACTTCAAAAATGATTTAAGCGAATTTACATTTCTGTCCACATCGACTTACTATACTTAACTAACGTTTGCACGAGCCAGAATATAAACAAACACTATTTCCTAATTTAATGGTTACAAATATCGGTTTTGTTACATTTTATGTTTAATAAAAAAAATATTTGATAATATACCATTAGATTTTTGCTAGAGTTGTTAATGGATATTCTCTTTTTAAAAATGGGTAAATCGTAGCTACTCCTGGCACTTTTTAGATATGTTAGTTTTACATGTACCTTTTCTCTCGTGCCATTGTACATAAAGTATTCATTGTTAATAGATTGTTTTTTTTTTTTAATTTTTGCTATTTTAAAAGACATGGAGTAGAGCAAGTATAATATTTATACGCGTTTGCTAAAGCTAATACATACAATATTATCTATATTATATTATATATCTCGCCTAATTTTATTCGATCAATTATTTTAGTATTGCCGATTTTCTTCATATGTAATTTTTAACGCTTATATAAAAAACCAAGATATTCGACTAAAATCGTTCACAGAAAACAACACACCTAAACATATTAGGTTTAAAAAAAATATATATCACTTAATTTCTCTTGCTTTTATAAAATAACTCTTAAGACGTATAGTTAAGTTTGAATTCATATCATCAATTGGGACTACTTCATTTTTTTTTTTTTGGTTTTTGAGTACTAGTGTGTTGTTTGTATTATAACACACATATTGCGTATATGTACACAATATGTGTGTTATAATTTCAAAATAATATTGAATTGATTTAATTGTAAATTATTAGTTTGATAAATATTATTTTAGTAGTCTCCTAGCTCGATATTGCACTCTTACTGTTTTGGCATCATAAGACATTTACGTGTTTATGGTACGTTGAAATTTTATTAAAATGTCTATTTTATCTTTGGAGGAACAAAATTTTACTCACGTTAAAATAAACTGTATTCTTTACATCCATTATGGTGGCATTTGTTATTTAAGTATATTATTCTATTGTAACATAATTTACGTTTCACTAGGGTTTAATGTATATTTTTTTTATGAAATATCGCCTATATGTGTGTCACTTGCCCTTCTAATCACATGTTAATAGAAATTTGTAATATAAATTTAAATAAGATTTACTGTTAAATATTGTATGAGTTAAATGTTTACTTAAAATAATAAAATGTACGAATTTGAACTTTTTATATTATTTAACCTCTATATCTATATACTATAATATCTCTGACCTCTATATATACAGTGGTGGTTATATGATTAGAAATACTTCTTATGAATAAAGAAAGTATAACTACAACGTACAAATGTTCGTAAAAGATATACACATTCAATAATTAATAATCATGTATAATATAGCCACTCAAATACAAAACTCATTAAATGCATAACATATAAAACATACCTTTTTTAATTACAAAAAGAGTTACACATGCAGGAGTTTATTTTCTGTTACTGGCCGCTTGGACGGCTAATTAGAAACATTTTAAAAAGCCATCCATAGCTCGTTCTTTTTTGAAATTGGAGATTATTTCTTTCTTGGCTTTTTCTATGATTTTGGCGGCAATTCAAAATTTAATCTGAATTTTATTTTGTTCAAAATGTTCAATAATAAAAGTTGTGACGCGTCAACTAGGCAAATAATTGTTAATTTTACATATAGATCATAAGTGAGCGTACAGAAGAATAGCTAAGCATTTAAATTGTTATGTTAAGAAAGTTTTTAATGCAATTGATCATTATAAAACACATGGAACTGATGAATGTTCTTAGAAAGACTCGGCCAAGAAAAACGTCTCCACGAGAAGATACGCTAATCGTTCGTGTTGCTAAAAAAGACCCAAGTAAAGGCTCCAACCAGATTAAAAATGAAGTTTTTTCGCCTGATGACCCGAGAAACATCTCGTCAAGACTGATAACACGAATATTAGTGGAAGCTAAATTGTTTGGAAGAATCTCTCGAAAGGTAACATACCAAGTAACACCGAGAGAAGCGATTATTATTCGCTAAAAGATACGTTAATTGGACGGTACGAGAATGGTCAAGTGTTATTTTCAGATGAAACAAAAATAAATATGATAAATTCCGATGGAAAGCGCTATGTTACACGTCCTGTAAACAATGCTTTTAATTTTAAATATATAAGGAGTATAGTCAAGTCCGATGGTGGCGACATTACAGTTTGGGGGTGTTTTTCCAGATGTGGATGTGGAGACCCGTTCGGAAGATTTAAGGTACAATGGATCAATTTCAATACAAAAATATTTTAGAGCTCACAATGATTCTCTACTCGAACGATCATTTGCCTGTAACCTGGATCATTCAGCATGACAATGACCCTAAACACACGGCCAATAGCGTCAAATGTTTCCTTAGTGAACAGCGTATATTCGTTTTAGACTGCCAAGCAAATAGTACAGATTTAAACCCGATAGAAAATCACTGATATATTGTTAAAAGAAAGTCTCAAACAAACTTAACACCAGTCAAAACGTTTTTTTTGTTGAAGCATGGAATTCAATCCCCCTAGAAAAATGTATGAAATTGATTGAATCAATGCCACGTCGTTGCAGTACTGTTATTGAAAATAAGTGATACGCCACTAAATATTAATTATAACTATTTATAGGCTGTGGATCGTAGCTATTTCGTAAATAACAATACTAATTACTAATACTTAAAAAAATATTGTTTTTTATACTTTTTTTGTTATTGTTTCTAATTAGTTGACCATTATTGTTCATACCTTAAAACTGATTTAAATGTTTGTCCGTAATGTAATATTGAAACTGCACTTGTGTAATGGGATTTATATTGTTTTTCTAATAAATGATAAATCGTTGAACATATGTGGTCCTATTTATTGTTTAATTTCAAATAAAAACTTAACTTAGAAGTATCTTACATAATGTCAAGGACCGTTGGTAGTGTTTCTAATTATACGACCACCACTGTATATATATATATATATATATTGGTAATTACATGTTGGTACAAACCTTGTGGTAAATTACATGTCACTTGTAAATAGAAAACGCGACGATTGATGTAAAATGATAGATAAGGTAGCCCGCTATATCAGCGGTCAAACGACACTTCATGAATTTTTGAATACTCATTCACAGCCCTTGAAAGTGAACATTAATCGGCCGTTTAAACGTACGGGAAAGAAGTAGACACTACGAAACTACTAAAAATACTACAACTACTAGAAATAAAAATCTACTAAAAATACTAATTGTTAGTTGTTTTGGTAATTTGTAAAGAACTTTGATTTTATTATTAAGGTAACTTAGATTTTTTTTGTCCGGCTGATGGCCGCTGTTATCCCGAGGTAGCGCCATAAGCGCTCAGTCGAGATCTCTATCAGTGGGTAACCAGCACAAGGGCAAGGAAGAGGGAGCCTCGGCTTGGATCGTTACCTTGTTCCGCGAGAGCGTCTGACTCGAGGGTGCTCAGTTCCTTCTGACTAAGAATTATCTACATTAATATCACGGTAACTTAGGAGGCTTTTTTTTAAACTATACTGGTTTAAAAATTCCTCTATCGATTGTTTTGGACTTGTATGGTATTGATAGTTTTTTTTTTTGAAGAATTTTATTGGTTGTTGATGATTGATGGTTGATGTTTTTGAGTGGAATGTATTCGCATTGGGTTTTGAAAAAACCATTGTATGAACCTATTCTGTGAGTTCTATGCCATGATTCGAACCGAGTAATTGTTCGGATTCATTCCACCCGCTCAGTTTCATCTTCGTATCGTAATTTAAGATTCCATTCACATCATTCTGATGGTAGGTTAGAGTAGGTTACGGTATTTCCTGCCTGTCACGATCACTTTTTAGAATTAACCAAAGGAATTTCTGAACCGAATGCGACTTGAAAACCCACTAGGGAAGAGATTCCGTTTTTTCAAAGGTCAGTACCCCACCTGTAACTCTTATGGTGTTGCGGATGTCCACGGGTGGCGGTGATCGCTTATCAGATGATGTGTTTGCTCGTTTACCTCCTCTTCTGCAAAAAAAAACGTATTCGAAACCAGCGGCAGAAAGACAGAAAATGACTGAAGTATGAATTTACATCAGTACAATGCTTTTCCAACGATTTTATTAACGATACGAATAAAAGAGCACATTGCATGATAAGTCAACATTTTGATTCTTTCTCGAGTATGATGGTAGTTGTATATGACCAATAGTGATCACTTACATTATAAGAAACCATAAATACGTCACTCTGTTAACTAAGATTGAATGCCTCGTCAACGGTAATATTGGCCATATTTAGTCCTGGTTTCTTTGACTATATGAAACCTGATCCTTCTGTGGCTATAGCTTAAAATCACTGTATCTTCGTTTGCTAAATATATTTTTTATTATAGTCTACTAGATTATAATTTTAATATAACATAAAGTTTGTCCATGTTGTCCGCAGTATGTTCCGTATCAGTACGATCTAACCTTTATAATTACGGTCTGGTGGTGACCACTCGATATATATCAATCTGGACGGGCATTCATATTCAGAGCGTCTCCGTTGAAACTGAAAAATATTAAAGTGTGAAAATGGTTTATTATATATACGATGAACGTAATGATATGACACGGAAGGTAAAAGATAATGATAAACCGAAATTTAAGTTTTTTAGAAGAAAATTCGTAGAATTCTGTGAGAGGACCGATCTACACGGCTACAAGTATATTGTGATGAAAGAATTGAATAGCGTTGAGAGGTTTGTATTTTAATTTTACGCACGGAGTAAAGACAGCTTAACTTGCTTACGTAACCCTTTTACACAATATATCTTATAAAAAGAATTATTAAGATTTAAGCGTTAAATATATGGTAAGAATGGACATCAATTATAACTGAAGATCTTTATGTATGTCATAACGGTATATAAAATTGTAATGTGTCGTAACTGTGAACTGTGAAATAATGGACGCAAACAATATTGAAATACAATTGTCGTTGCAAACCATTGTCCCATTGTCCCCGATCCCCTTGCGATAAGTTCGAAATTAATGTACATAACTAAACATACATCTTATGAGTATAATATGGGCACCATGGGGACTCATTTCATTGTAATGGACCAAAGGCAAATAGTGAAATAATGTAATAATAAAATTATATGTTACTATTCGAGTATTTTTCCCCTAATTCATCCCTAACGATATCAATAGTTTTGAACAGGCTTCCTTAATCGGCGTTTTATAATATATAATTATGTTATAGTGTTGAGATCGTTCAGAATACAGTAGAAACTATATGATATGATACATGGTTATATGGGACTGTTGCTCTGAGATAATGTTTACAATACACATATTACACTACAAATATTTTTTAAATAGTGGATCGTCCTAAATTCCCATGGCCTGTTTTCTCGTCAGTATGATGGGTATGGGATAAATTTTGTTAACCAGTAATTACATCAGAAAAAAAAAATCAGTTTGTTTCACTACAGTTACCATATGGAGAATAATGTGATGCTGGTATTTCAAGCTAATTGATTAAAAGCGTAGTCCTTTGATCGAGCCGACTCATTTACGTTGCGGCTAGAAACCATCAGTGGTGTTGTTCTACCATTCGTTAATCGTATACAGATTTTAATATATTTTGTGTGATCCTATAAAAAGGTCAATCAATAATGGAGATTGTTCCATAGTTATTTTAAATGACGAAAAATCGATATACATTATTAGACTACAGCCAATAAAACTGTAGGTCTTATTTCCCTAAATTTGAATTTAATAATTTTCTTTTCATATTTATATACGTACTTATTTAAGTTGTTGTACGTAAATTGTTTTTAAATGCATGCTGTGGATGCCTGTAAGTGGAATTGAATGTTATTAGTAAGTTAAATGCTCATGTTTATATTGTATTAAATACATATAATTCTGTTGGTGGTTCGATATATATAAATAAAAAATAACAAATTATCGGTAGTATAATTCAAATGTATAAACATAATAATTTTTGTAATGTTGTAAAAGCGTTATTAAGTAAGTAGTAATCTGATGCCGTTGATGATACGATAAACCATTGTGATCTCAGCAAATTATCCCTGTCAGGCAAAACATCCCCCTCACCCCACCCTCCTTTAATTTGCTGTCCTATCTACACCGTTTAAGTTTTCGCAGATCGCACAATTTTTCACTATGTCGTCCTCATTGCGTTAGTCAATATGATGTAATGGGATTTTAAATATTAGAAGATATTAATTGCTATTGATTTAACAGGACTTGCTGGGCATTCGCAATATTGTTGAGCGTCATCTGCGCGGCTTATTTTGTCATAATTGCGTATAAATGGTATGCCAGGAATCCCATTGTCACCGTGAGTATACAGTATTAAAAAATATTTTTTAAACGATTTATTTCTATCTTTTTAAGGAATCGAAAGTGACAAACAAGCACAAAGTTGTTCACTTGATGGTAAGTGATTCCTGTAGCCGTTTCATCATCAATGGATTTTGTCATATAATGACTAAACTGAGGACTAAAATCGAGTGTCACGTTATAAATAATAAGGGTCTCCGCATCCCTTATCAGTCGAAACACAGCAGTGTCATGTTGTTTGTATATCGTGTTGGTATTCTGTGTGACCTTCCCCAGTCGAGTGGACCCATTCAAGTTTTTTAAAAAATTTGTAGCTAGAAACTGCAGCGTGGGTCTACCATTTACAAAAGTATTCTATCATCCGTCGATTTTCTGCGGACTATTATGGAAATAAATCTAAGAATAATTATTTATAAAAAGTTATACTATTTAGTAGTTATAGTAAGTAGGCAAATAGGCGCCAATAGCCTAATGTTATGGGGTACGGTCTGCGATACTTCCGATCGTAGGTTCGAATCCGCCTTTTGACTATTATCTTCTAGCTTAAGCATATAAGCTATTTGGAGTAGTTAACGAGAATGTTGGTGACGTTAATAGCATCTTTAACGTATTTTTTTTAAAGTACTTCTAACTATATATTTTTTTTACCGCCAAGTACATAGTAATTTAGTACTTAAAATTGCAACTAACAATTTCAATGATGCCGTCAATTAACCAAAAATTCCGGAGTCTACAAATTTTCTGTCTTCAAGTCAATCTCTTATATGAATCAAGCTTCCGATGCGTTGCCACATTTTAAGGCTGAGATATGATAACTGATAACGTAGATTCCATATTAGGTATATTTTATATGCGGTTTTCATTCATAGCATGCATTATTTATGTTTTATATAACAAAATATCCTCGTTATTTAACGTTGATGCTTACGGTTTATAATCATCGTTTGATGATACCCGCGGCATTCGTTAAATATATTATTAATGACATCGTATTACCAAACATTGTATTTACAATATAGACCAGCCTACACTACTAGGCCGTATAACATTTTCTACTCCAAGAGACGCACTAGAAATACAGAATTATTTTATGTTCCATATCACCGTACTAATTATGGCAAAAATTCCATATTAACAAGATTACTCCAACTGTACAATGAAAACTTCAGTGATATAGATATTTTTCACCTATCAAAAAGTAGCTTTAAAAATAAAATCCTTTATGTACTTAGTCTAGTTTAGTTTAAATAAATACTGGAATGTATAAGAACGTAATCTTGTTTGACGCTTCATAATTTAAGTACTTACCTAACGTTGTAAACTTAACTTTAATAAATTATTTCTGGTAATGGTGTTATGCACCTGTTGGCTAATTTATCGGTTTTGCGTATACTTGTTTTCTATTTTCCTATGTAATTGTGTGATTAAGTTAGCTAATGTGTATACTTATATAAATAAAATAAATAAATAAGTATTATACATAATGCCCATATATAGAAATAATATTTTTGTGCAAGTGCTATATGGTTTTCTTTATTGATTCTAGGTCATAGAGAGCACACAAAGCGCTATCTGGGATGTACCGTTCCCAGCGGTGACGATCTGTAATTTGAACGTAATATCTCGCAAAGCTGCATTTACATTGGCTAACAATCTGTAAGATATTTTATTTATATATAAATTAATAAAATAATAGTCTGTTTCTATTGGTTCCTTTAGTTTCGTATTAGACGAAGGTTTTATTATAATATATGAAAAAAATCTTACCTTAGGTAACTAACGATATTTAAGAATAACTTATAACTTTTACTTTTAGATCCCTATCGTCTAATGTAACTGGAGAATTCATTTTCAAGACGCTGCGTTTCACGCCTTTATTACATTCCACGAACATGGTTTCACAAGAGATGAAAAGAGATTTGAAAATTTTGCAAGACGTTTTGGATATGAACAGTATTTCAATACAATCTTTGTTCCGTCAGGTAAGTAAATTCGCAAGCTCCTCATGTGTCTGTTGCTCACCCAACGTGGTGAGTATAGGCAAATCTTTGAAGAGTTAGTTTGTTGCTGATGTTTTGTAGGAAGGACCTACCTTCCGGCCTAAAGTTTAAGACTGCACATAAACAACATAATTATCCATCAATTGTAATAAAATCCCGGATAAATAAAAGAAATGCACATCTGCATATTTTATTGTTAGTATCGAATATGTAAAGAAGTCATTCTTTAGTTTATATTCAAGTTATTGGACAATAAACATCTATTGTTTTCAAACACCGACAAACGCAGCGCTAGATTCAGATTATTTAGCTCCTGAAAACACGTGTTTCTTAACTTATTTATATTACCCGAGTTTACTTGGGTTTGTTCACAAACAATCTCAATTAGACTAAACTTGTGGTTTCTACTATGAGGACATCATAAAATGTGAAAACCTCGAGAAATTAGCAGTGTAGTGCGTTCTGCCATTGTTGTTTTACATAATGAAGGCAAATCCGAACGTGATTTTGCTTCACAACTGATGTTATCAAAGAATTGTGTTCATGACACAATAACTCACATACAGAAAGACAGGCAGTTTTCAAGATCGTCCACGCCGAGAGCTACCACGTCTAGTGAAGATAATTTGATCGTTGTTACCAGCAAGCGAAATAGATGCTTAACAGCACCAGAAATTCGCGTTGGAGTAAAAACCCGAGTTAAACCTTTATCATTGACTACAGTAAAACAGCGACTGAGAGATGCGAAGTTGTGTGGTCGCTTTGCCGTTCGAAATCTCTGCTAAGGCCGCAAAACAAGAAAATACGGATACACTGCCCAATCGACAAACACAATCGGGATAGGACTGAAGAAAATTTTAAAAAAGTGGTTTGGACCGATGAATCCAAGTTTGAACTATTCGGTTCAAAACGTAGAATTTACTTTCGTCGCAGTGCCCAAGAAAGGATGATGTTAGAGTGTGTAGTCCAAACAATCAACTATGGTGGTGGCTCAATTATGTTCTGGGGTTGCTTCTCTAGCCAAGGAAATTAGAATTTTTTTTTGAAGGCGATTTGATTATAATTGAAGGAATTTTGAAAGAGGAACAGTACAAAAACATTTTAGAACAAAATGCCGTTTCTTCCGGGTGGCGATTAATTGGAGATGGATTCATTCACAACCAACAAGATAATGATGCAAAGCATAGCTCAAAATGATGTAGAGGATATTTGGAAGAGAAAGGTACAAGGGGTGTTAAAAAACATGGTTTGGCCTCCTCAGAGCCCGGATCTCAATCCCATTGAACTTTTGTGGGAACAGCTTGATAGGAACCTCCATAATCCTGGCCCATCCTCGCGGGAAGAAATGTGGAATGCTATATGCGAAATTTTGAACAATATATCACAAGACACCATTAACAAATTGATTGCCCGTATGCCGAGACTTGTGAAAAAAGTCATAAAATGTAAAGGAGGATTTTTTGATGTAAAATCAGTTTAACTTACTATAGCCTTTTTTTTTGCATGGACTGTTAATATTTCTTTACGCTTTTAAAGTAAATTGTTTGTCAATCAATGTTCCATTAGATGATTAAACAGGTTTCTTAAACATTTAATATTTTATTGGAGTTTTACTTTAATTAAGGTCATCTTAAACTTTTCGCCTGCAGTATGTTATTCGCTAGTCTCTGTAGACGGATAAAGCGGACAGCGTTGCTGCCTTTCACGTTCAGGATGGGATATAATAGACTTAAGTTTCTGTTTTAAACTTTTTGCAATAGAATGTAATTATTGTCAATGGTGAGGTGACGACCCACCTAAATCTTGATTTAGTCAGATTTTGTAATATTGGGAATGTCATATAGTTCGTAGAGATGATAATCAATATGAGAAGATATACTTACGACATTCTCTTAATGGCAATGGATACCTTTCAGTGATATCAAAACAATTTTTCGGACATCAATTAATACAACTGCTTCTTAACGGTGCTTCTCATCTATTTACAGCCGGGCTTTCGTTCAGCACAGGTATATTTATGACATTTACAAGTGACAAATGTGTACATTGTTTATCTGATGATAAGTGGTAACTACAGACCATAAACCTAACAGCATCCATTCACAAAACTTCAAATTGCACGTGCGTTATAACGTCTGAAGTCTGAGATGAAATGTCTCGCTACCAGTAACTGGCACTACGAATCCCAACAATGATGAAACAAAACACATTAAAGCTTGACACATTTACCAAAAATAATTGTATGAGATCAATGCCCGAGACGTAATTAGTCAGAACTCATTGTTCTTTATTCGTTTTAGCTATCACCAACGACAGCGTGCAATAAGCTAATAGAGCGCTGTATGTGGAAGAATACGTTGTATCGCTGCGAACAGCTGTTCCAGAAAATAATTACCTCATTTAATCTTTGCTGTACCTTCAACTATTACGCCATGCGAGCTGTTAAGGCTAAACATGATTCGTAAGTATTTTATTTTCCTATGCTGTATTTTTAAGACGTTGGATTAAGCTTGACGTAGCACGAATAGCTACTATGTTTTGTTTAGTTAAAGAAATATAACGGATACCAATTTACTGTTAAAGATAGAATGCATGTTAGTAGTAGGCTTCAAACTGACGATTCAAGCTATTATTACAATCTAGTGCAGTATATTGCTGCGATTACCCAAAATATGATATGTACGGTACCAGTCAAATAAACCCAAACAACAGATCTACCAGGTGATATAAGCTGATCTGCAGATTAAAATCTCGTTCACCAAGAATTCTCCTGAGAAGCCGATAGCAGCATAGTTTTTTTTGCTATGATATAAGAACTTTACGTAGGTTCACAGGGTGAGATGGAGACATATTTGGGTACACACATTATAAGCGTACGTACACCTAAATTTCCTTTCGAGTGTAAGTTACTTGTACATGTTTATATATTGTTATTGGTTAAGTCAAGTAGCAGTTATATCGCAGTACAAAATTTATGGTTGGCTCGATTGAGGAAAGACAACGCCTCAAATAGTATAAGCGTGAAATACATGCATACCGCTGCTATGTATACATATATGGTAGTATAGGGATTCCGAGACCCAATTACGAATAAAATGATATTCCATCTAACACCTCAGTGGGGGCTAAACATGTGTATGTCTTGTTGTTGTCGCATATTTGTGCACTGTGTGCTCAATTCTCAACGCGTTATAAAAAAAATAAGATATTGGCAATATTGTCAGTTACGAATAATATTGACGATAAAATTTATAACTACTAGAACACTATACAGATTTTAGACATTGGTAGAGCTACACGGCAGTTTTTTTCTGGCTGCTGAATTAATAGATACGCTCGACCGGGGTAGGACCACGCTCTCACGGAATATCAGCGTCAAATAGCAGCATAACGCTGCTGTTTCCTCTGGTGCGTGTAGGGATCCGGAGACCTCTATTGTAGGTGACGAGGCATTCCATCCTCAAGGGTGACAACGTATCTGCATTATGATTCCTTGTCAAGAATGTCATGGGCGGCAGGAATCACATCGCCGTGATGGGCGTTAAAGTCGTCGAGTATCACAATCTCTGGGAATGGGATCTGTTGTTGCACGGAGTCTGTAGCTATTTGGACGTGGTCGATGAGACCGTCAGCGTCCGTATTGCCGCTATGGGACCTGTAAAAGCCCCGAATAGGTGGGGCAGCCTGAGCATACACGCCTAGAGTTGCATAGGGCAGCCTGAGCGTGGACGTTCTATGAGGTCCAAAACAAACCGGACGGTCCGTTTATCCTTCTGGGGTAAATTTTTGAAAATACCGTTCTATGTTTTTTGGAAGGGAGAGGCGGTGGGCCTCCAGCTACCTCACTTACTGGACGAAACGTAGATGTGAATGATACATTTGTTTGGATCTACCACTCTATTATGACATAAACAATTACCTTTTATTTTTAAATTATTGCTTAATATCATTATAACGGATGAAATACATATCCTCAATCAATTTTATCGACTACTTATTGGATAACAAGTAAATTCTATGATTAAAGCGATAATTAATCGCAAATTAATTAGATATTATGCTAAAAACAATAAAATTATATTTTAGTACATTAACTTTTGAGAAACAAACAATATATAATTAATTGGCTTTAGGAATTCCATATCCTCACGGAATGGTAATGCAATATTGCAGATAAAAGCTATTGCATTTTATCTGATACCGTATAGTAAAAAAATATTTTGCAGATATTGCTATTGCTTCTTTATAGTTCTTGACCTCATCGTCAATAAAAACTTTTTCACCCCGGAGTTCATTTTTTAATTAATGAATATAAATAATAATAAATTAATATGTGGGCTGTGGGGGTGCGGTGGCGGATTCTAATCATTCGATTTCCCTTTCCAGCAGTTTCGGATCGAGAGTTTCCGTTACAAGAGGAGTCCAAGGCTGGAGTTTATCTAGTATACTCAACGTAACTTCGTTGAATATACGAGTAGTAAACTTTAACACCTGTTTTGTAAAGTATAGCTAATTTTAAATTTGGAAGTCGTCTTCACTTTTTTTGTACTAGCGATGGCGAGCCAAACACACCTCGAATCCGGTTATTTTATGCAAACCACTAGTTCATTGACATGAGCTTAAGGCGACTAGCTCAGGGTATCGATACATTGCAAAAGTTGTTTCCAGAACAACTTCGACTACGGAATTACTATTTGAATCAAACGGAGGTTCTAAAATTATTTCTGGCCTTTATATTGATAGAGTGTCTAAGCATGTCTCGTTGTAGGCGCATAAAAGAGCAAAGTTAGTGCTGCCTCCATGGAGGCATACGAGCCTGTGTCCCCTTCTACTACGGGAACATCTGCTTACTGATTGACTGATAGCGGGCTTCGGGGATTACCCGGCCTTACACTTGGCTTGCTACAATTCTCCGCTACCGCTACCGCTCTTACGGTGTATATATACTTATATACTTAAGTATTTTACGTCGTCATACTTAAGGCGCATTTCTAAAAGATATGAAAAGAAACGGCAATGAGCTGTTGTGCATTTTCTTTTTAAATTCTTGAGTTGGGAGCTACTATTTAGAGTTTGTCAGGTCTGTTAGCGCTCTAAATGAAATGACAAGAATCCCTGTGACTTGGCGATTGGAAACTTAGATGTCAGAACTGGGTACAGCATGGCTTTAGCGTATCTAGCCTATCAGACCACCTGGGTGTCTGTGTGCAAAGGGCGCTTGATCTGACATCCGAGATATATTACTGTCTTCTTTTACTCTATGTTCTGACCTTGAAGAAGGAGCGAAGGACACAGGTTTTAACACCTTCTGGTGATATATCTTTCTAACAATTAGGCTACGTGCGGTAGCGACGTTATAGGTCTGTAGCACGTCCCGGAAGGCGTCTATGCTTTACGGTTTTCGGCAGTTCAATCTTATTCCCCTTTTCCCATGCCCTATGTAAATAGCATGTTCGCAACACCCCGTTGAATCGGTTATTCAACGGGGTGTGATCCATTCATAAGTAGACGCTTTGTGTGTTGGCAGACGCACTATAACCCTAGGAACCATGCGGGGGAGATTAAATCTTCCCTCCGTATTGGACCCCCTCACTGCCTTCTAGACGAGGTAAGGGACGGGCTTCCCTTGCCCTTGGAAATATTTGAACTGCCAGCCCTCTAAATATCTTTATATATTACCGTGCAGCATGCTCAAATTTATCTACGCGGGCTTTCCGCTTTGCTGCGCGGGGCACGGCAACGGCCTTACCCCTAAGGGTGGTCCTAGCGAGTTGGTTCCTGCTGCGATAGATTGGGCTCGCGATCATAGCTGTGTCGGGACCGAGCACGTCCTTACGGCTCCTTTTCTAATGAAAGGGAAGGCGAGTACAAAATTCAACCACTATTGGCCCATGGACATGGTACCCGGGTGTCGTACCGTAAGTAGTGGATGATGTGAGTTTCTCGTGGCCTTTCGATGGCCTTAACGCCTGCCGGAGTTCATACCTTGACGGCAGACGGAGTACCTCTTCGGGCGTTGGTTGCGTGAGCTAACTGCTTTCTAAAATCTGTACTTGAAGATAATGTAAGGATTCGTTATTATTACGTACAATATAGAAACAATTGTTTCCTGCTTTCAAAATGTGTTGATTAACAACATGATCATAGGAAAGGAGTTCTTATCCCAGTAATAAAATAATACAAACACAAAAAATAATAAATGAATACATACATTTTGTATCAAGATATGTCGCTGTAGTGTGACGTAATAATTTTCTTATGCTAATAATTGCATGCGAATCCTCAACAAAGATCCAAGACGCGCATGCTTTGTCACCCCTGAGGACTGATATGAAATTACTCTTAACCATAATAAGGTCCTCGGATCCTTATACTCACCATACGAAACACAACAAGATAATGCTGCTATTACAGGCTGGTATTCTGTGAGGTCTTGGTCCTTCCAGCCACCCAGTTGAGCTGACCCACTCGAGTTGTATCTAGAAACTAACTGCCGCGTGGTTTGGCTACTGTTAACTCTCGAGACCTTATGAATATTCATTATGCGTCACTAGAACATGACAATTTTTTTTATGTAATGGTATATAAACAAAATTGACTCAATAGAAATACAAAATTACAAAGTGACCTGTGAATCTGTTTTTTGACGAAATTTAGATTTTTTACGAATGTTTCATCATTGCCGATCAACACTCCTGTTATTATAGTTGTGAAGAGGAAGCGGGGCAACAAACTCCGTAAAACACCACCCATAACCTTCAGTGAGCCAACGAACTCAGTAGGAACATGCCCATCTTTGTTTTACTAATTTGAACATATAAAATATAATAATAATAACAATTATCAAAGCTACATGTCACCTTATATATTTATGGCAATCAAATGTGACAATATTCTCAAGTGTAATAGTAAAAACTATTAGAAGCCTGTTGGAGATAAGGATCATTGCCATTAAGATATCGAAAACAGCACCATGATAATAACGCATCAATCATCATTTGCCCCACTCGCGATTTTCATTATAAATATCGATATTATTGAAAACGGTTGGTTTTTATTTTAATCGATAATTTATATTTTAGATACATTCACTATAAATTTATAAATCTAAAGGACGTGGGACACTCCATACATTGCACGGCCCACGGACAGTAATGAAATTACGTTTAAATAACAGACTATATATCCCTTTTATTATAAACAAATTAAAATCAGTATTGTTCATGGTGATACAGAGATATTTAAAAAATAAGATAAGAATTTTAGGTTATATCATATGATTTTGCTGTCAATACACTGACACTAACATCATCATCAGTTTAAATATTATTTATATTACTATACTTTATGACACAGACCTAATTCAATGAACGCCAAAACTTTGATGACAAGTATGCAAAAATTAAATGTTTTTATCTATAGATATTTCATTAATGTCCTTGAGAGCACGAGTAGCTGGGCCGAAAATGGCTAAAAAAAATCTGACTACAATCCATTGTAACAATCGCGTTCATACTGCATCTATTTCAGTTCAACGAAGTTATCAAGATTTTTTTTTAAAAAAATAAATAACTTTTATTGATGATTCATCATTATAATATTTTTATGAAGATTATAATGTTGAAGTATTCAAGTAATTTTTCAAATATAATTCAATACAATTCGTGTAAATAGTGAAATGATAAAAAGAAACAAAAGTGCACAACAGAGATTTTTGTTGAACTATGCAATAATGGCAAAATAGCTTTGCTATAGACGAGTATAATTCTGCTATTTATTTCACGTATATATTTGATCTGTAGTGAACGTTTAAAAAGTACTAACATCAATAAAAGAAACTATATACCTATGTATATGTGACATCACTTCTGACGATACAACATTTTGACAGTGGTAGAGCTACACTGCAGTGTGTTAATAGCTGCATAATGAATAGGTCAGCTCGACCTGGCTAGTGCCACGCTGTCACAGAATACCATTGTAAACTAGCAGTATCATGCTACTGTGTTTCATCTGGTGAGTGTAGGGATCCGGAGACCTTTATAACTGGTGATGAGGCTTTCCATCTCAGTCCTCAAGTGTGACAACGCATCTGCATTATGATTCCTTGTCAAGGATGAATGTACATATCATGGGCCACAAGAATCACTTGATGTCTTTCAGGAAACTGTGTTGTTACTCTCAATGTAATAATAAAAAAAACATAAAGAATGGAAATCCTTTTGCATAGTAATTGTTATCGCCTTTAATAATAATTTCGGATATTAATATTTTCTCATTTCTACCTTTTCAGTGATTTTATCTTCATGCCGAGCCCTCGGCGAGTTGCGTCGTGCGGATATCAATCTGCCCTAACAATTCTAATTCACACGAACCCAATCGATTACTATAGTACTCATTTTGCATCCAAAGGAGCTCTGGTAAGTTGTGACAACGATTAAAAATGATTACTAGAATCTCTTTTAACCGCTGTGAGACGGTTTACGCCTGAATTCAGCTCTTACTTCTAGGTTTTCACTATTTGTGAGCCTTATGAAATGGACTGGCCTTTTCAAATTGGTCATTTTAGCTGGTCGTTATCGTACTTTGGTGGGCGGATCAATGATTATCGGTACTTAAGCAAAAGAAAGTAAAAAAAAAAACTTTTTAACTTACGTAGTATTTGCGAGAATTTTACAGGTATCAAGCGTTATTTATAAATTATACACACAAAAGCCTTAAGAATATTTTTTTAATCATAGGTGAAATAACATAATGTGTTCTATAGTTTACGATATTATCACATATTAAGGAAAGAGACACGGGGGAGATGGGAGTTTGTTTGAGATTATTAACATCATATTTTATAAATGATGAGTGAAGGAATTATAGATAACGCTAGAAATTAATGCGGTCACTTTAGTGCTGTTTTCTTTATATAGCTTTTATCTATATGGTATATATACTAAATATAATATTACATTTTATTGAATGTAGTGGGATTATCAAAAATATAATAATCTCGGTTAATATATGGCCTACCTATCTATCAGATCACTCAATTTAAATGTTGCCTAAGTAAATGATTTGATTATTTAGTGATTACTTTTATAGCTAAATATTGGTGTCTATGTTGGAGTAGTGTTTGTTCATTAATATTACATATTTTATAATAGTACAAATTAATTTATGTGCCGATGACGACAAAAATTGCTTACATGTATTGACTTTATGCACCTGTCCTCGCATAAGATATTACCAAAATCTTCACATTATTAGCTAAAGCTAAAGCTAAACTCAATTCTGCAAACGGAAAAGTCTTTTAAACTATATAAATACACTTAAAAGAGAACAGAGCACTAGTTTCGCCTGACGCTGAAGCGTTTAGATGTAGGTACTGTTTCGTAACATTTATAAGCCTTTAGTCCGAGTTCAACGATTGCTTATCATTATTTGCATGGAAAAGTATACGTTCATTTCTATTATCCAACATTGATAGATCAAATCGGTCTTCATAATTTGGCTCTTGACCTTCACACGTTCAATTTGGATGTCACGCATTTGCCACGTGCGATGCTCTAGGGTCATAACACATTTCCGACTGTTTACTAGTTAATAATTAATTAATAGACAGAGAGCTGCAGAGTTCACATAGGTCACCTCTGCACATATACAATCCTTGTAAATGAATAACTGTTCAAATGCACTCACACTCTCGAGTTCTAATATGGACTGTCTCGTTACCAGTAATATAATAGTCTACTGTTTTTCTCACCTACCACATGGAATGCAACAGCACTAAGTTGTTATTTTACATCAATATTCCTTGGAAACAAATCCTCCGTGCTCAAGTGTCTTAGATTTCAGGAGAAAATAACTGCTGTACTGTGGCAGTATATCGATTTTTATGTCAAGCGGATGATACAAAATTAAATTAATATTATATTCCGGTTTATAAAATATTACGTTTTGATATATAAACAAAAAGTATTACGATTTGATATGGGTACGCCTTGTGAAATAAGTCACATAAACCGATCGCCCGTGTGTTACATTCCTTATTTTACCAATACTATTACTGGAGACATTATTTTACCTAATTTAATGTGGCGTTATCAAACGATAAGTTAACTCCTTAAGTATTTATCTATTGTCTTCATCTAATTTCAATTGATATCGTCCAAAATTTATAAATCACAATACACTGATTTATAAATTTGGCACACACCCCCATGCCATAGTCTGAAAAATTATATTACTTATAAAATTACATTACTAAATTAGCAAAAGATTAAAAGAGTGTGATACAGCTGCGTCTATCGTAACTAGTTCCTTACTGTTTCTTCTATATTGTCGTGTATTCAGTTTTTTAAATTATATTACTTATAAAATTACATTACTTATAAACATTATAACATTATATTACTTATAAAATTACATTACTAAATAACATAAAGGCTTTAGCAAAAGATTAAAATTTTTAAAAATTTTCTTATGATAGACATTACGAAGCTATGCTTACCTGTGGACCCAAATTAGTTGAAAAGAAGACATTACAGATAAAAACAAATAAGGTGCGACTACTTTTGCGCTTAAGAATTTATTCTTTTTTGAACAAAGAAGTAAGAAGCTATACTTCTTTCTTTCTTTCAATGTATTATAGAGCCTCATGGCCGTAATCTCTTACAAACAGTCGCTTGCTTAACACTTTTTGGTATTTGTAAACAATTCGCGACGTCGGCTCTCAACTAATTAAAAGATTCTAGCGTCATACGAAAATAAAACCCTACTCCACTGTGATGGTTGGTCTGGTGGTTGATTTTCGGGAAATAGCTTGGGATACCTTGAAATACGGCACACGTGGACTCCATGACCCATAGTTTGTCTTTAACAGTCAAATGCTAGAAATTTCCTTCTAACAGTCCGAATACTTTTATATTTTTTGACTCATAATAAATCGGCAACTCAGAGGCTCGGTACACCATTTCATTCCTAATCCTAGTCCTTTTTTGAATGGATCTTTTGTCAAGTTCGAAACTAAAACTAATCGTTGTCAAACATTATCTTCAGCGCAGCCTTCCTCAAGAGGAATCAATCAATATATTACTAGCGATTGTTGTAATTTACGCAATAGTACGTTTAGAAATAATATAAACATATTAAAACAAACCAAATGCAATGTGCCAAACCTAAATGCGGCACGTAACAGAACTTTTAAGTGAATTCGAATATTTTTTATCAGCATAAAATCCGAAAAAACTGGGTTCCGATGATTCAAATGCATATAAAACTTTTTTATAAAGATTTTCTTTGCTATGTATTAAAGTTTTACGTGGTTCGTTGTTTTTGTAAAGTGATAATTCGTAATGTCATTATTCGGTAATCCTATCTTTATTTAACTTCTTCGTGTCGGTTTTACGTAAATCAAATCGTTGAAAAAATTATAACGTTAAAAATGAAATTGAAAAACACTTCTATCATATATCTTTATATCCTAAAACTATATTGGAAATTAGCATATTTGAATAATTTTAAAAATATTGAGGAAATTAGTAATTGAGATAATCATACTATGATATAAAGTATTTCATGATAATTTGTTTTTTGGAAGGTTACGTATAATCAATTAATTGCGTTCGTGAAGAGCGTTAGGCAAAAAAGAGAAAGAAGACCAATTAAAACAAGCTGATTTATATTCTGCTCCGTTACCACATTTACGAATTTCCAACTAGCGTGTGTTCTTTCGCCAAATTTCAGGGAACAAAGTTTGTTCAAGGTTATTCATTCCGTTGAACAAATTTAGGACATAAATAATACATTGCAAAAATTAACGTATATTACGTTGCGAAGGTCATCAATTATTTACATTTTTTTGAAATTAATTCAAGCATATTTCTTTAACCACAGTATGTGCATTCCGGAGCAAATAGCATGTTTCAAGTAATCGAATGAGTTTTATGCTACACAGCATGCGTAGAAATTAAAATCTAAAGATTTAAATGTCATATTACGTACTTATGTATTAATATTATTATATAATGTATTTATTGATTATCAATTATAACTATTATACGTTGAAAATTTCTTTACAAAGATTTTCTTAATTCATATATTATTTTATATTTAGCGGCCCGACGTTCTATATATATTACGTACTCGTATATTTATAAATATATAAATTAAAAAATATTGAATTGTTTGTGTAATTATTGTGTTCTATGTGATAGGTAGCCTTTAATATATGGGACCACCTATGGATCTAGCGTAAAAGAATACATACAGAATTAAATATTTAAGTCGTTTACGAGAAATCAGGAGACAAAACAAAATGCTGGCTAACTGGGACTTTCCAGATCTCAATAACACTTTATATGTGTAAGTGGCAGCAAAAAAAATGAGATACTAAACATTAGAACACATTGCTTATACACTTATCAATTTTATTTTGGTTAATGTAATGGCAATACAAATGTTTTGTGTGTATATAATACAGGCGTCTGTCTTACCTTACTATTATTAGTACTATATATTATTTAAATTAATTTTATTTTGGTTAATGTAATGGCAATACAAATGTTGTTTGTATATAATACAGGCGTCTGTCTTACCTTACTATTATTTAGTACTATATATTATTTAAATTAATTTTATTTTGGTTAATGTAATGGCAATACAAATGTTGTGTGTATATAATACAGGCGTCTGTCTTACCTTACTATTATTAGTACTATATATTATTTAAATTAATTTTATTTTGGTTAATGTAATGGCAATACAAATGTTGTGTGTATATAATACAGGCGTCTGTCTTACCTTACTATTATTAGTACTATATATTATTTAAATTAATTTTATTTTGGTTAATGTAAAGGCAATACAAATGTTGTGTGTATATAATACAGGCGTCTGTCTTACCTTACTATTATTAATTACTATATATTATTTATATTATTTTCTTTTTATTTCATGTAACATTATATACACATTAGAAATTTTATGTCAGTTTTAATTTACAGTATTAATCACACACACTACACATATTATTTATTATTTAAATTAATTTTATTTTGCTAATGTAATGGCAATACAAATGTTGTGTGTATATAATACAGGCGTCTGTCTTAATCTTTACCATTATTAGTACCATATATTATTTAAATTAATTTTATTTTGGTTAATGTAATGGCAATACAAATGTTGTGTGTATATAATACAGGCGTCTGTCTTACCTAACTATTATTAGTACCATATATTATTTAAATTAATTTTATTTTGGTTAATGTAATGGCAATACAAATGTTGTGTGTGTATATAATACAGGCGTCTGTCTTACCTTACTATTATTAATTACTATATATTATTTATATTATTTTCTTTTTATTTCATGTAACATTATATACACATTAGAAATTTTATGTCAGTTTTAATTTACAGTATTAATCACACACACTACACATATTATTTATTATTTAAATTAATTTTATTTTGCTAATGTAATGGCAATACAAATGTTGTGTGTATATAATACAGGCGTCTGTCTTAATCTTTACCATTATTAGTACCATATATTATTTAAATTAATTTTATTTTGGTTAATGTAATGGCAATACAAATGTTGTGTGTATATAATACAGGCGTCTGTCTTACCTAACTATTATTAGTACTATATATTATTTAAATTAATTTTATTTTGGTTAATGTAATGGCAATACAAATGTTGTGTGTAATATAATACAGGCAGACGCCTGTCTTACCTTTCTATTATTAGTACTATATATATTATTTAAATTAATTTTATTTTGGTTAATGTAAAGGCAATACAAATGTTGTGTATATAATACAGGCGTCTGTCTTAATCTTTTACTATTATTAGTACTATATATATTATTTAAATTAATTTTATTTTGGTTAATGTAAAGGCAATACAAATGTTGTGTGTATATAATACAGGCGTCTGTCTTACCTTACTATTATTAGTACTATATATTATTTAAATTAATTTTATTTTGGTTAATGTAAAGGCAATACAAATGTTGTGTGTATATAATACAGGCAGACGCCTGTCTTACCTTTCTATTATTAGTACTATATATTATTTAAATTAATTTTATTTTGGTTAATGTAAAGGCAATACAAATGTTGTGTGTATATAATACAGGCGTCTGTCTTACCTTACTATTATTAGTACGATATATTATTTAAATTAATTTTATTTTGGTTAATATAATGGCAATACAAATGTTGTGTGTGTATATAATACAGGCGTCTGTCTTACCTTACTATTATTAGTACTATATATTATTTATATTATTTTCTTTTTTTATTTCATGTAACATTATATACACATTAGAAATTTTATGTCAGTTTTAATTTACAGTATTAATCACACACACTACACATATTATTTATTATTTAAACATTATTAATGAAACAAGTAATAGATAAGTCCTAATCCAAAAACTACCACAAACTAAGCGATCTGCTGCGTGTACGTGTACACGCAGCCAGTGTCTCATGATCTGGCAGTCGGGCTTCTCACTTAGCCCTCTTAGGATGGTGTTGGCTCTCCCGAACTCTACGTTAAAGAGAGGCTGTCCGTTTGCGCAGTACGGCGTTAAATCCGTCCGTATACGCATGCGCAAACATCCCGGACGCGCTCCAGTGTCGGGGGAGCCCGAGCAGCATCCTAAGTCTATTATTATATTATACGCGGAGGGTGCTCAGAGCCCGCTGCGTGTAACTGACCCACATATTGCACGTGCAAAATGTTTGGCAGTACGCCTTAAAGAGCGCGATTTTAACATGTTACTGCGGACGGCCATCGCCCTTCGCTCCCTTTCAATATCTTTGTGACCACGTCCGGGATATTTGAAGGACGACACCTTTAGTAGGGCAACGCCATTTAATGTGATAGATGGAACATGTTCTATATTACGACCACTAGCTCGCAACACCATTAGCTCGCTCTTGCGGACATTGTATATGAGGCCATGAGTGTTCGCGTATTCCTCACATGATCAGTCGTCTCAGGGCGGCAACCTAAGGACTCAGCAGCACCATGTCGTCCGCATAGCTGATACTGTTCACAGTGCGGCCGTCGATGGTGCACCCGAGACCGGTACTGCCGAGCTCGACGATTAGTCGATTTATATATAGGTTGAAAAGCAAAGGCGAGGAAAGACCGCCCTGTCTCACCCCACATTCCAACCTGTACGCCCGAGAATACTCATCCAGCCATTTGACCTGATTAGTTTGATGGCCATACCAATATTTTAAAATATTAATATATTCACCGGGCACACCGGAATCGAATAATTTACGTCGTACCTAACCGGTTCTAATGTCCGGGTGACTTGCCACTCATCATTCCTTTAACTAATAGCTCCACATCTTTAGTGGTGATACGTTTAGGCACACTGGACACGATGACCTTAACATCTCCACCCCAATTTCTTAAAGGTCATCATACCTTCAAAAAGGTGAGCTAAACAGATTAGCTATAGCCTTGGGATCGTGTATGCCCCCGACGCTGGTCGGGTCGCAAGGCTTGGCAAGTTACTAAATTATTAATTTTGATCAGTTCCTGATTTTTTTGACAAAACTTTATTTTATCTTTTAATAATTTTCTCGACGAACTGATACTCATTATAGAATTGCATTTATATTTATATAAATGGCTAACTGACAACTTATTACAACGATTCTGTCGCCCTATTCGTGAACTTATTAATTAGTATAACTATTGGACGGAAAGAGCGGTCACGCGGAATAACTAGGGCTAATTATTGCACTTGATCGCTTTCCAGTTATTGTAGGAGGATTTATCATGTTCTTGTAAAATTGGCGGATTTATTATTGATATCACTTCTTATTATTATTACTATATTTAGTTTGAATCTTTTATTTCTTTTTGTTTCTAATATCTTATATTTGTTAATAATTAATTATATTACTAAATAAATAACCGATACATCTCCATGGTGTTACTTGTTGAACAAAATTAGTTTCTAAAACGAAACGCCGTTAATATAAGAAATGATAACGACGACCTCGCATTGCTTGCGGTAGGCCTGAGAAATAATTGTTGGGGAAACACACCAAAGGGTGTTTCGTGGTAGATCATCACAAGTGGTGAGATAATAAATTTATTTCATTTATACATAAGTCTTTCGCAACAAGGGGTAGACTCCTGGAAAACGCAGTGGACATTATTAATATACATTGCCTTCCATGTTGATAGAATTTTTTTTTTCCCACCGGCAAAATTAACTGGAGAACCAGAGCGGAGACAAAATAATATAAATAACCAATTCTTGATAAAATATCCTAATCAATAACTATTGAATTAAATAAACACTACATTTATTACTTACACGTATTTTCAAATTCACAAATATTATTCTACATAATGTTGAAGAACTGTCTACAATGTTTCTACAAATAAGCAGACACATAATTTATTAAAATATTATGACTTTTTACATTTGCCCAAGCGTATACTAAACGTGCGTATGCACAGTGAACTAAGATAACTAAAATCAAAAGATCAGTGAGTTGAAGTGGCTTTGGGTAGGGAGAACCGAAAAACGAGGGCAAAAAAAGGTTCTGAAGTGGCAACCTCGACGGCCAATCGCGGTGTAGGACCCCACTAGGTGAAATGACACCCATGAAAGTCGACGAATGTAGTATCTTAGAACCGTACTTTGTGGTACAAAAGCTGCGTAGAAGTCCCGCGTAAGGCTTGGGCATGCTAGGGCTGCATACATAGGCACGCATACTCCCTACCTAGGGCGACAAAGTCGGCCAACACACGGCATTCCATCGGGGTGTGTTGTATGCTCAGGGGAGCGTGTAAATCAGTCTACTTACGCGAACTCGGTAGCGAACCCTTCCGCGAACCCTTGTGTTACCCCACCAAAAGTCTCGATGTGCACTCTAAGCGCTCGGCCTCCTTTAAATTCGGTGAATTTTAAAAAGATTTCGGCTCCCTATCTAGCATATCTAATCTGATTTCTACTACTGTAGAAAAGACCGTCGTTATATTAAAAAAGATGTTTCAAAGTTTGACCGCATCGATAGGTGCGGTATACATTATTAATAACTAAAAGCTAAACAGCTAATTAATAAATAAGAAATACAAAATTTTTATTACTTAATTATACATTGAATGAAAAAATATATGAAACAGCCGCTCAGACGCCCAACGTAATGCCACACAATTCAACAACCCCCAATGTTTATTTACTTTTATTATTATCCAAAAATCGAATAGAAATTAAGATAAGATTTAATTGCTAAATGTACTTATTTATTATTCTTTATTTGCTCAAATGAAACAATCATTGTACAAAAAGACGGATTCAATGTCAAAATTGATTAATAAATTTTAATTGTTGTGACGATTTTTGTGAAATTTCGATTCTGTACTAGTTAAAGTTTTTTGGGTGGTAAGGATTTCCGAGTCTAGGACAAAATAAAACGGTGAAGTATGAAGCTGAAATGATCGTCTTCCACTTATTTATGTTATAATACATGTTATACCATTATGACTTTAGATTTCGCGGCACTAACTAATTCTTGATACATATTATAAATATTCATATCGATATTTATTATCATGTCGATATTTTTTACGTATTGTATTGTTGGATTTTCTTACTTTGATTTACCTTTTTCTATATATACCCATTTTCGAGAAATTAGTGGATAAATATAAAAGCATGTGTTAAATATATTATATAATTCTTGTGTGCTGCAAACGCAGTTCTAGCCTCTACTTTCTTATCATCTACTTTCACTTCCTATAGGCTTTGCCAATGGATTCCGATGGTTTTTTTGGAAAGCTTTTTTAGCTATAACTTTGATTTGATTGATGATTGATTATCTTCTCACCCCGTTTATAAAGTCTAGTCTTTTTATGCAGCTGCATAATCTTACCTCACGTTGCTCTCACATACCTACGTTGTTGTTTCTAACTATCTAATCGTGTGATTTACCACGATTAATAAATAATCGATATTGATTACACTGATATATGTTTCGCTTTTCATAACTTGCGATATGTACTGTTCCTACTGATAAATAGAAATTTATGTAAATTTTTAAATAGAAATAATTTTGTCTTTGTGTTTTTAGGCTATTAATAAATTGAATTCGTAAATAATATTGAGTAAGAATGAATGACCATTAATGAAATGAATAAAATATTATTATTGAAGCAAATATATACAATACAAATAATTTATTTTTAAGTTACTCTAGTTATTGTAATAGGACAATTTCCGGGGTATTCGGTTGTGTGTGTGCAGATATTCAGATTTAAAAATCGAACAACTAGAGATAACACGATAACGGGCGGAACGGTTGTAAGCTAAGATATCTCCAATAGTTGTTGATCTGGGACATGTGGGGTGTACAATCCACCGTAACACTCTCGATTGATATGTACCTTATAGTAAGCAGTAAGAGGGCTTGGGTATTCGTTGTGTTTATGCTCTAATTCATAATCAATTGCAATTAATTTAATATTATAAAATCAGAAAATATAAAATTTATTTGCAACATAAGAAAAAAGGTAGGAGACAGTACACGGCTTCGGTTATCATAACACAAATAATATAAAGAGAACAACAATAATACGAATAAACTCAATTACTGGTAACAGGAGATTCTATCTCAGTTTTTAAGGATCACCCTTACCACTTCTGGGTGTGTTTATGGGCCGTAATCGTCCCTTACTATCAGGTGTACTGGATGCTTGAAGCCCTTAGTTTGATAAAAAAACTTTCCAATCAAGAGTTACTTACTGTAATTGCTTTCCTAAACAATACAACGTATTCTAACGACAACAATCTGTTTATACAGGTACTTATTGACAGTGCTTACAACGTGCCTGATTCGGATTCTAACATACGTCTAATCAACCCTTCGGCGGAAATGCTCATAGCTCTGTCCCCGGAACACACATACACGACACCTGGAGTCAAAGCATTCACACCCGAACAGAGACAGTGCTATTACAAAGACGAGGTAAGTTTATTTTAATATTGTTTACAAACTTTTACTATTTGCTTATTTATTCGTTATTATTAAGAGATGAATTACGAGTATAAAGTACACAATAATATTAACATGATTATTCGTATGTCTATCCCATTACAATAAGCCAAATTCTTAGATAGATAATAGAAATTAAAAAGAGTGAAGGGTTCTTTACTGAATTTAATTTCTATATTCCTTTCCGTTTAGATGTACAAGCATATTATGCACTAAAACATTTCAAAACATTATAAAATAATTACATTTCGAAATTCCATGAGAAATTCTTCAATATAACGAAAAAATACCGGATCCTAATAGAATTATCTTTAATAAGTTATTTATGAATTCTAAATATAATCAACATAATCCTATGATCAAAGTATGAGGCGTAATAATTACCACTAAACTATATACTCCTTTCTATAGCTAAGACTATGGCGGTAAATTAGAACCCACATCCACACTGCGCTTTAAATACTAGATGACGAATGATGCTTTCTTCTCTTAGATCTCTAAGATAGTTATATAGATACTTTATTCAATATATATTACAATTTCACTCCTAGGCACATAATGCCATGCTATTTTATAGTTCCGTGCAAATACAGGGGTACTCTTTTGTCGACCCCATTTCTAGTCCCATATTCAAAAAAATCGGTGGAAGTTTATATGACGTGTCATGATCATGACACATGCAAACGAACACATCCAGACCCGTAATCCAACAATTTGTGATCTGCATATAATGTCGGCATAAAATCGAACCGGGTTCCCAACTACTGAAACCACTACGGCACGGTGCAGTATGTAGACGTGACATGAAGTGCGCACTTATTAGTCATTAATTCTTTTATTAACAAATTATCACGAAAATACTTAACTGAAAACAAACTGTATTATATATAGCATTATGTTTGAGCAATGTATTGTAGAATGCATCATGCAATGTTCTTTCTGTTCATTCAATAACTGCCTTAGGATGTGATAAAATGCAGTTTAATATAAAATATAAGTAAAGTGTTAAAAGGTGTTGCAGGGGAATAACAAAAATCACAAACGTTTTTATTATAATAAAAATAGACTTTTTTTTTTAGAATTGGTGGCAAACCTGATGGTAAGTGATCACCACTGCCACGATACAATACACATTCGCAAGTCTAAAGGAGTGTCAGCCTTTAAGAACGGTGTAGACTCTTTTCTTAAAGGTCCATAAGTATCAGTTCGGAAATACCGCGGAATACTGCCGATTCAACAGGAAACGTGCTTAGCAAAAAAAATCGCGTAAAGTAAGCAGTGGTGGATTTTCAACCATTGAGACGATGAGGATGTCATTTTAAATCCTCTCGTGATGTACGATGTTTAAATTGAGCGGTTGGAATTAATTCCAACAACTTCTTAGAACACAGAAATGTTAAATTCTGTAAAAAATGCATAGAGATGCAACATCTCTTCGCGATGCCAGTGAATCGAGCCGATCGGAAAGTACCTGGTCGAGTTGCTCTTCGCCCAGAGATGAAAATGGTATTTCATGTGTGGCCGAACTTGTACTTTGTAAAGTTGCACACGTGGGACTATATAAAATACTGTTTTGCCCTATTAAGCACGCCAAGTTTTTTGGAGACCAATATGGCCATGCTTTCTAAGTGACCACGAAACTGAACGTCGGTCGAAATATCAACGCCAAGGATTCCGAAGTAACAAGGGGAGTGTTTACAAAATTAAGAGGGAAAGGGGTTCTTTTTACTGGTAAACGCGTAAACTTGTGTGTTCTTGGGGTTAAATAGGACTAGATTTTGTCAGCCCAAATCTGAGACTTTCTTTAACAAAGTCTTGACCTCAAACACTACTTTGTTCCGGCACTCGTTGACGTGTACCGGAGAAATAACGCATCCATATGCTATCGCCCGCATAGCAATGAATGTTATTAATTTGCAACTTGTCATTGATATGCAGAAGAAAGACCGCCACCGAATATAATTTGGTAATTGGATTATTTTGGTTTTAGCAAGTCAACACCGACTTACTTAACTTTGATGATATTTTATTTTTTATCTGTTACGTAATTTAATTATCTGTTATTAAGCTCGAGTACTTGGGTCACGTTTAACCTTGTATGGGACATGGTACGACCATGTCTTAAAACAAGGTTAGTAAAATGGCAATAATTTAAATTTTAATTATGATTGATTATAAGATAGAATCGTTATTATTTTTTATCTAATAATGTAATCTGTTACCTTGCTTTTATTCAGTGCGTATATAACGTATATAACGCCTCGTAAACATGTTTGATATTAAACAAGATAGTTGCGTTGATAATACGATTTTCGGACTGTAGATGCACTGTGATTTAGCGTGTAATAAGATTAACTTATACTCCTTAAAACTTTTTTTACTCCTTATAAGTATAAACAGTTAACACTTTGTCACGCCGAAATCATATGTTTTCTCATATAAGGGAAAAATAATAATAAATTAATGATATAAGACAATTTTGTCACGGGTGAACATTGTGGCGCATTGGTAACGGTTGATAAGGACAAATTAAAACAGGACTTCCTATTTTTCTACAAGCTTTTCCCATTAATAATTCCACCATAATTACCCAGAACAGCTTGTTGAAAAGTGTAGAAAAAAATATATTGCTGTAAAGTTTAGAAGATAAACTGTATTTGCTCTTTTTATATATAATAGTAGAGTGTGCACATAGCACACTTCAATTATATAAAGCATATAAAGCAACATATACGATCATTTTCTGAGGTTTGTTTTAAAACAAAATTCGCAGAGTACGCCTCAAAGATATGAATATTTTTTGAGTGTATCCGAGAAATCTTCATCGGAAGACTCGTCTGAAAATGTAGTATTGGAAGACGAAATACTTCACATCGCATACAAAGATGTGCCACCTAATCGAATCAGATACCGACGATGAAATAAATATCGAAGATCAAAATGAATAATATAATATATGTAATCGTTCCATATAATATAATATAAATATACACTTGCTGCTGTGTAATGTTATTTGTAAAATTCATAATTGCTACCTACTATAATTTATGTTTAATTGGAATTATTGTGTTATTAGTTATTAGAGTGTTATAAAAAACAACTCACAAGTGTTGGCGATGGGAATATGAGCGTTTCGTTTAGATTATTGAAACATAGCTACATGAAGATAAAACACTTCCGCAACAGCGCAGAATACACAATCAAAATAAGAATTTAAAATATTTACCATATAGCCAGGTAGTCCTTGCAGCTAGACGGAAATGCTGTAGTTTCACGCCAAATACATACATGTAAAACTCATATATTACTACTATAATTGTACTATTTAAAGGACTTACGTTTACGATTCTACGTGGGTTATTTATTTTTATGATGTTATCGTATTACGGTTGACAAATGAGAGTTCACCTTATGCCAAGTGATAACTGCATATATATGTACTATACATATACATCTACATCGTGTGCATACACGTTACTAGCCCGGAGGGCTTAGTTGGAATGCCTCGACACCTGTATTTGGGTTCCCGGATCTCTACTCTCATCATAAGAAACACAGTGTTATGCTCCTTTTTCATGTTATTTCTTCCCCGGTTGCGCCGACCCATTCATATTGTATCTATAACCTAGCTGCAGATTGATTCTATCACTGTGGGCGGCCTTACATTTTTATCTCTTGATGTAATTGTTTTATATGTAAAATATAAAACAGACCGAATCGTTTCTTATAAAGGCTCTTAGTAAGGCTTCTGAGACTGTCCTAGTGGTAAAAAGATCTGGCATAGGTTAGACCGGTAATATAATAGTATGCTGAATCGGTATATGTTATACCGATTCGGTATACGATTACACCACTTTGGTTAAATTTATAGCATATTTGCTTGTATATGTTACTTTAGTCGCCTGCTTGATACTCCGCGTAACAATAAAGTAAAATGTCCTAATGGCTTTGGTCGTCACATCGAAACATTGAAACGAAAAGTGCCCACACGTGATCGATTTACGGTAATTAGGCCATTCGGGGTGGACACTCCGTGTTGGTTTGCCAAGTTCACTTCAATATTGCGAGGGGGCGAGCGCGGTATCGAGAGCATCAGCTATCGAGGTGGAGTCGCGAAAAAAGAGTTTCTGTAGATGTTAGCGTGTGCATATCTGTGGCACGTACATAATTCGGCACACACATTCATCCTTGATAAATTCACACTTATCGAGGATGCATTTTTGCATCTATTTTATTTTTTATATCTATTAAATATAAACTATAAAATATAACTTGCTTATAGGCAAATATAGATGATGTTAAAAGGGTATGCTCCCATTCAAGAGTTATATAGTTACGTTTTTATTTATTCCTCTGTTTAAAATATGTATAATGAATAAACTTATATTAATGTGATAAAAATATAATAATGTGAGGTTCAGGGTAAAATTCTCGGAAGTTCCAAGTTCGATAGTTTTAGGTTTACTTCGATTATCTGATTACGTTAAAAGGTATAATCAAATAGAAAAAGGTTAAGGTTTAAAGAAAAGGTTAAATATATTAAGGAGGCTTTTCAAAATATAGTTATAATATATATAAATTCGGATCTCCACCAAAATCGCACTTAAAATGTCAGTGTTGTGCGTGTTAAAAACGAACACTTTTCAGCGAAGGAGTGCTTGGTGTTTGATCTACAATCTTGATCATGCATTAATAAATGATAAACATTAATCGGGTGAACGATTTCGACTAATTAAATAAATAATGCGTCATAGAGACGTAATTGACGTAAATCTAAATTCGATACGGCTTTAGTTAATCTATGTATGACATGAACAAGGGTCTCTGTTTGCGATGGCGTCGTATGAAGGGTCGTCCCTGTATTATGGTCGGGGAGAGCAATGGTTGGCTCATTTTTTTTTGTAACTTACTCACTGATAGGGTCACAAATGAGTACATAGTTCATCTTATGGAAATTATTTACTATAGTCCATAAACGCTTATATCTATGATCAAAAGAGATTCGATTTGCATTCCCCTATTCATGTTTAAGCTAAAAACCACTGTAGAAAAGTACTTGACTATTTTGCAAAAGTAACTTACGTTGGACATTTCTATGAAACTTACTTTCTAGATAGGGTGATATGCGAACTGCATGCAGGTGACGATATTACCCTTCACCGCTGTACATGTGATAAATCATGAGTAATGAACTAACAACTTAAAACCACTTCATTGGCTTGCTTGAGTATCGTGATTTAAAAGTGATATACACATATAGAATTTATAACTTAGCTTACCACGGCTCTCTCACGAATGGAGAAAATAGAAAAAGATTTAGAATAAAAGGAAGGAAGAATGATAAGTAATTTGTAGAAATAAATTAAAAAAATATACAATATATGTACACCTTAGCATAATTGATGATTGGGAATTTGATACGGTCCGTGACCGGATCTCCCATTAATGGCAATGATTCTACTTCAACCCTCAGGGCGACAGTGTACTTGTATCTCAATAATAAATTCTAGATTAAATAAAACCAATTGTTTTTCCAGATCGAAATTGGCGATTTCATCCAGTACTCCCACCACAACTGTATAGCTTACCAAAAAGTTGAAATAATCAAGAAAGCTTGTAACTGCATACCCTACTATTTTCCTCCACGAAAAGGAGGTATGTACTTATTTAGTTATTCTTCAGTGAAATGAAAATCGAGCATATTTGAGGAGTTCTGTTAGGGTTTCCTAGCCCAACACTGGTTGGGGTGAGGTATTGGTATAAGTTCAGTTTACATGCAGCCCTCGTTGTCATATCTTATACAAAAGATAAATACAGTTAACGTAAAGGTACAAAATAAAACAACCTGTGATAAGTTAACTTAATTGAAGACGTAATTATTAATAGTTTGTCTTTTTTATTTCATACATAATAAAACTGTGTAATATTGTTCCAGATTTCAATCGTGTTTGCAACTTTCGTGACATAGAATGTCTTCAGAGTATCATATGTAACGTACTTTTTTTAATATTTACTTGTTTTCGTTTCATGTTTTACTTGGCAAAACTACCTTTATAACAGTTATTTTAATCTAGTTAATTTTTATTATTTTTTCTACAGTAATAAAAACTGTCACCGATATGTTTTCGTAAAATGTATAAATATAAAAATACTGTTATGTACTCTAGAAATTATTTTAATGATGATCATGGCGATGTTCTCCTGGTCGATATCGACCACGGTGATATTTTCTATTTATTGCCAGATGATCAACTGAGCAGAACATTTTATAGTGCCGTAAGCAGAGGCACTCATTCGTCGTCCCATTCCTTATTCAGATGTAATACAATAAGATCGGAGAAAGATTCAGTATTAGGGACACGGATATACAGCACTCGTAGAGCCGAAAACGAACCATTTGTGATGCACATATAATTTTTTCTCGGCTAGGAATCGAAAACAAGACTCACGACGCAGTAGGCGGGAACTCTGATTACTAAATCACACGGTCGTCAAATTCTATGCTGACGTCTAATGGTATAGAGACATGGTCCTTCATTGCTAGCCGTATGAGAACGCTCACAGACGCTCAGCGGGTTATGCTCGGTGTTTCTCTGCATGTAACTTGTAGTGTAAACAACGTAGACATCCGCAGTAGGACGAGGGTGAGTTCAAAAGATTAGCAAGCTGAAGTAGAATTGGGCTGGCCATATATCTCGTAGACCCGATAACAGATGGGTAAGAAAGTTTATATAATGGCAACCTCGGACTGGCAGTCGCAGTGTATCACGAAAATGAAGCGACCTATGCAAGTTTGCTGGAAGTTGATGGATACAGGGGACATATAAGCCTTGATTATGATATAACACACGCTCACGGTTAATATAGACACCAGATTCTCTAGTTGTTTATCATTCACCGTTCATACAGTTTACCCGACTGCTAGTGAATTATGCGGCCCAAACACATTCATTCTCGACAAGGAATCATAATGCTTGTGACCCTGAGGACTACGTCGTTACCAGTTATAAGGGTCTACAGATCTCTACATTTACCAAAGGGAACACAGCAACGTTATGTTGCTATTTTACGTTGCTATTCGGTCTCGGTCTGGTGGTTCTTCATTGATCGAGTCAGCTCAGTCCTGCTGCACCAAGAAACAAACTGCATCATGACTACCATTATTAAATGTCTATATCACATAAATGGTACAATTATAAAAAATAAATATAATTAGCAAGAATAACGCGTTAGCTAGATCCTAGATCCACATCTGTTGGATAGTAGTTGCATTATATCTTTCAAACATAGATAATCAATTATAAATGTGTGTGTAAATCAAGCTTATCCAAATTAGAGGCAGGAATGAGCTTGGTTAATGTATGAAGGTATAACGTATAACCCTCGGTGTACTACGGAAAACCGTTTGTGTCCTCAGTATATAACTAAGAGACTAAGTCACTAATCGAACTTCCCTTAATTCGTCACAGAGTCTTTTGTCGAGTACCCGTACATTTGTTTTGCTACTCACTTTCAACTTTGTAATGTGTACGTATCTGGTGATTGAGTAAATCAATTCATTGCATTTAGTTTGAAATCACTCATTAAATATTTATTGTATAAACCACAATTTAAATTGAAATTCTAAAATTTTATGAAGAGTCGTGCATGTGGCGAATATATTGGAATGTAATAAAGCAAGTCATGGGAAATTGAGCATGCCTTTGTAAATTTAAAAATTAATTTTGTGTTTCATATAATAGCAAAAATGCATTCACTGTAGTTAAGATAGGGCAGCTTTTAGGTTTCTACTTAAGGGCTCTATAATATTCATGTACAAGCCTTGGCATTCAATTTTATTCGTGTCGGTCTGCCCATAAATTGTTAAATAGATTTTTAACGTTGGTACGTTAAATTACCTATAATATTTAATTTACTGTATTATATTAATTAAGTTGATATTGCATTAAATCTAGATAAAGTGTGTTATGCAAGTCATCACACTTTGATGTATTTACTACTTTATGTATTATTTAGTCAACCTCTTTAGTGCTATATAGAACTAGGTTTTATATAAATCATTAGCTGTGTCTCAGATCACAAAAATATCATCTAAAATTCATATCTCTTTTATCTATCAATGGATGCTAATGAAACAAACACTAAATATTATATAATATTTCCATAATCAATACAAACTCCTTTATATACCAGAGAATATTTTATACTAAATATTAGTTCAATCTTATCACAATATGTCACCGAAAACCTTATCCAAATCGATTCACCTATTGTAAAGCTGTTAAACAAACCAAGGAATTGTAAATTCGTCTGCTGGATAGATTGTTTTTTAGTGGGACATAGCTAGTATATTATTGTAGTACGTATATAACATGCGGGTATCAATGCGACAGACTGTATATCGGCTTCATGCAGAGGATACGTTTTTGATGAACATTTATTCAATCAAATAATGTTTTATTCAGATGCAACTATTAAAAAGTAGTTTTTTATTTAGTTTTACTTGATAGCCCATTGGATATATACAATAATAATAAATTACCTGGCGGATATAAATAGACATCCCCAAAAGTAATAATAAATTATATAATTGTTTTAGAATTCTTAAGATAGGGTAGGCTGAATATTAGTAATTTGAAGCTTTGTGATTATGTAATTACAGTTCTGGAAATATTATTTCCCCCGATTTGACTATCTGTCTATCTATAGCTTTAACATCGATCATCAGATATCATTGTATATTTTAGATAACCACTCTATCATACTCATCCTTCAAGAATTTAATCTTAAGCTGGCATACGCTGCTATAGAATGTTTTTTGAGGTGATATTGTAATTGTATTAAGAGTAAAAATAGACATCACACACAAATCCACACACGCCACTCCTTTGCACAAGGATAAACACATAAACACATGCACACACGTTACCGCATCCATCCGTAACAATTAATTTTCTATTTTTTTTAGCTATTGTTTTACTTTTATATTAGTTGAACAAAATAGCAATATTTGTATTTTTCTTTTTTGTAAGTATTGTTCATGAGGGGTGGACACGTGGTGTACGACGTTACGGATTTCTCAATAATTACAGCAGGCCCCGGTTATCCCCAACTAATAATTATATTATTAATGTTTTTTTTGTTTTGTGTTGTATTTTATTGTTGTGGCAGACGTGTCCACGTGATGTTAAGTGGTTCTTGAATCATAAGGCATAATTATGCATCATCATCATCGCCCCCGGCAACTAAGATGCAATGCCTCGTCACCGTTACCAGTTGTCACTGGAACCCTGTAAAATTGCTAAATCAACTATTAGTTACGGTGGTTTAACAAAACAAACAATAAACAACTGATATACTAAATTATTAAATCGAACATTTGCAGTGCCGGTACAAGATTTGCAGACACGTGAGGAGATTTTGAAGGACTATGTAAAATGTTTGCCGGAGTGCGAACACTATGACTATCCATTGGCGGTGGCTTTAGGTAGCCTCACTACGAACTTGCCTCTGAATGGATTACCATTCTTGTAAGTGAACTTCCAAATATCATATGTCCATGTACGAGTGTGTTAAATCATTACTTTTGTTCCAAGCCAGCAGTGAACTATTGACCTCGTTCTAATTGAATTGCAGGACATTTTTGTTCTGTAACTATGAAAATATTTTAATTATTCTTTGAAAAATGCTGGCAGTGCTTAAATTACTAATGTTCCCGTTAACCATTTCTACTAAGCTTAAAATGATTGTGCTAGAAGTTGGTTCAAGACAATAGTCGAATGGCGGATTCGGACCTACGCTATTAAAACTTACTTTAAATTATTCAAAAAATCAATGATAAGGTTCGGATAGAATACACTTGGTGTACATATCCGAACATTATATACTGTCCTCAGAAATTACTGTTGGCGTATTTTTTCTATATTCAAATTCGATACTTATGAAACTTAACGTAGCATTATTTTTGTATTATATAAAATAAAAACTAAATTTACTCGGAGCTGAAACAGATCCTCTTAACGCTCAAAAATGGACATCTCGTTTCTGACACGATCTCGAAAATGTTTTGCCAATAAATATTAAATATGTTTAAACCTCGAATATGTTTATCGAATATGTGTTAACTTTTAAAACCAAATCGTGTCAGTTATTTTTTAAACTTTTTATAATTGAATTTTACAGTCATAATATGAATTTGGAAAACCGGTCCGTGCTCAATGTGTTCTTCAATGATCTAGTATCCACCAGATACCGCCGAGATGTATATTTAAACTGGCAAAATATACTCGGTATGTATAATACTCTTGACATATACGATAAATAATCTAATTTGTGTTATTAAAATATAATTTGCCAAATAACAATTGTAAAGTAATTGACGTATAATGGTGGTTTAAAGGAATTCATAAGAGTAAGTAAGAGTATACGACGAGTTAGTAAGGTAAAGGAAACTTGGATAAAAATAACCCAATTAGAAATAACGTAGGATAAAATACAAACTATGGAGATTCCATATGCCACCCCTCCTCGCACCCTCAGCAATTATTTCACCCTCCTTTACGACCGGTACACGACACATTGAAATAATAATTGAAAACATCAAAAATCCCTTTGAATACGTGTTAAATTTACTAGTTAATTGAGTTCGGCGCAAATGAAAATGTGCAGTGAATTGAGAGTTTTTAATTTAAGTACTAATTGGCGGCATCAATTAGCACTATAAAATCGCGGCGCGGGAAACTACTTGGGGGAATAATTTATTCCACCACGTAGTATATGTATATACATAATATATATAAATATATATATATATATATATATATATATATATATATATCCTGTATAGAAATAACGGTAACATAGGCACTTGTATAATATTTATACTTATAGAATTAAATATAAATATAATATTATATTATGATTAATTATAATTAGTTTTACATCCGACTCCAAGTATTTGTCTTACAACAATTATATTTCTTTAAATCATTTACTTTAGCAATTTACCGTTAAAATAGACCTGGCAAACATCAAACGTTCCGGATTGTATTCACCTTGCAAATGACATGCCCGTCATTCGATTCCATATCTTATTTATGCTAGAAATTGGAACGTTTTCCACTATTCGCGACGACAGGCATTTGTATTATATGCTAGATAATGAGACGTCAATTGACTATTCGCGCAATTTATTTGTATTGCGTAGACCCGTTTCGCTTTTACTTTACCTGTATTGGGTTATAATACTCGTACTTGTTTGAAAAGGACTAAATGATCTTATGATAAGTATAGAGAATAATATATATAAATATATATATTTATATATATATATATATATATATATATATATATATATATATTTATATATATATATATATATTTATAGAATTTTAGCAATGCTATTAACATTACTAATATTCTGGTTAAGCACTCCGACTAGCTTGAACATGCTTGTGGTTCACGACAATAATATATATAGTAATGGTAACAATAGTCGAATGGTGGATTGACGCTTCAGATATTTTTAGTGCAAAGACCGTGACTCGACACCGGTATAGGTACTGAATTGGATGCTCTAGTTGTATATTTATTATATATAAGATAATTCGTTAGGAGATGCGTCCAGAAGATCAACTTTCATGATTTAGCAACAAAATTCGATCAAAAAAAGATTATCCTAGTAGCCTTATTCGCCGTTGATTATTTTTTATTGAAAACACCCAAGTCGATTTTTTACTTTTTTAAAAGAATCTAGCATTCTACTAACTTTGCTAAGATTCCTGTTAACCACTACAACTAATGAATTTGCTAAAAGATGGCAATAGTTCAATGGTGGCTGCGAACCCACTTAAATTTGGCAGACCTTAACGTAACCCGTAAAACGTAACCTCTTAAATTTGAAACGTGTCATCAGATTTTTTATTTAAAATACACCATTGATAATTTTTAAAAATAATTTCTATTAAAAATCTTTATCTATTAAAACATAACTTTTATTAAATATATCTGTTGATCAGCTCTCGAAAAGAATTACTTAAGATCCCGTTATTGATTTCCGGATGTGGGTAGGATGCTTCAATATTTCCATAATACAACTTTTTGCACGTCTAGAGATTTAATATTATATAGGGACAGCAAATTGGCTCATTACTGCTCGACTTTGGTTTAAAGATAAGCTTTTTAGTTCTTCATTATATAATATTTATATGGGGTCAAAATAAAAACTAGGGAATATTGTGACGTGATAATTACTAGGGCCGGTTTCGAATAACAGAAACTACTATTTATTTTTGCAACCACTTCCTCGACAATATAAACTATTCTCAATATATAGATAAGTATAGCTACACATTTTCAAAGAAGCTAGATATGTTTTTAATCTTGATTAAATGAGTAAGATTTGCACGTGCACCTTTATTTAATATTTAGCTTGTGTTAGTTAGCACAAATGTTTTGTTTACTAGTGGCTGTTTCTTTTTACCTAATACAATGATATTGTATAGTCAGGTAACGGATAGTCCAGGGTATTGCTGGAGATGTGACGTCAATGAGGCCTTGTGTGAGTTCCATGTGGAAGACTGCCAAGAGGTGGAGTAGGACAGACCGACGTTGCGGTTCTTATTGTAGGGGATTAAAACTTATTTTGTATTGCAGCTCCATCCTACTTAGTTATTTGAGTTGCCGATGTTGTTTCTATTGAAATAAGAATAAGTTATTTTCTCCCACTTAGCTAGCTTAAGTTTAAGTAACATGTTTTGGTAACTATACTAGTCACTATCGACCTCGTCCACATCTCCTTGAAGATATTTGATGTCGTCAATTATTTATAAAATTTCATAGGGCGTAATTTATTATTTACAGAGGCACTCCACTCGTCACCATCTTATCTTATCTAAGATAGGTACAGTAGAAGTGTCAGCGAGACTGGCCGAAACATGTACAGACATACGTGTTAGAATCACGCCCCAGTTGTAAGCCAGCTGTAAAATGAACCGTCTGGCTTATTCTTATTCCTCATGGTGACAATACATCTTTTTTTAGATTTCATATGAAGAAATGTACAACTCACCATCAGGTGCATTGTGTGGACGTTTGTTACTACTTTCTAATATCATAACAACATCCAGAACCGAATATAAACAAATAGGGCTGCATAAATTCTGGGCGCGATTAGAAATGTCTAGAAGCCACAGCGTAGCACCTGACTAATTGAATGCTGTTGTCGCTACTGATTGCTACGCTGCGTAGCCACCAAGTTACAAGTAAATTACAAACAACAATGACGATCACCATTTTTACGTGGCACACTTTTTACGGACTGAAGACAAAATATAATAATAAGATAAAATATATCAATGTAATATAATGTTATTAAATTGGTTGTTTGTTTGCAGCTTCATTTGGAGGCCTACTTAGTCTAATGTTGGGTTTTACACTTGTATCCGGCTGTGACTGTATACTCTTCTTTATATTCAGAGTATTTTGCGACTCGAAGCCGAGAGTGAGTCCGGAAAATCAACTAAAAATGAGTTCCATTATACAAGTTGACGAGATGCACAAGAAAGTAAAGATAAACCAAAACATCAAAAGCGTAAGCAAACGTTATATGGATGAACCGAATCAACGACAAAATTAATAATAATTAATGTGTGCATTTTAACACAATCAAATCGTTTTTTAGATGTTATATCACAGATTAAATGTAAGAATACTTAATTAGTTAATTCATTTAACATTAGATATAAATTTAAATTTGCCTTCAACATGCTTTCCATAGCCCATAGTAGAAAACTAATCGATAAATCCGAGAACAGTTTAACGTTAACTTACACCAATAAAATATATTGTTTATACGAAACATTAATGATTTTGTTAATCTTACTTAAAATAAATTAAATTATTTTCGCTAAAAGTTAGGATAGTGACGGGTGCGATGATTTAATATATCCTTACATGTTTTATCACATACTCTCGCACGAGCGCACACTTTTAAACACATAAACTTTTTTCTTTATTTTTTAATTTATAATATGCATTAGTAATCAGTTTTTAGAATATGTATGATATAAGACACAAATACTGTCAAAGATTGTGAAGGACTGACTCCTGATATACAGTTTACCTAGTTTGGGAGTCAGGACTCTGATATATTTGTCAAATATAAACTGTCAATAAAATTTATGATCATTATTATTTGAGTATATCTATTTCGATCTTGCCCAGTTGGCCAAAACATTAAATAATTAATTGAATTTAATATTTAATTTATTATTATTAAACTATAAAATTACTGGAATGGTGCGCTAGAGAACGCCGGTTTGAAATAAAATGTTGCGAAGACCAAGTGCATGGTGTGTAGTAGCACAGACTTCGAACCTATAAAAGTAGGTAACGAATGAAATAGAATTCATTGTACAAAGTCCAAGATCCCACGGTAGACCCAAGAAACGCTGGCTGGACGTCATGAAAGCGGACATAGTTAAGAACAGATTTCCTTTTTAGTAAATATTTTTTTATTTACATTGTATAATAAAGTTTGATTTTTTGTAGTTTTAATGAAATATTAAATTTAATTATTTTCTTTACATAATGTCATTGAGAAAGTTATATGATCAAATTTAAAAAGATAAATTGTTGGTTTATTGTTAACCCGCGAAGTTTGCAAAAAATAACCGATTCTAAAGATTATGGCCTCCTAGGGGACAAATAGGATTGTGTGGGTTTTAAACCCCCTAAAACAGAATGTGGCCATTCTTGACACATTGGCTCCTTTGCATTTAGGCTTCTCAAGAGCCAATGCCTATCCTAACTACCTTCACTGTGCTAGCCATATCAAAAACGCCCTTTCAGGCTTATGTGACAGGCAGGGAATACTTTAGTTACGGCGTACAGTGCTGATGGGCAGATTGGCGTTGCCACTTCATTTCAGATTCAACTTGGGTTTACACTACTTTATTTTTGTACCATGGCGGATTCACAGAGGGAGACCATTCACAGGTTATCTCCATCTCACATGAAATATTATAATAAAACGGCTTCGATAGTTAAGTATGTTATATTTTGCAAACAAAGTTATTAAAGTCGAATTTATTGTAGCAAATATTGTACAGTGACATATTACCAAGAAGAAATTTTCTCACTTTTAGAATTTTTAATGAACATTTCATTAATAGTAATATAGTGACTTCGAGTACTTCGCCACACCGTATTCTCGAAAATACAAAGAATAAAAAATATATTTATGTCTCACAAGAACAAGCTTATTTTAATCGATAAAGAGAACGTGGAACACGAACAATTAAATATACAGTGCAAGGTAAAGTTCATGGAAAATGTTTGAAGGGCGTGATACGTTCCTTTGTAAGTCATATTGATTGACATGCATTGCAATCAAAGTTCTTTTTATGTTTTCTTTAAAATGAGGGCCACCCCTCATTTTTGTTGACTCATAATTCTATAATTAGCACTAGAATCGCTTATCTCTTATAAAATAATAAACATATTGTAAGAGTCGATTATTTCAAAAGGTTTTCAGTGAAGTCATAATGTAATGAAGTTAGCCAACCACTTACACTTGCAATCAAAATTATTTGTCTGAACTTTACCAAGCATTATATTAACAGTGGTATATATCGCCCTCCGTGGTAACAATAATATCTTTTAATCAATTTAGTTTTATAAAATTATAATTTAAACACCAAGTATTGTTAGCGGTTGCGTGTTCTGGGTAGTGTACAATCATTCAAAGAAATTATTGATGCATTTTTGTTTAGAATTACTGTAAAAACGTTCACTGTGTGTGCCTACTGCTGCCACACAAAATGTGCCTTCCTATTTACCTATCACAAGAAATAGTTGGATATAAAATAGGTTTTAAAAGAGGAACCCTTAAAGTAAACCGATATGATTTTTAAAGTTCCGTAAGGTTTGCTGCCCCGCCCTGTGACCACAGGCGAGATTGGCCTTTAGGCCAATATCTTCTGTGATATACGTAAATTGTTTTCATTAATTGAATATTTGCTACTGATCTACAATTCTAAACAAATATGGTAATTTTCTACCATCGAAATACATTAAAAAACTATTTCGAATGCTGTTACTGCTGACAAATTATGTAACAATTTGTGAAATCAAAAATAATTTGGTTATTTCCATTTATATTTTATTAAAGTCAAAAATCATTTGAAATATGTTTGGTGTGAGACATTAATACTTGACAATGTTTGATACGTGATTAAAATGATACGTCAATAAAACACGATAGGTATGTGTAAAAATGCTGAAATGTGAAATTCATTATCCATCATATAAAAGTGCCATCTAAAATGGAAACATTATACACGTGTTGTACAATTATCCACTCAGTAAAGGTATAACCGGTGTAAATTTATGAAGAGTTAATGGATATGGTTGGCTAACCCATTGCCGGCCGGGAAATTGATAGATGAAGCCTTATTCCCCTGCCCTTATTTTGCGTAGTTACATTCACCAGTGGATATATGATGAATGAAATGATAATCGTGGATAAACAAAAATAAAGAAGCTTGAACTTCTTTAATATTTACTTCTGAATTACATTGGTTTTTGACATTATCACGATACTTTATTCTCATCATTTTCACTCTCTTTTCCCCTACTTCCTAAAACATCAGCAGATACTGTTATAAGACAAAGCCCTAAATCATGTACTCTATATTATATTTCCGTCAATATTCACATGTACTCCTTTAAATCATTCGTATCAAAATCTATTCATCTTTTCCTTGTATTTTCCCTTGCGTTTTTTGGTCTGTGTTTTGCCACATTCATATTCAACACTCTCTTAAAAATATGTCTTTCACACATTTTCTTATGTCTATTCATAAATAATACACTCTTCGTCTTATCTATTCTAGTCTAAACAAGTGGAGACGCTTTTCGTCCATTTACTTTAAAATAGTTATAAAGACGTTTTTTTGTTTAAATGCAAGTGGAACCGATTAGAACTTTTTTTTGTAATAATCCAATTATTCTCTATCTACGAAAATGGCTAACACATATATATATATAGAAAAATATAAAATTCGTATTTTTATTGGTGTACTGAATTCACATAAAAAAAGTTTCCTTTCACATGGAATCTTAAGATGCTTTATGGTTATGATAAAATATATAAAAAAATCCTTTTTCATAATGCTGTCTAAATAAATTATATTATTTTGTATATTTAAATGAAGTCAAACACAACAAAAAAAGTAATTCGATGAAACAATAATAAAAAGAAAGAGGTCGATTTACGTGAAATAAATCCTTCTAGGTATGTCGGAATTATCGCTATGGGATTTATACAGCCACGAATAGACGCGAGGTTGATCGTCGCTGTCGCAAACACAGCTACGCGCAGCCTAAGAATAGACAGGTCGGTACCTTCAAGATCGTCGAGGCGTCGAGTACGGAAATTATCTCCAATGTATACACGAGCTCAAACGAGTGTTCAAATTTGTACCCCGGATAGGAGAGGAATAAAAAGCAAGGCCAGCTTCACCATCTCGAGATGGTAGTGAACGGCGTTAAGGTTAGAATGAAGTCCCCTGATATTGCAGAAATCAACGGCAAGCGTAGCAGAGCGTATCCCGTAGCCTTTCCTCCAGACAAGATGACTAGAGCATAAACTCCATAACTGACGGTCCTCGTATCCTTCTGGGGTAGATTTTTCGAAAATACCGGTACCATGTTGTTTTGGGAGGGGGTAGAGGGTGGGCCTCCGGTTACCTAGACGAAACACATGTACTTTATGATGGTATCCCGCGAGGCGATGGTACTTCCCCTTCCCCGGTCGAGATTCCATGTCAAAGCTGATACTTGGCACTACCACCGGTAAGACACCGACACATGAATTATCTGGTTGGATGGTTGGGTCATGGGCAATCATTAGTCTGATGTGACGCTTCTGAAGTTGTGAAGTGAAGAAGTGAAGTTCAGCAGTAAGAACAGAGGGGCAGCCACTACGAGGCCACCGGCAAGTTACCCATGCTCTCTTGTGTCTGCAACGTGGTTCCGATGCGGGTTTGAGAGACAGAGACTCTGTGCGCTTTTTCTCTTGTACAGTAACCTTCTTCACTTAAAGAATATCACATCGCAAAGTTCCCGTTAATCCTCATAGAATTTTGAAATTAAAAACAACAGCAACATTTCAGTTACGTACACTGTTAAAAATATTTTGACGGCAGAAACAAGCGTCAAAAAGCATCGACTTCATATTTATATGAAAAAACAAGAGAAGTTTTAGTATTTTTTGTTTTATTCACATATTTTTTTAAGGAAAGAGCAAATACTTCTTCTTCTTCTACTTCAAAAATTAACAGTATAAAAAAATATATATCAGTTTTTAGAAGTGAATGCAAACTTTAATTGATGTGTAAATATTAATGACATACATACATATATTATAGAAAAACTGTAGCATATTAGGCGTATCTGCTCAAAGGAGGCCTATGTCCAGAAATGGACAAACCATTCATACAATAATGATATGATACATTTCAATTGTTATTTTAATTATCTTGTTCTCTTATTAATCATATATCGTCATTAATTTCAAAGTTATGAAACAAAAATACCAAATATTTTGTAACAATGTATTTAAAGGTCGGCCGGCGACTGCGGTTACAGTATCCAATATTGATACCGTACGACAACTGATTGAAACTGGCAATAAAATTACTGGTATAATTTGTACTCGACCACATGATGTTTTTTGATTAAATTGATAGTAACAAACGAGCACACAGTTCACCTGATGGCAAGTGATTCTTGCGGCCCATGACATCTACATTCATCCTTGACAAGGAATCATAATGCTGATGCGTTGTCACCCTTGAGGACTAAGATGGAATGCCTCGCCAGTAATAAAGGTATCCGGATCCCTGCACCAGATGCGACACAGCAGCGTTATGTTGCTATTTTACGCTGGTATTCTGTGAGGGCGTGGTCCTACCCCGGACGAGCTGACTCAATTCATTCATTCTGCAGCTTGAAACAAACTGCAATGTTGCTCTACCACTGTTAAATTATCTTATTATATATATATATATATATATATATATATATATATATATATATATATATATATATATATATATATATTTATCGGAAGACCAGAAACGTGTGGAGCAGTGCTGTAAAATGATAAAAAGTTTCATTCAGGACTATTATAATATAGTATGTAATCGCGACAGGTGATGAAACCTGGGTGTACTGCTTTGGAGCGGAAGAAAAGCTAGTTGGCAGAGTGGCTCTTTCCTTTTGAAGACATGCCAACGAAAGTTAAGAAAAGTAGGAACACCGATATGGCTGTTTTTTAACCGAAAATTGTTGCTTCATTTTTCGGCAAATCAGGACAGTAACTGCACATTATACGTGAACAGTTGCATGCCCAGGGTGTTTAAGAAGTTCGGGAAAAGCGTGCTCGCAGCAATGTCGTCCTTCATCATGATAACATAACAGTGACGTGATCCTGATGATAATGAAGAATCTGGTCAATTTCATTTTTTTCATAATAATATAAGTCTTTATTCACTACAAAGATTAATTAAAAGACGTGTGGTATAGAAAAAATAAGATTGATACTAATATTAATGCGAGTTGGAGTTTGAACTAGGTTCTCACTTGTGTTGCAAGTCACCACGCCTTGCCCTCATATTCATTACTACGAAAACATATTGTGTAGGAAATATTAGAGATAAATGGCTGTGTATAAATGACTAAAATAAAATATAAAAATATATTATATAATAAAAAAATATGAGTATGTGTAGAAGTGTGTATTCGTGTGTTAGAGTTCGTCGTAAAAAGTTTTTGTAATCACGAAGTAGTTGTGTATGTGTGGGTTGTTTTTTTTATGGAGGGAAAAACCACCATTGCGCGCGTAGCGTCGGAGTCAACCTCTGGTATTAGGGGTAATACCGATAAGAAAAACCCTCCCAAGGGACCTTACGTGTATGCGAGGATGTGTGTGACTTAGCGTGTGCGAGTGTGTGTCAACAGTAATACACAGGTGTTTTCTCATTGGGAGACAGGTACTCTAAATTCTGGGCCACAAGGGCGTCAACTTGGCGTTTTGCATAACTACCACGCATAAAAAATATTTTCAAAATAAATATAGGTATGCATGTTATTATCATTTATCATTTATCATTATAATCGATTTCTGCACCCACGTCATTGGAATAGAAATTGCAAATAATTCATTAATCAGATAAAGGCATTAATAAAATTCTGATTCCGCAATCGCAGTACACATGTAGTGACATCTCGCAACATGGCCACTGCTGCCCACCACCTACGTATATAACCTACGTATAAAACTACCATAAGTGTATTCGTATAATTCGCCGATAGCAATTATTGGGAAATCCAGATAAGAAATGGATGTTACTAACTGACGGTAAGCAGGAAGAAAATATGTTCAGCAGAAAAATAATGAGCACAGTTACGATGAAACGAATTAAGGTTATGTACGCTTGCATAATTCTACGTTATAAGCTTTCTAAAGAATAACACGCATTCAATTGATTCTGAGAGCAACCAAGAGTCCATGTAGAGGCATAAAAAAGGAACACACCCACCAAAAAAGTTTAACGTCACCCCATCCGCCGGAAAACTCAAGGTGTTCTGAGATTCTAAGGAAATCTTACTAAAAACACAAAAATAGGTCAAAATTTTGTAAAAGGTTGATTTATTTTAAGTATGATTGCCTCTATCTTATACAAACACCCTACTTATTTGCATAAGATGAGGCATTTTGTATTGAGGTGATGTGGGACTATATTGAAAAATAAATTTTATTCAGAATTTTCTGCTTTTTCTTTCATACATATACTGAGAATACATTGTACGCCCCTTGTATTCTTATTGATGCTTTCATCTGGCCAATGCACCAGCGCTCATTGCAATCCGAATTCAAAAGGTTAAGGAAAAATATCAATGATAAATATATAAGTAAGCTGAGATTGCTGATAGAGGATTGCAACTTGACAAACCGTACTTCCCTTTGAACGTGTTAGAAAATACTACGAAAATAAAAATCTTTTTTTTTATCTGTTTCAAAAACAAAACGTCAATAAATCGCGATCTAAATGTGTCACAAGACTGGAATAACAAACATTTACAAGATCTAAAGTGCACCTACTTAATGCAAAGAAAACAATGCTTTTAATTAGCTGTACGGGTTTAAATCTGGGGTCTATCTTGGCATCTCACTAAGCAATGAAGCAACGGGTAACGTTGGTTGTTTTTTATTCTTTGTTTTTGTTGCAATGTTATTAGTTTATTATTATATTAAATGTTCTTAATAATAATATTGTTTTTTATAAAATAAGTCTTCGGGAATTCAATGTCGTTTCGTTTTATTTTTGGTGACTGTTTGCTTATTGACCAAATTACCAATATTAAATTATTTATCCTCATTACACATGCATGTCCCCGCATGAACTTTTAAATATTGCTTATTTGAGAGAATGTCCGTATTCAAAAGGGTACTGGGTGGAGGCTTTCAAATTTTTACACCTACTTATATATCCACATTTTAATTATTATATTACTAATTAAATACATAATTAATAAAATAGGAAGAGGCCGGAATTAGTAGTGCAACTTAATAACAGAATAACAAGTTTTGTAGAGGTTGATTTAATTTTATTTAAACCACGACCTACATACTTAAAAGTGAAGGAAAGTTCATTTTGTTTAGTGTCTGATGGACTCATGTCAAAATATTTACAACTTTTACATATTTTGACATAGGTTAAAATTGTGTCAACATATTTAATTCGTAACAAAGACTTGTGTAAGGTTAGATTTGATTGTTAGATCGTTTGATGACGTATCGAAACAAAACCCCAGACCAATGTGTATCTTACGTTGAACATTGTTGCTTTGTAACTAATGACTTTATAATAATCCAGTTTATTTTACAGTAATGATCGATATCACCGTGATTTACCTAATTTGTCCCTTTACTAAGCAAAGGTATCCTCTTTTTTATATTTGTATAGTTAGCAGAAATGTTTCGTGTGTTGGTTTCCTTAACTGGCAAGCAATCTTATTTACAGCTGTTTGTAATTAGTTATTATATTGTTAAATAAAATGCTATTTATATTTAAGTTAATTAATAAATTAATGTTCCTAAAACATATATACACAAATGTTTACTAGACCATCATAATATTTTCTTATAATTAAACACTGATGGTGTTCTTGGGTCGATTCGATTTTGGTCACGGAGATATCTTTTTGATTTTTGACTATCTGAGCAGGATATATTATGTCTGCATAGATACAGAAACGCTCACTCGTCGTCTGTTTCTCTAGTCAAATGTGAAAAACTTCAGTTCACAAATATTGTTTCTCGGTTGGGAATCGAACTGGGGACCACTAGCCAGGTACTCTTACCACTACGCCATTTAAGGACACGTAGTATATAACGTACAACGCACCCACATCCAGATGCAGGTGCTTATTAGCCCTTCAGTCATTAATTATCATCAGATACTATATAATAGATAACCATCAATGACTGCTGGAAATCCTGCCGCGGACCTGTAATACAGTAGTCAGGTAATCTGACCACTACGCTACGCGGTTTAACTACAAATACTAAAATTAATTTTATCTCAAGAGGTATTAACTACTAGCTTAGATAATTTTTTTAAGAGATAACACAGTCTATCAAAGGTACCGTATGCAACAGACATCAATATACACCCGACATAAAGAATGTAGAAAATGCCAGCAGTCTGGTTCTGGTTATTCGAGAGTAGTTTTGTATTCAACAGGTTTATATTAGAGAATGGTACTATTAGTACCAACGCTGAACCGTTTTCTTGCTATCGTCGATAAAAGCGAGTATAAATCATAGATATTGCTTTACTTTGTTAAGTATCTTTACTGTCAAGTGTCCTTTATCAAAGATTTTTATTATACACAATAAATCTTATGTGATATATAAATTATACTATTAAAAGTATCTCCATCAAATCTTAAGATATTATAGAATATGACGAGAAGGTCGAGATGGAGTGACGGATTTTAAGGTGACCGAGCGTTAGGGTGCTCAGTCTAGTGCTTTCTAATGGGGTAGCTAATACAAGGGTTGAGGGAGCCTCAACTTAGACTGTTGCCCAGTTCCCGTAAGTAAACTGATTCGAGGTTCACTCTAGGGCCGAACCACGGCTGTTGCGGAACCACTCGACCAGTTGCTTCTAACGGAATAATGTTAACAGTATTAAGGATAAGTTATAGGATAAGTACCACATCGGAATGCGTTGACACTGGAGAAGAAGTGGTGCAAGAAAACTAAAACTACTTGATGGTATTGGATAGTGGCAATCGTTTCCTCAAAACCAGAAAAACGGGTTATGCAACAGGACGTAGCGGATGGACTAGCTTAAGAGCTGGTGCGCGTGGGGGTTTGATCGCAGCCCATTTTGGCTTTGCAGCCTTAGGGCAGCTAAACTAATTGTCTATATGGCTCTTTTAGTTACAGAGGACCCATGAGAGAGGGCCAAAGGTGGCCAAAAGGGTTTTGTCCTTTAGTCTGAGACAATCTATGTTTGATTGTCCATAAAATTGGCACCTATGGTTCTGTTCGGGAGGACCGTTTTTATGGGGTAACTGATACATAGATACCCGACAGGTGGCAGCAGGTTTTCAGGTTGAAGACCTGTTTGATAGGGCTACAGTTAAATATATATAATATGTTATCTAACGCTCGAGGGTGGCTACCCAAGGCCAGTTGGTTATCGATTCCTTCCCTTTTCCAGAACGGGACTGTACGGAGTTCACCCTACACTAGCTTCAGTAACACCGTCACAGTTTACAGGTGGCTTAGAATAGTAAATATAAAGGTGATAATCACAGTAGATATAGCTTTCTCGAACAACCTTTATTTAATTAATTAATTCATTGATTAATTCTTTTTGTCCCTTAAATAAGGCTTACAATGCCAGACTTAATGTCTAGTGGCATTCTCTTTTACTCAACCCTGGGTGATTGAAAGAATATGTTGGAAGGCGTAAAATAAAAAAGTGATTTAACGATAAAAATATCAATTTGGAAATATACATAATTCGTACATAACATAATTAATATATAAGTATACATATAAATAAAAATACATAAATACACATACATCCACGTAAACACATATGCAGGTATATAAATACTTATAAACAAATACCACGGGAAAATATTTTAATTAAAAATTTTATTTGCCTTCAAATAATGTAAAAAGTTTACAAGGAATTTTCTTGACATCATCCAGAAGGGGGTTCCCGAGGTAAGTACAGTAGAGTACAGTACAGGACTGTGAAAGACGAAGGCAATGGTATGGAGTACTAATTCACGTTCTATTTAAAGACCGAGATACACGGTCAAGTGATGAATGTAGAAATTGGTACACATCTTTAAGATAAGATGGATTCTTTATTGGAGAGATTTGAATTTGGATGTCAAATAGAGAACAAGCAAAATTATGTAATAAATATAATTATATAAATATAATGTCGAATGGAGAGCCTATTGAGTTGTGACAGATGAAGGAAATGTGATCGTACTTACGTAAGATAAAAATAAATCTTATGGAATTATTTAAAAGGCGCTTCAACTTGATAAGAAGATTTGCTATATTAATATAAAAATTCTAATTATCCAATACGGATTTAAATTCGCACTTGGACAAGACATTTTGATGCATACAGAATGCAGTGATAATTAATAAATAAATTTATTAATGAACTTTATTGTAATCAATCATGGAATAAAAATGATGTAGTGAATAATTTTGAAAAAAACTACATTGTTATATCGTAGTATTGGATTCACTAATATAAAGTCCAGAAATATATATTTTTTTATTATTTAAACAGTGTATTTTATGAATGTAAAACCGTCACGTTTCTTTACGTTATATTATTGCAGCTATGTTCAGAATAGAGTTAGCTATACCTACGATGGTTAATAAGAATTGCCTTTTAAAGTTATTCCATTGTATGTGATCTGTGCCACTTTAAAAGATGGCTACGGCGTGTTTTCACGTTACATAATTATTTAAAGCATGTTCTTCTGTGTTTTCGCATTGAATAGTGATACTTAGGAAGTATGACTTAGCAGAGCAATTAGCAATATTGCTGAAAAATAGTTTTATGCATGTGAAGGAGTTTTATAAATAATTCGCGAAAAGGTACACCAACAATCATTTGTTTGTTACAATTTACTTTAATTATTTTTGGTTTATATTACGTTCAGCATTGAAGTGTTGAACGTAACGTGTGAAGTTTATGAAGCAACTTGTACAAGCAGAGAAATAAAAAACTTCATTTTAAACATGGCCAAACTCCAAGTGAAGTAACATGATTATCTGTTATAAATGGTCTTCCAGTGAGTTTTCAGTGGTTTAATATGAAAATATGAATATAAGGTCCTTGCATATGAATGCGAGTAATATGGAAAAAGTTGAAAACGACTTTTTTTTATGAAATTATATATTTAATCAATCAAAGTATGTACCATTATTAACTATGCACTTTCGCCATTTAATAGGTAGTACATAGGCAAGCGAGAATCAATAAAACATTTGAAGGCAGTTTGGACTGCCACATCAGAATTGATTTTTTTTCTTCACAAGAAATTATCCAAATTCCAAAAAAGTAGTAATCTGTTGGAGTAAGGTCAGTTGTTTAACGGTTAGCTTTTTCATCATGGTTTGCAATTATTGATAATACAGATCTGCCGTAGTCCTCTCGCCAGAACTTAGGAAGCTGTTGTGTGTGACACCAGCACTGGTTCACTAAACACTCACAACTACCTTATTCTGTGTCCACTTTCGCTAGGGACAGGATTTTACCGGTTCTCCTGGATTCAACCACTGTGATGAGCGTTTCCGATTGTCGTTCAATACCCATTTTTCATCACAAGTAACGATGCGATTCGAAATTCCCTTACTGTGTTGTCTCCGTTACTGTGATGCATGAGTGATATGCGTGTTTGTTAGTGTTCTTTACTCAATTCATGCGGTACATATTTTTTCGCTTTTCCAACTTGTTTCAAGTGAATCACAATTATTTTGTCACTCTCCTCGAAGTCTGCCTTTAACTCTGACGTGGTTTGCGATGGATCCGCTTCCACGATCACCTTTAATTCTTCATTGTCAACTTGGGTCTCCGGCCGTCCGCGGGTTATGTACTAGAGGACACAATCTCCAGAACAAACACGTTGGAACCAAAAACGTGCCATGCTTTCTTTTACAGTTGCTTCCTCATATATACCATTAATCCTTCGAGCTGTTTCTGCAGCGCTGGTGTTACGGTGGGACTCATATTCGTAAATAATGCGATATTTCAAGTTTTCCATTTTGTTAAAAGAAGGATGTCGAAGAAAAAACAAAATAAATCGAATGAATTCGAAACACGAATAGACAAGGCTAAATTAGAAATACATTTTAATTTGGAATGCTGGAAAACCAAACGCCAGATTATTAGAGTGACAACGCATCTGCATTATGATGCCTTGTCAAGGATGAATCTAGATGTCATGGGCCGCAGGAATCATTTGCCATCACACGAATTGTGTGCTCGTTTGTTACTCTCATTGATATAAAAAAAATACAGATCTTTATTACATATTTAACCTTTATTATATATTTGTACATTATTGGGGCCACAAAAACGAGTTGGCGGTTGGTAATTAGATTTGTTGGTATGACATGATTCCATCAATCATACAATCATGTTTTAAACCTTATCGCTATGGTAAAAGCCTAGACATCTTCCTGAGTGACTTCGTTCTTTTTCTTTTTTAAACTTTTTTTTGACAATTTTATGATATTTATTTTCAGTCTCCATGAGGTGGAATGCCTTGTGCCTGAACCGTTATCAAATCTTTTACGCTAGCGTATATTGTCAGTCAGCGTGGTTTTTCCCGGTCGTAACTTATTCCTTCTACAGTTAATTTGAAGCCGCGGCTTGGTTCTACTGCGTAAAAACTGTTAGTTTTGGGTAAGTTTAAGATAAATTTAAAACCACTGATGAAATATATTATCTATAATATTTTTACAATTGTTTTAATCCTTTTATAACATACGTATACCTGCTATAAAATTTGATTGATGATTATTAACAACCATAAAAATGATTAATTACATCAATAAAAGCGTTAACTTGTCAAATGGAAGGAGATTTTCTAACGTATAAAAGAGAAGTAAAGTATATACGAGCCTATGTACTCGTATATAAATCCCACTACTGAACATAAGTCCAGAATGTGTTGGAGCATCGTCTGCCACACAGCACCGCTGCGGATTGGCGGACTTCATGTCTTCGAAATACTTTCTTATCCCAAACGTACGCCAATATATTGAATAATTGACCATGAACAAATAATATGTCAGCCATTATAAAGTGTAGTAAATAGAGGCAGTTAGAGTTTATATCGTTTAATAAATAGTTTAAGTTAATTGTGTTGCCAATCAATGAAATTGTATCTCATTATTGGAACTTCTACCGTTTCATCGGACAACATCGTAAAGTGGTGACCGTCACAACGCTAATAGCTTATTTATTACATTAATAATTGGAAAATATCAAGTATGGCTTGATAAAAATAAGGCGTCAATCAAAGAGCAAGTTTATTCGATATACCAAATCGACAAATAGTGCATAGTATAATAATTGAAGCAAATAATCATTATGATGTAGCCTTATCAATTAAGATTATCATTTAAAAACCCAGCCGTTCGTATCTTTCTTTCAGTGTTGACTATGAAATCCGTGCATAACGTAGAGGAGCTGTCGTAATCCTATTTGTTTCATAAATTGTCAAAGATGTTAAATATTTAACTTGAACTGGCGTAAAAACGTTCCGGTTTGCGTGTCGACGGCGTATCTAGTAAGTATCAAGTGACTCGACTGCTGTGCGTTTTTTTTTTCGTGATTTATTGACTAATATTGTCGCGTGCTCGTTGCCAGAAGTTTGAATAGGCATTTGATAGAAATAGGTTATCGACATTTGTTTACTGTGATCGATGCACTTTAAGTTTATCAATTTATGTATAGACATTTTTATTTGCATTGTTGTTATTGAACAAAGGGATAAGTAACAATCACACAAGTTTGTTTGTGTTACACTTAATAATAGATATACAGTTCTCCCATGTAGATACACGGTAAAATATCTGTATTAATACTATAATTAAAATGATTCGCGTAATATTGTATTCATAGTTCATATGACGGTTTTGTATAAATGTATGTTTACAATACCTAATCGTATCAATGGATAGAAAATGTCCATAAATGAATTTTAAAAATCTTAAAATTTCTTGATATTGTATAAAGTATATTCAATTTTGAGCAAATAATGAAATAATTTTGTTTGAATGTTATATTTATAATTGAAAATCTATTCCTAATATAGATTAAATTTAAAGCAAGAAGTTTTATGAGAAGAGAAAACCAAACCAGTATGTGGGTCGGCTGTTATATTTCGAGTTATTTTTCAATATAGAATGTAGTATTTCTTTATTCTTTAGATTTTTAAGTTATCAAGTACACTTAATTGACCTCTTCAATGAAAATATTAAATATTAATGTTTTCCTTATAGTTTTATCACATTTTCCTCATTATTTTTTCTGTTTAACGGTATTTACTGGTAATTGAATATTTCTGATTTTATATTTTTTAATAAAAATATTATTTAATAAAATGAACCGTGAGTGACCGGGTATATAGGTTTTGTTAATTACAATTAATCAGCAATTAAATAAACACGTATCACGTAATGGAAACAATCATTAGAATATTTTCATTCATTATAATTAATTATGATTTCAAATATTTAGGAAGAAGTATTTGGACACATAAAATTTAATCAATCTTCATCATACTCCAAAACATGATATTTAAAACCTATAACGTTTCTGTACAAATGATAGCTTGACATTTTCTCTTAAATAACTGGTAAAGTAAAAGAATTTTAACGAAAAATATCATTTACGTGTTAAATTTATGACACTTATGTCCCCCTGACAACGATAACTTCAGCTTCAGCTTCATCTAACGGCAAAAGATCTCTGCAACCGATAATCTCCATCCATCCCCAACCAAGATATGCATGTATTGTCAACGCTTATCACTCATATAAAATGCCTCACTGTAACTAATTGGGTCTCCGAAACCGTAAACATACTATGAGAAACACCTCTAATTGTCCAATAAACCATACCAAAAAACCAGCATTGTCCTGCCATTTCTCATATATTATTTCTTTATAATATGTGGACGTGTTCCTCCTCGATCGATTAAACTCATATGCTGTACTAAAAGTACTATAAGTCGATAGATACAGGTGTCTCGGGATCATGTTTTGTGGTTATCTACATATGTTCAACAGTGGACTATGGACAGGCGATTTATGATGATTGCTGAAATAAGGATTATTCGATTTACACACGACCACACTGTTATAAACGTTTTCTGTATTAATTAGATAACAAAATAAAGAATATCAAAAGCCATTTAGTTTCTATAACTATCACCAATCATTACATTTTTTACGCTGCTGATTTTGGTATAAGGTATTCAAATTATCAATTATTATTACTTTATACAAGGGGATCAATTTATGATATATATATATTATATTATGTATTCACTTACATTATCTTTGTGAACTGCAATTAAATTTAGTATAAACAAAATTTTTGTGATATTATTATTATTAAACATCGGTATAGGAAAGTAGGCGACGAGTGAATAAGTGACATTACGGTACTCAATTATTCCCTGCATTGTTGATGTTCTGGTAATAACCTGAGGATATAAGCCTTGGTCAAAATCAAAACCAGGACAAGCTCACTATTTCACCACCATTTCTATTTCCCCAATAATAGGTTAATAAAATACATAAATGGAGTCTTCCACCAGACCAAATTTAACCGCACTAAATTCTAATCTGAATCTACTTCTCTATCTACTTTATTGTTGTTGGTGTATGAATAATACTATTTTCTTTACAGTTCCGAGCAAACCAGAGAAGAAAGTAATTCAAAATGTATAGGGCAGCATCCATTATTGTATGCACAATTTTTGCCCTATGTACTACACATGTGGCTGCAATCGAAGAATTCAGTAAGTGCTTTAATTAATTACATAATAATTAGCCTATAAGCTCTAAGTGTATATGCGTGTTCGTGTATGGATGCGTCTTTGCGTGGAGAAAATTAAATAGATGTAAAATTTATAAAAGATTCTAAAAATTATTTAAATTTCATATATTACCCAAATGTTTAATGGTTTGTATATAGATACACTACACACACTTCCTATGAAGTCACCATTTTATTACTAGTTTCTATCTGGTAAGGGAAGAAACAATTGATCTGAGGAATAAGACACTTGATCGCCCAGAGGCAATGGTCCATTATAAGGAATCAATCGCTGAAGATTGTGGAAGCTGTTGATACTGAATCTACAGCTAAGTTAACAGTAGCTATCGATTTTAGCATCAAAACAATAATTTTAAATCACTTAAGAAGCAATATGCCGTTTAAAAGTTCTTAGGAGTTTATTGGGTCCCGGGAATGAATAAAATAACCACGAGCACAACGATGTTTTGAAAGCATGCGCGAATACTTTCATAAATTGATATAAAAAATAAAGGAGAAAAAATACTTTAGACCTTTGCGTACTAATCGGAAATTTCATAAATTACAACCTATTATTTACACTTTAAAGGTAGTCTAAAGTGTCGCCTTATCTGTGATTATTTGCGATGAAAACGCTTAGCTTCCTTGTTATGTAACAGACGTAAGATTCGCTACTTGAGATGTTCGATTATGTATATGAAAGAAAAATGTTATTTATTTTTAAAGGTTCTTTCTATTTGCAAATCAAAGATCAAGAAAGTAGAGAACCAATTACACAAAAACATAAAGAATATTATCTTAAGTTCGTCAATTAAGGCAATCAGTATTTTTCAGTATCTGCAATATTTTTCAGATCTGCTATAATATTATTCAGTATCCACCTATTTTATATTAGAATTAATACTGATATTTAATTGTTAATAAAACATCGAGTTATTTTATATACATCATTCTTATCTAGTGTAAGTGACATGAAATAAAATCTATAACGTTATCGCAAATACCCATGTGTTTACTAAACGTTCCAAAAATCGATTCCAACAACACGAGCGCAAACAAGATTACTGATTTATATAGGTTGGAGCGGTATTGAAAGCTCGCTTGAAAGTTAATTGAACTTATATACACATAATATTATCCAAAATACATTTAGACACTCATCTATTTGTTATACGTTTGATCGAGACTTTCTAAAACATACGTTATAATTTTATTATTTTGTTTGCTACGTTCAAAATACAAAGCATATTAGATTCAATTCCTTATATGAATATGGTAGATGTTGCGGTGCACGTTTTTAATTTTATCTATATCGATATAGATTCAACAAGTGACACGGTATACGTGCCAATAGTCAACAATAATGGTGAGACGGTGTACATCACTGAGGAGCTGATGAGAAAACTCGATGAGGAGTGGGTAACATGGCACTGGACGCCTTGGTTACGAACCAGGACCGAGATCTCACAAAATATGATCAGGGAGGTGGAATGCGTTGCAAGGGATTCAATCGAAAGTTTTCCCGATGATATATTTACGGGTGAGTGTTAAGAAAAATAATCACAGTAACCAAACCTTTACTTACTACTACTATAAATAGTTACAGTTTGTAGATTTATCATATAATTATGTAAATTTATTGTTATATTATCCTAAAATCACATATGTTTTGTATCATTCATTTTTCTTCTCATTAAGATATATATATGTATTCGACCAGGTCGAAGAATAAGCTTGAACCAATCAAATGCCTTAGTATGTTTAGTTTTAGTAGAAACATAATATAGTAGACGTAAATAATTCTTTTTCATTTTTAAACTTTATGTTTAATGTCTCTTGTTTATTTTGCCAGAGATTTAAACTGCGAACCTTACCTAACCTTACAATTTTTAATGTTTTCAGATGAACAACTTCGTCAGGGTGCGTTCATGTTATATGTGATATTTGGAATCTGCTGTTTCATAATCTTGGCGATTATTTGCAATGATTACTTTATTCCGTGTGTAGAATTAATATGCGAGGATTTAAAGATACCCCAGGTTTGTACTTGATATAATTAAAACAATTTAAATGTCAATTCAGTACATTGCATTAGCAAGCAATAGCAAAGCAAGCTTCATAGAGAATATTGCTTTATTTGACTGATATTCATGTGTATGGATTGAACGTCCAAAATAGATTGACAATTAATAGCGAGAAGACTGTAGAGTATTTTTAGCTTTATTTTTTTTCATATTCAAAATATCTTTTTATATTTACTTCTTAGACATGTGTGACCCACGATAGTTTCCTTCATGGCTTTTTTATTTTTTAATAATTAAATCGAAACTACATTACAAATTAGAATAAGCTGCGACAATGTATATAACAAAATTATATGAAAGTTCAAAATTTCAGACATATAATGCTAAAAAAACAAACGCTGTTTATTAAGGGTTATTATAATATTTATGATTATTCAAATGATGAAATTGTTCTTTCGGGCTCTTTCAAATAATTTAAAAATGTGTTATAAGCATGCGATATTTGAAAAATATATTCTTATATAGATAAATTCACTTAAATTTGTAATATGTATGGTGTAGATGTGTTTTTTTGAAAAAAAAAATATTCCCAATGTGAAAGAAACTATTCACCGGTTCCTCTCAGGCTCGAGACTTTATTCCGAACCGGTAGTAGTATTTGTAATGCTTGAAATTGAAAGAATGAAGACATTAATTTGTAGTTTCGGATGTGGATGTTTTTTAAACGCCAGTGATTAAAGTTTAGTTTTTATGATTTATTGTTAATATTTATAACACTAATAATTTTTATGGGTCCTCGTGTAAATATTCCATTTTACTGTCGACTGACGTAAAGAAGATTGAATATTTAGACGTATATATTCTGCTCAATTGCCATCTGGTACTTATGGTATCGGCGGACTACGTAATATTTAGTTATTAGTTTTAGTGTTTTAATAAAAAGTTATCAAGATTATAATTTCCACAGAACGTTGCGGCAGCTACGTTCATGTCGGTAGCTACTTCATGTCCTGAATTCTTCGTCAATGTGATTTCGACCTTTCTGACTGGGTCGGACATGGGTGTCGGAACAATAATTGGGTCAGGAATTTTCAACGCACTCGGCGTAGCGGCGATTGGAGGTCTAGCAGCTTCAACTGTAAACATTAATTATTATAACAAAATTACTTTTTAAGCTTACACTGTTATGAATTGTTGTAAACTGTTTAATTTTTTTTTACTTCTTAAAGCTACTTCTAAATTCATAAATAGCTTAATTCAATACAAGATATTCAAGCAATTAATAGGTAGTTAATCTAAATTCAGAAAATAAAATATTCTAACTTTATAATTTATAACTGCAATAATACGTTAAAAGTAGTTTTGTAACCATAGTTTAAGAAGATTGTCAATTGTAGCAAAGAAATTTTAATCGAACTCTGAAAATTGTTTGTTGACAAAGTTTATCTTAAAAATGATTACGGAACAATATTCTTAGCCTTATAGTTAGCTTCTTAGCCTTAAAGTTATTCATAACTTTGTTTTCTGTATTTTTAGCCTATTTCAATTGAGCAACGTCCAGTGACTAGAGACGTGATCATATACATATGCAACGTAACAGCACTGGTGGTTATAGTTTGGGATGGTCGGATAGAGTGGTACGAAGCATTAGTACTTGCCATCTTATATGTTATCTACTTCATAGTAATGTTTAATAGCATTAGGATATTCACAATTTACGATAAAATTGTTAAAAGGATAAAACGGGATCAAACGTCACGTAAGTAAAGATTTCTTGTCTGTTTAAAAAATATTTACATCATCACTCATAAATATTAATGGAGTAGAGGATTGCTTTTTATGCTTTAAATTTATCTTAAGTTATATGTTATAAAATACCAATTTTTAAAAAAAAATATGAAGATCAAAAACACGGATTATATAGGGTGGGCCAAGAATTCGTTAAAATTTAAATCTAACACCCCACGCAAACAAATACCGCACGGGGTGAGGGGAGGGGGTCTTGCCGCTAGGTTGTTTCTCGGAAATTTATCACCAATGGATCGCTTCACGGTGCCGCAGCGCGCTTTTTGTGTGAAACAATTAATTTAAACAATAGTTCGTTCAATACTGTGAAATTTAAAAAAAAAATAAGTCCGTGTCCGAGTGTTCCTTTAATAAAGAAATGGGAGAAGAAGTTTGAAGAGACGGGATCTACACTAAATTTGAAGCAAACCAGTGGCCCACGGACTTCTCGGAGCAAAGAGAACGCAGCAAGTTTCCGCTTCTGTTCAACGTGATCAAGATTTATCGACTCGCTTCGGCTGAATTAGGATTATCCCGCACATCATTACGCCGTATTTTGAAATTATATTTGAAACTACATACATATAAGATCCAGATAGTGCACGAACTAAAGCATAATGATTTAAATTTCAGCAAGTCATATGCCGAAACAATGTTAGATCGATTCAGTAATGTTGACAATCTTTTGTTTTCGGACTAAGCCCATTTCCACCTCAACGGACATGTAAACAAAGAGAATTGCAGGTATTGGAGCAGCGAAAATCCTAAAGCTAAACACGAGAGGCCACTTCATTCTCCCAAGGTATGGGCTGCAATTTCAGCAAGAGGAATCATTGGACCCTATTTTTTCGAAGATTCTCGCGGCCGTTCGGTTACTGTTAATTCTGCTGAGTATGTGAAAATGTTATATATACGGGAGTTCTTGTCACCAACGCTCCTGGAAATTGCTGGCTTCAATCGTAACACATGGTTTCAGTAAGATGGAGCCACTTGTCACATATCCAACGAGTCCTTGCCGATGGTTAAATAAATGTTCCCGAAAAAGTTGATTTCCAGACGATAGAAGATATTATTTTTAAAACATAAATTCCAATTAATTAGCTTTCTTGTAAATAAACAATTTTTAAAATATTTCAAATGGTTTTTCTATACGATTTTTTTCAAATGTTAACTAGTTCGTGGCCCACCCTCAAAAAGGGGTACGCTTATAAATAGCATTTTTATTTTATTGAAGTTTACTATTTAAAACACTGAAATATAACGGATAAAAAAGTATATTAGTTTTATTTGAAACATTTGAGTTGACATAATTATTGGCTTTATTTTACAGATATTGTAACAAGTGAGAATAAGCCCGAAGATGGCATTGATAATAAGGCATTTAATAACACTGAGGTAGTAATTAATAATATTCCAAATCCTGAAAAAGGTGGTGTAGTTGAAAAAGGTATCTATTATATGAGTCATAATTTCAATCTAGTAAATATATTTGCTTCCGAAAATAAACACCCCAAACAAAGCGTTGAAAATTGTCTTACGACACTTTTTTGACGATTTTCCATTTTGAGGCTAAGATGTAATTTTAAAATTTTAGCCGAGGAATATGAAAAGCCCGAAAAAAGTTTATGGAGATATCCTCGAGAAAATTCATTGCTATACAGAATTTGGTGGGTGTGTAGTTGGCCACTAAAGTTGATCCTTACTTTAACTATACCTTTACCCACAAAGCATAGAAAACTATACCCTCTGGCCTTTATTATATGCATCGTTTGGATTGGTGTCAATTCTTATTTTGTCTCGTGGAGTATGACCGTCATTGGTAAGTTGAAAAATTTCTTTTAAACCTATTTTACTCTTTATTTATATTATATATCGAAAATTTCAAGCAAAACTATAATAATAATAATATATATATAACGTCACTTTACTTTTTATTAATATCGTCAGCCTTATAACTTGAATGTTTTAGGTCACACATTTTTTATACCGGATTCCGTGATGGGGATGACATTCTTGGCCTTCGGTGGCTGTTTGCCCGAAGCCTGTTCAATATTCATAATGTCGAGGAGAGGTGTGTATTATGATATTTAATAGAAAAAAAAAATATATAAGTTGTTTTCTTTTAAATTGTGTAATAGCGAATGTTGTTATCTAGCCAATTGTTAAGAACTGTTGCGATTTGTGTTATATCAAGTGTTATTGATTATGAAGTGTACTTGAATTTGGAATATGTAAACCTCAATAGCAACAGCGAATTATCACGATTATGGTGTGTTATCTTCATGTCTAATATGCATAAATTATCGATACCTAGGTTGTGTGACTAGTAAACATATCGATTGTGTTAGACTTGACTTGTGAAAAATATTATTCATTGTTAATCTATGCGATGTAATTGATTGTGATCATATACTCGTAGTTTACTCCTGATATTGATAGTCCGCATGCTTACGTATCTTAATGTAGAAAATGAGCTGCGTAAGCATTAGTTTTATTGTTCTATCTATGTATTCTAAGAGGCATATGATTTAATAATATATTTTATTAGCCAGAAACGCACTTGCATATAATTTACATAAAGTAACTGGAACATTATTTTTCATGAATTTCATTTCAATGATATTTCTTTTTGGCATCATAATATATTAATAGTAGTATTACTATTATATTGGTTAAGTATTGTAAAGTTTTAAGTCGCTTTTCCAAAGTACCGTACTCCTAAATTTCTTTTTCTAATCAATCAGTCTTAATCAGCTATTGTTACGACTAGAATTAGTTTTATTTTACCATACTCGTAACTCTTAGCTGATTAGCGGGAAATATCTTTCAAATCACCGATGTCTCTATAGATGTCCTTCTAAATCGCGACCTTGACAATTCATTTGCGTAATACTTAGGTCATAGTAATTCCTCTGAATTAAAATGAAAAACTTTTAGATTTTGATAGTTAAGACCTATAGATATTTATGATACATTTATTATTTTTCGAAGCATATGCCCTCACTATTAATACTTTTATTGCATTCGTTGGGCCATTGTGTAAAGCAGTGGACCCAGTCTCCGGTAGAGACCTCTTCGATGACTTCCTGGAACCTATTCTCCTCCCCTTTTGGGCTTGTAAATCGTAAACCTCTAATCAGTTTCACATCTGAAGCCCTCAGATACGCATTCTTTATGTATAATATATATATATACATAAAGAAATGAATATATATATATTCATTTCTTTATGTACGGGCGCATTATCGTAGTGAAGAACGACATTGGTGCTAGGAACTTTTCACGAACTTTTTCTCAAGTTTCTTTCTTCTGAGCAAGCTTGTTTTCGCACCAATCTGTAGTTTGTCAGTTTGCAGTCCTATGGGTTTTGGAGCGGCATTGTTATGTAATGTTCTGATTTGCCTAAAAAAGGACCACAACAATGCAAGCAACCTTCTTTTTGTGCTTCGACTTTCGTTCGTAAGTCTTCAAAAAAAAGACCCATTCTGCCGATTAGGTTTTTCAAATTCAAGTGGTCAAATTTAGGTGGTTCAAATTAGTATATCCATTTCATCACCTGTCACGATGTTATAGACTGCCCATGACTATCCACCCATATATCCATAAACTTTTTTAATCATTTGACGGCACCCCTCAATCCTTTGGATACACATGCACGATTGATTTTTTTTGTAATAGCAACAAGGGCTACAATGCAGAAACAAATAACAGTCTCGCAAATGAAAAAGTAACATGTTCCCAGAGAATTCCATTTTTCCAAAATTGCTTTTTTGACCATATCGTGGTGTGCCATAAATGTTATATTTATATTGTAGTAAATTATATCTTTATACATTTATTCAATTAAAATAAATGTGTTATTTTATTGTATGAAAAGTTAAAGTGCAGTTTTTGTTTACAGGTGAAGGAGGAATAGGAGTTTCCAACGCTTTGGGAGCAAATTCTTTAGCCATCCTGTTCGCTCTTGGTATTCCTTGGCTTATCAAGACCTTAACCCTACTAGCACAAGATGCAGAAAGCTCTGTTGTTTACATAAACTCCGCCGGTATCGGATATGTGGCGGGGTCCCTATTAGTAGCAGTCATTAGCTTGTACGTTACGCTTTTCTTCGGAAAGTTTGAGTTGAAGAAAATAGTCGGCTGGGTGTTAATTGTCCTTTACGCTATATTTATTACGTTCGCTATCCTTGTCGAGGTTGGAATTATCGTTGATAGAGGCGCGGAATTCTGCTGATTGTAATGAATACAATTATTTGCTTCAGTTTTCAGCATTTATATCATTACTAATAAAAATGATGTGAAGCAAGTTTTAAAAATGTATAGTTAATGGTTTTGCTCTATCACCGATTCACTTTTACAATTGTCGTTGTTAGGTTTGTAGTGTTAAATTTTTGTATAAATTATTGTTGAAATAAGTATTTTATTCTGAAAATGTGATAGTTATATTGTATAGATTTAGTTTAAAATAGAATATATTAATTGTTATATGTTCAGAAATATATACATATATATATATATATATATATATATATATATATATATATATATATCATTCATGAACTACCATAAATTAGATGTCTTTCATAATAATAGACCAGTGCACGTTTATGAAGTACAATGATATATTATAGAATTTATTAAATATTTAATTTTATTGACAGTTGGTTTTGGTGCTTAAAACAATGATTAAAGAACTGCGGGATAAAGATAAAAGTGATATTTTAAATATTTATCATTTAAGTACAGATATCTAAATATAATTTATTGGTTTAGAGTAATTGATTAAAGTAATCCTCCTAGGGTTACTGCATTGGATCTGATTACAGGTTAAATGAAAAACATAATCTTAATGGAATAAATGTTGCCGACTTTAAAATGAAGTTATTTTTTAGGTCAACCTTGACTTAAATTATATTGAAACGTTAAGAATACTAGAAATAAGTTTTTTACGTTCCATATCTATTAACGTTGTTTATGGTGCTATACCGATGCGCCAATTATTCTATCTTTTATCCTCTCCATATCCTCATCATCCAACAGTTCCCTGCAAACATAGAAATATAATAATCACAGAGTAATTAGTAAGCCTTATAAATAATATACTTTTACTACTAAAAACAAATACAGACGCCGCAGTGGGCGTGGTTTAAAAACTCATTGTCTAGCACACGCGATATTATTTTTATTACAGATAAGTGTCTTTTGTATAAACTACTTTTAATAATATTTTATACTACATATTGTAACCATGGTGTCATCATTCATAATAAGTCGCCAAAAATGATTCGTGATTGTTCCTTGAAGCAGATGTTAAATATATGTACAATGTGTAAGTAAATTTAACATCTGCTCTCAAATATATTTACTCTTTTCCGATAGAAGCAACTCTTTGAGTTGTAATGTTCTGGTCGATTTAAACCACGGCGATATATTATAGTTTATAACTATAGATGGTATCCGCTGTGCAGAATATATTATACACGTAGAGACGAAAGCATTTACGCAAATACAGATGCACTTACTCGCTGTCCTCTTTCCTAGTCCGATGTAAGTAATACATGAGCATAAGACCGGAGACAGGTTTATACATGTTTACGATCTTCAGACCGATCTCCGATCTTATTGCACTATTAATATTTATAATGTATAAAGGATATGTGACATAGATAACGTACATCTAAATCTGACAAACAACAATTTGTTATACACAAACATTGTTACACGGCTTATAATTGAACTCATGGCCGCGTCGCAGCACCTGCGCACTGTAACTGCAACGAGTGTTCATTGATAATAAATGTAAAAAAACGCAAGAGTATATAAAATAAGTTGACTTATCCAAAGTAGTATAGTGTTCTGGAATAGATTACCATTTCACCGTGAAATAAAAAATAGCATTATTTATTGTGTAGCCAGCGAAACTCACTTTTTACATATAACTACTGGATGTGGTGTAATTAGCAAAGCGGACATCCCATCACGTACAAGCCACTTGCTTGTCGAGGGAACATTTTCATTCTTAATATATATAATTTTATATATATATATATATATATATATATGTATGTATATATCTCTCCTCCCCGAACTGGCCCGCCGCCAATATTGTTTCACACGTATCGCCCCACTTTCCGAAAACAAAAAAAAAGGTCAGTCACAGTTTGCTCTCACCAACGCCCGTTTTGTTCTTCGCTACGGTGTATCTGCTACTCACTTCCGCGTAACGATGAAGTGAAACGCCTAGACGTTTTTAATTTTATCACGAAATAATCTTTTAAAAGGATCCCAAGTGTGTATTGACAATGAAAGAGGACATTTTGAGCAATTGTTTAAATACTTGTAGGATTTGTAAATAATATTATAAAGAAGTAAGTTAATTTGTAAATACACTAGTGTAAATAATTGCATCTATCTTTTAAAATCCATAAACATTGCTTACATGATTTCTGAAATAATTAATTTCATTATGATTATTGAGTACCTTTTGCTATTTAGAACCTGTCTAGCATATAAAGTATCTATAAGTAAACATTGTTTTATTGATTATGCTCCAAGGAGTTTGGCAAATATGATGAGAACACAAGTACGAATGGTAGGTTGTTCCAACAGGTAAAGATTGCAATTTAATCTTTATCTAGCCTAAAGTTTTTTGCATATTAACAATCTTTTACCGTTTTCTAGTTGTGTATTAAGGGAATTATTAAGGACTACTGCTTAAATAGTTCAAATCTTCGGGAGAAAGCAATCTTGAAGATTTTTGGTGTACAAATAATTATATTCATTTGTTTATTGGTGCGTTTTATTTAATGAAAGTAATTAATGTATTTTTCAGACTGTTTTACAGGGTGAATGCCTGACAATAATAACCTTGAATCGTTATAAAATATTGTTATATATTTGACCCGCGCGAGATCTAGTTTTAATAAGCCATTTTTGCTGCACTATTCAACAAAACAATACCTTTATCGATTTTTACGTTTATTTAAATCAAGTTGATTGTTAAGGGACGTATATACGTAGGACGTAAGGGTATTGAGTATGTACCTACTAGGTTAATGAATAACAGATAAATTAAATTATTTTTTTACTCAGAATTTATTGCTATAAATAAAAATATTTGTATAAATATTATCTTAGGGTAGACCGCTTAATACGAAATCAGGACAGAGGGACGTTAAATATAATATACTTTTTCTATATAAAATAACAAAAATAACCTTGAAACTAAATAGCTGCTCTGTGATGATACTTACGAAAAACAATAGTCTACGAGCTATGGTGGTATTACAAGACAATGTCAACAAACTTCAATAATAAATCATAATGGTCCATTCAATATATAGTTGTCATTCAATGTAAAATTGAAAATTTATCATACCCAGAAGTTTAGAAAAATTATGCACTCTCTTCGCTTTAGAGATGTACGTATATTAAATGAGAGAAAGAATAAAACTGTGTCACGTCCATCTAAAAATATATCAGAATTACGGTGCACGAACTACTTACAAAATCGGAAATTTTCCGTGAAGATAGACCAGACGTTTAGCGAACAAATAGATGTAAGGGAAGGAACACCTCACGGTTCTGTGTGTTCTCCCTTATTTTTACAAGTTATATAAATGATATAAGTAAATATATAAAAATTTCCACATGTTATCAATTCTCAGATGACACATGCTTTGTAATAGCAAATAAAGACCCGGATATAACTTTTCAACTTCTACAATCTGATTTAGATGCATTAATGCGATGGTGTCATGACGCTCGTTTAGATAAAAATTGCAATAAAACAAAATTATTGGTTATTAAAAGGCATATTTAAAACGAGATTTCTCTTCTATATTAGTGGCACATAATCACAAATGTCTGCATACCGCAAGTCGAGATCTTTGCATCTGCCTTAACATCGAGATTGTAGACACACAACGGTACCTAGGCTTAATTATTGATAGCAAATTTAACTGGGGTAACCATATTGATTTTGTCTGCAACAAATTAAGGTATTTTCTAGCAAATATAACTGTTTTAAAAGACCGTATACCATTTAAAGTAAAGCTAATGCTATATCACGCGTTGGCTGTATCCTATGTACAATATGGATTAGGTAGTTACGGTCGTACATATAAATCATACCTCGAACAAATTTACAGACTACAAGTTAAGATACTTAAAAAAATATATCATCTAAGATTAAAGAACAATTTCATAACGATGAGAAAATATATAGTATTGCACAAGTATGGCACTAGCACCTATAAAAATGAATGCTCTCATTTTAGTATTGCACTAGTATGGCACTAGCACCTATAAAAATGAATGCTCTCATTTTAGTATTGCACTAGTATGGCACTAGTACCTATAAAAATGAATGCTCTCATTTTAGTATTGCACTAGCATGGCACTAGCACCTATAAAAATGAATGCTCTTATTTTAGTATTGCACTAGTATGGCACTAGCACCTATAAAGATTAATGCTCTTATTTTAGTATTGCACAAGTATGGCACTAGCACCTATAAAAATGAATGCTCTCATTTTAGTATTGCACTAGTATGGCACTAGTACCTATAAAAATGAATGCTCTCATTTTAGTATTGCACTAGTATGGCACTAGTACCTATAAAAATGAATGCTCTCATTTTAGTATTGCACTAGTATGGCACTAGCACTTATAACAATGCGTTGATGTTGTAATGATATTATTCATTTAAACTTTTCAGTAATCATAAAAGGAACACTTTAACTCCAGCTGTCGGTAAATGGCCTTAGTAAAAATCGATTTAACAATAATCGTCTAAATGAAAGGTTGAACTCCATGTTTTATACATTAACTTTGACAATCATAGCTAATCATTTATGCATTAATGTACTTATATTTTATTTACCGCTTATTTACAAAAGTATAAATATTTAACTAATTCCTTTAAATATTTAAATTTATATATTACATATAGTTTAAGGATATTTCATAATTTTATTAAAAAATTGCTGCGTCAGATTGTCATAATGTATGTTTAACCACTTCTATCTTATTATTATTCTTATCTTTTTAACCATGCGGTTGGGCTTATAAAAGTCCTAACGCCTACATCTTGAGAAATGCAATTTACACGATTACAACACATTTGTGAAAGTTTTGAAGTAATTTTGTTCAGTTTATTTAGAGCGGAAATCAAAGAAAAACATGGAATCGCAATAATTCTGCATCGTAATAACTACGTACTTAACCAAGATATATCATCTCATCATATCTTAACGCTACTCCCTTTATATTTTACCAAAGTAGAGTTAAGTGTGAATAGTTACAAATGTAGTATACTGTTTTTTTTTTAATAGGTAAGTCATAAACGTATGTGAAGGTTTCAGTATATTGTAAAGGTCAGGCTGACAACCTGTTATTATAGATCGGTATTGTAGTTCATGTTTAGACCATGTAAACACTTTTATAAAGGAACGTCACATGCCTTTATCGATAGACAGGAAATATATTTAAGGAAATATATAAGGGTAAATGAATGTAAATATTATTTTATTAACCGACAAGAGTAAACTGTAAGACATTTTTTAAGAATTTGCATAATAAAGGATTTATATTATATGCATATATATGATGTATAAATCTTTTCATTTTAAAAACGTGCATTATTTACTTAAGAAATTTTAATTAATTAAATATGCCATAGGTATTAAACAAAGAATTATAGTAGAGAGTCATTTACTTTCAAATTGAAAAAGAAAGCTTTTATTTATATAAAAATTACTTTTTGCCTACTTTTCACGCATTTCTTGGTGAAAGGTTTGTGACGACTTGTAATATATGTTTCTTTTTTATTTTATCTAATGATTGTCTTGATATGTTTAAATCAATAAGGGAGAACAAAGATGTAGAGTTGCAAGAAGAAGGATGTAGTCAATTCCGCAGTGGTTAAATATAAGACACTCAATTATTCAAAAGCCCTGGGCTCGGAAACAACAGAACGCACTTAAGTAACTTGAGCGATATGAAACAGGAGGAGTAACTACATGGACCTCAAAAAAGTGGCAGAAGGTCAATTTAGGAAGAGAACGAGGCTCCTAACTCGCAACTTACGCCGTCGTTGACAAGTTTAGCCTTTAAGTTATTCAGTGATTATCCGATGGAGATTCTACATACGATAGAGCTACGCTGCATGTAGAAGCTAGTGTAGTTTAACAATCCTGTGTTTCGTTTGGTGATTACTTTACGAAATTTGATTAAAAATGAATGCAAGAGATATGGAGGAGTTGCTACACACTGCAGTATTATTAGGAAATGTAGACCAAGTTACTAGCAACAAGGTTTTTCTTCTCAGTCTTCAATAGTGACAACGTACGTTTGTTTTGAATATATTGTTATTGAGAATAAATTATAGATGTTCACGAGCCGCATGCATCACTTATCCATCAGTTGATCAGGCCAGACACGTAGAATTACCCCTTAATAAAAGAATTAAGGTTTGCAATTCATCAATTAAATTATTTAGAATCTATCCTCAATTATATTATTAAGAATCGTGCAAATAGTGGAAACAGCGTTCTGTTCCTTATTGAAATTTTAAATGTCACTGTACAGCTCAATATCGGATATGAGTATTTTATTTGGCAATACGAATTCTTATATTGAGATGGCAAAAATGGTCCAATTAATGTATACATAACGTTATTTTTATCTCGTACAACACGTATTGCAATTAATGAATTTTTAAAAATGAAAGGTGTATTTTACATGGACAACAATACTCACGCCCGTTCTGGCGTTGTAGACATGTATACGTAATCGGTATTCATCGTTTAGATTGGCTAATGCAAAGTCCGACCTACATCCAATAGAACGGTAGACACACGTTAAATACAACAGAACTCTTAGAACATAATTACGTGATTTTCGCATATAGAGCGGTGTGGTTATGATCTTAAATGCCTTACCACTTATGACATCATAACACACTTTTATGATCTTAGCGTCCATAGAAGAATGTATATAAGTATGTAATAGATTTTGTTAATTTATATTTCAATCACTTCTCACGAATGTCTGAATAATAATAGATTAAAATGTTAGCATTGCTTTATTTTAGTAACATGCTACGATGTTACGTTCCCTCAACGTTGATAATTTACGGTCAGCGCAAAAAAAGGGATATCTAATTTACAGTGCTCCTTATTGGAAGTCTTAAGAAATTTGTTGTTACTTTGTACCCTGTTGTTTTAGGTAGTATTAGTATTGATGCATGTTATTCCCTGAAAAATTTTGAGGATTGGTAAATAAAACGTTTGTTTATCTAAACAGAAATTGGAAGAAAGACATATGTATTTATTTAACAAGAACTAATCAGTAAAATGTTTTGTGATTTTCATTGAAAGTCATTGGAAGAGCTATTTTGTTTTCTTATTCTTGTTCTAATTAGCGTCAGTATTGGTGAATGTTTTTTTGTGGATTCTTTTAGGAATGGTTAAAATAAAATGTTTGTGTATTTTTATTCTACATTTTAAATTAGGTTTTGACTTTCATATAACATCATGAGTGACAAACGAGCACACGGCTAAACTGATGATAAGTGGTAAACACCAAATATAAATATAATTTAGGGTTAAGACAAAAATTAAACAAATTATTAATATACAGAAAATATACACCTCAAAAGCTCATTTTAAACTATTAACGCTACTTTTACCCTTCTAATGCTGCAATGAGCCTAGGCCGTTAAAAAAAATATATATTTTGATTATTATTATTATTCGGTAAATATTATTTTTATTATACTACCCGAAACACTAATGAGGTTGGTTTTTATTCTGTAAACAATAAAAATGACATATCTTTCCAATATTACTTCCCTTACATAAATGATTTATGTACATAAAAGTAAAATAAATAAATAAAGAATTCTTAACAATTTTAGTGATCCTTTTTACTTCCAGAATTTTTCATTTTGACAATTGTAATCTCTTATTCCTGTTTAACCCAAGATGTACATATCTTGGGTTAAACAGGAATGAGAGCGAGATTTTTTATTCTTAAATTATTGCATGACGTCTGACTCCAACGCATATCTATTACATACATTTGACCTGTATATATATATATATATATATATATATATATATATAATATATATATATATATATATATGTATATAAATACAATGTGTGGAAGTACCTTGATTTATAAAAAAATTGCGGCCATTGATACAAATGCGTCATTCTGAGGAATTAAAGTACTAAGATCCCCGAGTGTGGAGACCCTTAAAAGAGTTCAGTAGTCACCAGTCGAAATACAGAAGCGTTATTCTTCTATTCCAGTTTAGCCCTATGGCGTACACAGTAACAAACTTTAAACTGCTCTTCCACTATTTAACCGCGGACCGACCAGCGTCACCGACGCGCACACACACCAACATTACACAATCCATATACGTAAACTCAGACGTACGCCATACGCGCGACGTCGAATTTTTCGCACAGGGGCTTACACGCGATTTACTTGTGTTCAAGGCCGCTTCTAAAAATCGGTACCTATCCTCCCTTTAGATAGCGATCCGAGTACATCGTACATTCTTATGTGGGACCCTCGGAAACGTATTATCGTCCCCCTCTGATGTCATCGACGTTCTTCGTCCACAGGGGTCGGAGTGCAGGGGTGGTGCGCCAGCTTAGCAGTCGTAGTCTCCCTACTCAGCGGCCTCCCGCTCGCGAGTCTAATTAGATAAAAATGTAAAGGTCTCTGGATCAAAATAAATAGAACACACAAAAAAAAAAAACTTCCACTATATAAAGATTGTGCTGCATTGATCTCTAAACAGCGGATGGGATATGTTCATCACTCATCCTGATATTGTTAAAATATAGTTGGAAGTAAATACTCACAACTACTTTTAAGAATATTAAATAATAGTGCATAAATATTTGTTACCACAGCCTATCAGTAGTCCACTGTTGAACATAGGCTCCTACGTGAATATATTATACGATGTCTGACTGTACGATGATCTCTGTTCTAAACATGATTTGGCAGTGGTATGCTGGAATGGATGGGTTAATTCGAGGTTGGATGTTGTTTCGTCTGGTGAGTATAGGGATCCGGGGACCCTTATTACTGGTGACGAGGCATTCTATCTCAGTCCTCAAGGGTGACAACGCATCTGCATTATGAATCCGCTGAAGGCCGCAGGAATCATTTGCCATCAGGTGAATTTTGTGCTCGTTTGTTGCGTTCAATGTAATAACAAATTGTTAATTGCAATTTTAATTGCTGGTATTCACTACGTGCTCAGAAAAGATTGTGAGAAAACTACCATAACTAATAAGTAATAAAACGAAATATATCGAAGATATAAGAAGTCCGTCAATCTCGAAACCGCTCGGTGCACTTTGTTCTAACTCTCTATATAATAGGCCTATGCCCGACCGTAGGATTTATATACATATACTAGGCTACTTTTTTATTTTTAAATGTACCTTATAGCATATAGCTAAGGTTATATGTATATTTGGGTAGGAAAGTGAAGTTACAGACATATATGTATATATACTATATCTAGATATGAAGATTGCCGTTAAACTATGTGATGTAATAGATCTTAGGTTAGTTTTAAAATATTTATTTGTACTCTGATGGTTCCTTTTTTATCTTAGGGATCACAATAAATAACCTCAATGTATTTAGGCACACATTAAAATACTAAAGTTCAATCGTCGTTTGTACATAATTTGTATATATATTAGGTGTCTATGAAAAAAACTCAATGGAACCGGAAGGCAATCGAGAACTACTGTAAGTTGGAATGTAAATATTTTTTACAATTCTATTTCTTTTCCTTATTTATAATTCTATTCCTAGTGAAATGAGGCAACTATGTGTATATCAAGTCGCATGTCGACATAGGGCTTATTGAGACATCATGCTATATGCATGCAGCTGATTTTATTACAAAAACTACAAAATGGCTAAACAACAAAGCAAAACACTTCAAAGTAATGCGGTAAAAATATATGTATACAATTAATGTCCCTACAGTTGAACAGGGGTAGTTTATTTAAATATAGGGGAAGGGCTACACGTCCACTCAGAATACCAACGTTAAATCGTGTGCTTGTTTGATGATTGATCATGACAACCCTATTATTGTTGACGAGTCATTCCATCTTAGTTCTTAGGGGTGACAACGCATCTGAATTAAAATTTATTATTATACAGTAATAATATTTGTGTCTTTACTTACCCTCAGGCAAACTGTTCGTTTGTTATCTCGACTCAATAAAAACAAGAAATTACATCGCAATTAGCTTGAACGCTAAATATATAATATTAAAAAAAAAGGTGTCGGCCTGGCGGAACTTGACATATTTTAAGTATAAGGATTTTAACCTAAAAAATATACACAGAAATTCTATCTACGAGTATATCTAACTAAAATTGGAATTCCGCCAATCACCTACGCATTTTGTGTTGCTGCAAATAATAACCATATGTATTAGGTTTATAATGATATGATAAAGAGAATATCAATATATTATTAGTTAATAATCACGGATTTTATGATATTTTAATGATAATCTTTATTATTGATAAAATTATAGTCTTTTATCTTAATTAATGTAGTTATCCATGTTTTAAGAAATTGGGAAATGATTATCGAACACCTACATACACCATACACACATACATATACACCTGATTGTAAGTTGTTTCTGTTGTCTATGACTCTAACATTCATCCTTGATAAGGAATCATAATGCAGGTGCGTTTTCATCCCCTGTCAAGTAAGTAATAATATATTCGGTTTCTATCACTCACCAGATTACAGCATTATTAAGCTATTTCCACATTTTTGCTATGTCCATATTTCTATTTATAATATTTATGAATTTATTCTATATTGATAATCCGTTAACCTCTTTACAGAAATCTCGATACGTCTCGAACCGTATTTAGTTATAAAATGTTTATTCGACGCACGATGTTTGGTAAATTGTGGTGGCGCCAAAGTTAGTCAAATTTACTATAAAGCACAAATATGTGATGATAAGTATAACATAATGTGTAAGTTAAGAAGTAATGTTTTTTTCTAATACGTATATAGATGTTTAGTCTCTGCTTGTCGTTGCCACTGTATTTTTATTCACATCCGTCGCAGGAAGTACAAAAAAAATATACAAGTTACATCTTTCAAATATAATTTTTGAAGTAAATCTTTTATATTCCTTTTGTTTCTATTGTTTTTGTGACGACTAAAAGATAAATCTAATAAGCGATGTTGATGTTTATTTTTTCTAAATAACAAATTATTTAGAAGAAATCACTATTAGATTTGAGTAATACATTAATTAACCACTGTTTATTTACGAGATAAAGAACAGACTTTTAAAACGATAATACGTCGTAAATTAAAATATAGTTGCATTATTTTGCAGATTATCAGGTTAGCAGGTATATGAGTATTATGCTATAAGTCGGACTAGGTGTAAATAAGCATTTAAAATCATAACCAATAATGTCGCCCTTATCAATACTTACTTATAGTCGAACTAAGGCTGTTTCTGTATTCTTAAATTAATGGCGAGTGACCAGACACTATAATATCACGATCTAGAAAGTGATAGATTATATGCTACACTCAAAAACTATTACAGTGAATTTACCGTAATGTAAAGCAAACCAATAAATACTTCTACATGCATTTTCAATGAGATGGCACGTTGAAAGTTACACTTGCTAGATTTTTTTTTAATAAGTTCTTCATGTTGTCAGTTAAAAGTGTTCGTTACAATAAATACTAATATATTATTTTTAACACAAATTTAATTTGCACATTTTGAAAAATATTCAAGGATATGAATGAAACTTGAGATATCCTCTATCTTTATATCTGCAACTACTATGCCTTTTTGGAAAAAAATCCGGAATAAAAGGTCTCACTTAAAAGAGGTTAACTTAAAAAAATCGTAAGTATTAAAGTTCTCGCGGAAAACCGAATGCGTTACAGGTAAATGCAAGTTTAGCTCACACGTGATCAGAATTTAGTTACTTGATCGTGCAAGTAACGACGACTATTGTCTATTTGTTCTCTTAAAGTTTTTAACAGCAATATGAAACGTCAATTTTATTCTGACCTTTTTAAATAATCAATATCAATATATAAATAAAATAAATAGAAGGTATGGAATTGAAAATGGCCAGTCTGGGAACATGTTGCTTTTTAATTTAAGAGACTGCCGTTTGTTTATTACGATTTTCGCTTTGGCTTAACCTCAACAAGAGAGATGTCAGAGACTTCAATTGGCATTTGGTAATGAAACCCCATGTCGCAGCTCTATGTGTTCGTGGTTAGGAGAATTCAGACGTGGACGTGATCATCTCAATGACAACATGGAGTACATGGAGGTTGGTCGGCCAGTGCGGTTCCGGAATGTCTTCGATTATGCGGCTGTACGCGCACGCGGACGGGAATCTTTTATCGATTGACATACGAAGCGATATACATCGGAGAGAATTAAAATGCACGAAATTAATATCAGTACTAAGTAATCTTACAATCCTTAAATGCAAGTTGCCATATAAAATTCTGAGACTGGCCCTGGCTGACACTGACATCGGCTATGGATTAAACAGTTACGGTATGGCGTATAAAACATATTTAGACAATATATATAGATTACAACTTAGAATTTTAACAGTTATACCTTCAACATTAAAAACAAATACGAAGGTACGAACAACAACAAAGGAATATTTAACTACTGTAATGTACACGGTTTATTAAGTTATTATTAATAAATAATGCTATAA